>JAFMOC010000319.1:0-150000 GCA_019802505.1 Corydoras sp. C115 | reverse complement strand
CTCTTAACGAGATGTGGGAAGAGGGGTAAGTTAATTCGCACTTTAATGCAAACTGTGTGGTCATAACTGCAATGTTAAATCCATGCCAAGTAGAATGTAAAAATGTAAAATGTAGAAATCCATGGCAAGAGTTATTTTTAGAGACGAACATGGCACACGAACACGACACACCAGCTTGTCGTGTGAGATTGGCATGTGTTCTCTCATAAGATAGGTGTGTCTACCGGCGCGCGAACAGCGGATTTCTCAAAAGTCTTCCAGTGCTCGAGAAGCTCCGTGTTCGTCTCTAAAAAATCTCTTAGCATGGATTTAAATCACGGTAAGTTTCTCTAAGGATGAGGTTATAGAAGAGAAGGTCGAGGTTATGCACAGAGTCTGCTACGAACTCGAATTTGTTACTTTGCTTTGGAGTTTTTAAAGGAGTTTGGAAAGAGCCAGCGGAGGAAAAACCCCCGGCGCACATTCGGTGCGTCACTGCGCCCGGAGGCAATGCTGCAGTCTATAAACCCTGCAGACGGTGCTGAGCGATATAATGACCAAAAAAAAAAAAACATTGATTTATCGGTGGTATCTCACTCTGCCTCAAATGGATCTTCATGGTAACAGTGACAGTAAAGAGACCTTTAACGAACGCCATTATTATTAATTATTGTTTTAAAGTTCTCCATTGGACAGTTTTAGATTCTGTTGACGCGCTTTCTGAAAGTTGATTTTAGTTTGAGTCATGGTTTGTGTCGTTGTTACTGTTTGTATTGTGCTTGCTGTCGATCGTTAACTTCCTTTAGCCAGTGCCGAGTTAATGAGCCGGCCGCCGTGTTTACAGGAGATTATTAATAAGTTATTGTAGAGTAACTGAACATAAATGAACAATATCCATTCATCGCGCACTGTTGCGCGGGCGGATTTCAAATGGCACTTAAATTCTGGCGACGTTTTAGGACTGGGAGTCACTTAATATGGAGTCGATTCGTCAATGGCGTTTACCTCCTCTGCATTTTATTAATTATGATTAAAGACCAACGATATAAGATTAATGTGACCAATCTATTTACTCTACATGCAGTACACTTAGCACTGGAATTCGACCCTTTAATTAATAGCATGTAAATATGTATAAATAGTCTTAAATTAAAATGCAGGGATCTAACAGGTCCACAGCTGGTCCATCACAGTTCAAATACAAAATCACTTCTAAATGCTGGTTCTTTTTTTTTTTGTTTGTTTGTTTTGTTTTGCTGCTTCATTTATTACGCTGCTTGTCCTAATCAGGGTCACTAGTGATGCTGGCACTGCCTATATGTTTGTTTTTGTACACTTAAATATTAAGTATTATATTTTCTTAGTCAACTTTTAAATTAATACCCTTTATCACCTTAAAAATGTGATGGTGATTCACCGTACTTACACACAGAGTCCTCCACATTCAACTCATCTGTGCAGTAAAACTCACACACACACATTTACACACACTGAGAGAAGTGAGCATATATGCCCGAAACGGTGGGCAGCCCTGTACACAGCAGCCGGGGAGCAATTGGGGTTAGGTGCCTTGCCCAAGGGCACTACAGCTATAGTATTTGGTAGGACTCGAACCAGGGACCTTCAGAGGCGCAATGCTGGTTCTTTAACCACAAATCTACATTTATGTACATGTGGTTTTTTTTTTGTTTTCCTTTGCCATTTTAATTTCAGTTACCAAATATTTAAGGTATCCCTAATTAGAACCCAACCCTGCTTGTAGATGTTAACTATTAGAAGATACAGGACTGTGACGCTACAATTATTATTATTATTATTTTAAATCTTAGGTTTGTCCTTCACTCGGATTTGGCGCGTTCTCAGATCAATCTGCCGACTCTTAATGAGATGTGGATGTGGGAAGAGGGGTAAGTTAATTTGCACTTTAATGCAAACTGTGTGGTCATAATAACGGCAATATTAAATATAAAAGTTATTATTAAAGTTAATGTCATTGTCAGGCATCAACTCATTGCTTTAAACTTTAAAGCAAAACTTAAGGAACATATAGTAATAAAACTTGTCTTTGGCTGACATTTGAAATGTTATATTTTATTGTTTACAGAGGAAAATCAACTGCCGTTCTCCGTGCAGGAGACCTCTCCAGAAGTGGTATTTAACCCAAGTTCTGTGAGGCCCTACTTGGATTAACATGGTGGCTACATGGCACCACCATCCTTTATCTCTGTTGTTGAAATTTTGCACAATGGGACAATGTTGCACAGACTGTAGCCTTGTTTTTTCTTCCATTTCTGACACTGTGCCTCATATAGTCCTGGAAAAGACCATTTAAGATCATGGTTCAGCCATCTTCATCAGGTTGAGTAGATTAGAAGATGAATGATTGTGATTGCTAGCTTTGTTTTGCACTTTTATCTACGCTTCATTACCACTGTTTCCTTAAACACTGGCACCCTATAGCAGTGGCAATGGTACGCGTCTTTTAATGAAGTTTATGTGTTGCTGTTCATCGTATTTTATATCCAAACTATGTATTCTACAGTATACTACAGTCACATGCAAAAAAAAAATAGTGATCTTTATTTAAAACTAGACAGCATTGGGAGTACCTTTTAAAGAAACTAATGGGCCAAATTGGCACAATGCACCGAGACAAGCACCATTTTGGCAACCACCAAACCAAAGCTACCACGCTGTAATTTACTAAGCTTTAAAGAGACACATGTCTGCATGTCTAGGTGCTCAGAATATAAATAAAATGTATTATTAGTATATTTATTGTTCAAAATGCTGTATTTTCCATTTCACATGACTGTACATGTGCTTTATTTCAAACCTACTTATTTTTGCTCAGGTGACCCAATTATTAAAAAAAACACTTATGATCATTCCTTACTATTTATTTTTTTAATGAGAAAATTAACAAGGTTAAATAATATAAAGGGAAACATTTTACATGTTGCCATTGGAGGGAAGGTTGTTGTAGTTTCCTATATAGTAACAATAATGTATAACAAAGTAGTTACATTCAAAGCAGTTCATTATTTCAATTACTGGTTTACTACAATGAATAAGTTGATGCAACGTATTGGTACATAATGAAACTATGAATATTTTCTTAAAATATCAACTGCAACCCTTGGACACTGCCAGTGGAGATCCATTTTTGAGACATGTAACATCTCAAATCACATTACATCAACAAGCACTTCTTTTCTGGAAGCCAGATTAAATAATGATCATGTTTGTTAATTCAACAGTAGCTGCTTTCTTCTTCACTACTGACTTGTATTGTTCTTAATTGCTGTCTAAATTATTCTGTAACCAATTGGATGTCTAATGAAGAATATGCTGGAATGAAATGTTATGACTGCATTATTAACCACCACTTAACGTTAGTTCTGTGAAACAAGCTGGATTGTAGCGCCACTGAACATTCAGCACGGTCCCGCACAACTGAAATGAAATTGTTAACCCTGCTTATGTGACGGAATAGAAACTGTAGTTTGTATAAAGCAATAATGAAGCAAATGAACTGTTCAATTATGTTTTATTTCTTTTATTTTTATTTCTTACTGTTTTTTCTGTTTGTTATACTTGATTTCATTCCTTTTTTTATTAAATTTCTATATTAATAAATAAAATGGTGTCCCATTTTGTACTAGTTTCTCTTTTAAATTTGGATCTTGTATTTGTAATTTTATTATCTTTTGTTTAATTTTATATTTTAAATATAAACAGGGAAGAATGATGTGGCCGATGTGCAAATACACCCAGGACAGGGCATCAATTTATCACTGGGCACACACTATATAGGGACAAGTTCGAGCAGCCAATTCACCTTGGAAACCATGTTTTTGGACTGTGGGAGAGAAGACATGGGGAGGACTAATATTACATTTAAAAATCTGTAAACTATACAGCTACCACTTTTTTCCTCCAGTAAGTTCCATCCATCCATTATCTTCCGCTTTATCCTATATTAGGGGGGGGGGTTCCCCATGCCCATCCAGAGGAGAACGTTTCGGGCACTGGGCAGATACACCCAGGACAATGTCAAACTCTTTCACATTCAGGGCTTTTACTGAACATGCATATTTTCCTGTACAACTGCTTACAGAAAATGCCTTCTAAAAGTTCTACTATAAAGGTTGGTAGTTTTGAATTTATTTTCAAACCAAAAAGGTCCGACTAGCACATCTTTAAAACTCTAGCATTAAAGAACAAAACTCCCATCAAACGGAAAGTAAAACAAACAAAAACGGTGGTGACCGCGTGGCTCAGACTTACAACCCAGAATCGAGTAAATAAGGTATAGTAACGAAGTCTGCAGAAAACCGATGCCAGTAAACCACAGAGAAACCACAGAGACTAAAATGCAGACTAATGCAGACTCAACCCACGCACACGCACACGACTAAGGCATTGAGCAGTGTATAAGCCTGTGCGCAGTTCCCCAGGAATCATAACTCAGAGATCTCTGTCCTGTAGAAAGCTCAACGTTATTTTCACGGAATTCAGCATGAACTGCGGTAAGTTTTTCTAAAGTTCGGTTAAAGTTATGCTCTCTCTGTTATGAATGTATTTTTATTATTAATCCGCTCTGAAGTTTTAAAAGAAGTTTAGAAAGAGACGGGGAAGGAAATTCCCTCCACATAACTGACGCTGCGCACCGCGGCGATGCTGCTGTGTGTATATACCAGTGCTTCTCAAATAGTGGGGCGCGTCCCCCTGGAGGGGCGCAGTGCGGTGCCTGGGGGGGGCGCATAACAAGAAATCACAGAGCAAGTGATATTAAGTGCAAACCCTTAAGAGACAACGTGGACAAATATTTAACAGAAATGATGGAGAGAAAGGCGGAGAGAGACGAAGATAATTAGACCAACAAAAGTCAACCGAAAGATAAAACGATGAGAGTGTATGTAGCGCTTAGTTTCACGGTAACTAAGTTGGAGATGATGAAAGACCGGCGTGTCTTCTGTGTCTTTAAATGTTGGCAGCGGACAGCGTGAAGCCAAATAAATGAAGGCGTCACTTAAAGACATTCCACCCCAATCATGCTGATAACCGCTCGAGTTTTTAATCGTAATCGTGACGCGTACAGCCAGCAATTATAACGCTTTATGAAAGCTACTGCGGAAAAGCTGTGCTGCAGAACGGACGCGTTAGAGACATCAGTTCTGATTTCCTTATTTTGATTTGATTTTGAAAAAAAAAAACAGCACAAATTGTTGTATTCATTTTAGTTTTGTAGGTTAAAGTGTTAATAAATTGAGCTCCTGAATGAATGTTGCTGATGAATTTGAATTTATTATTATTTATTGATTTTATTTCATTTAATTCTTCAGTATCAAATGCCAGTCAGTTCAAAAATGTTTCTAGTTTAAATAAGGATTTCATTCGTTTCTGTTACAAACTAAAAAAACAAAGTTAATAAAATTATTCTTTGTTCTAAGTTGATCTATATTTCTTTCTTTTTTGTTTTCTTTATTGTTAATAAGGATACATTGCTATAAAAGAGGGGTACTTATAACAAATTTATAGACAAATCATACTACAGTGGGCGTGTGAAAATACTTTTTCATCCCATTTTGTCATGTATGGGGGGGGGGGGGTGACTGTGCGTGCGTGTGGGGGGGCGCAAAAAGTTTTCTTCCGGGGGGGGGGGGGGGGGGGGGGGGGGGCTTAACAGAAAATAATTGAGAATCACTGGTATACACACATGTACTTATTTTGGTATTAGGAGCAATTTTTAAATGCTAATAAATATTGATCGGAGGTATATTGCATTAACGTCTCTATCTCTATACACACACACACACATATATATACACACATACATACATACATACATATGTATACACAAACATACACACATACTTGAACTTTGGTCATTTAGCAGATGCTTTTATTATCCAGATGTAAAGGTATACCCAACACTGCTTGTAGCCCATTAGAAGATAATGGATTGTGACTTTACCATTACTATTTTAAATCTTAGGATCAAACATCTCTTGGGTTCGGCGTTTTCTCAGGGCAGTCCACCTATTCTTCCAATGCTGTGCGTGTGGGGGAAGTGGTAAGTTAACTTTCTTATTAATTTAATTAATATAATAGCTGCAATATTGAAATTTCTATTACTGTTTTTGTGATTGACCTGGGATGCTTTTTTTCCAGGCAGCAGCTCATGAACTGCTTTGAACTTTAAACTACAAATGAAGGAACGTATAGTAATTAAACTTAGAGGCCCTAATATTGAAACAGTTTTATTTTTTTTTTGTCCACAGAGGAAGATGGACTGCCGCTTCCAGTGCAGGAGACCTCACCAGCAGCAGTGTTTAATCCAAGTTCTGTGAGGCCCTTCTTGGACTAACATGCTGGCTACTTGGCAAAATTATCTTCTACCTCAAAACTTCTTCTTCCTCTGAAGATTGGGACAATGTTGCACAGACTGTAGCTTCGCTTTTTCTTCCATTTCTGACACTGTGCCTCATATGGTCCTGGAAAAAAACATTTAAGATCATGGTTCATCCATCTTCATCAGGTTGAGCAGATTAGAAGATGAATGTGATTGCTAGCTTTGTTTTGCACTTTTATCTACGCTTCATTACCACTGTTTCCTTAAACACTGGCACCCTATAGCAGTGGCAATGGTACGCGTCTTTTAATGAAGTTGTCATGTGTTGCTGTTCATCGTATTTTATATCCAAACTATTTATGTATTCTACAGTCTACAGTTTACTACAGTCACATGCATAAAATTGTGATCTTTATTTAAAACTAGACAGCATAGGAGTTCCTTTTAATTAAACTAATCGGCCAAATTGGCACAATGGACTGACAAGCACTATTTTGGCAACCACCAAACCAAAGCTACCACGCTGTAGTTCACTAAGCTTTTAAGAGACACACGTCTGCATGAATATAAATAAAAATTTGTATAGTTAAAATGTTGTATTTTCCATTTCACATGACTGTACATGTGCGTTATTTAAAACCTACTTATTTTTGCTCAGGTGACCCAATTATTAAAAAAACACTTATGATCATTCCTTACTATTTATTTTTTTAATGAGAAAATTAACAAGGTTAAATAATATAAAGGGAAACATTTTACATGTTGCCATTGGAGGGAAGGTTGTTGTAGTTTCCTATATAGTAACAATAATGTATAACAAAAGTAGTTACAGTCAAAGCAGATAATTATTTCAATTACTGGTTTACTACAATGAATAAGTTGATGCAATGTATTGGTACATAATGAAACTATGAATATTTTCTTAAAATATCAACTGCAACCCTAGGACACTGCCAGTGGAGATCCATTTTTGAGACATGTAACATCTCAAATCACATTACATCCACAAACACTTATGATTTTTTTTTTCTAGAAGCCAGATTAAATAATGATCATGTTTGTTAATTCAACAGTAGCTGCTTTCTTCTTAACTACTGACTTGTGTTCTTAATTGCTGTCTTAATTATTCTGTAACCAATTGGATGTCTAATGGAGAATATGCTGGAATGAAATGTTATGACTGCATTATTAACCACCACTTAACGTTAGTTCTGTGAAACAAGCTGGATCGTAGGGCCACTGAACATTCAGCACGGTCCCGCACAACTCAAATGAAATTAGTAACCCTGCTTATGTGACGGTTGTGTGACGGAATAGAAACTGTAGTTTGTATAATGCAATAATGAAGCAAATTTTTTTTATATTTCTTTTATTTCTTACTGTTTTCTGTTATACTTGATTTCATTTCTTTTTTTATATTAATAAATAAAATTAAAATAAATAAAAATAAAGTTTAAAGTTAATAAATAAAATGGTGTCTCATCCTATTTTGTACTATTTTCTCTTTTAAATTTGGATCTTGTATTTGTAATTTTATTATCTTTTGTTTAATATTATATTTTAAATATAAATAGGAGCGAATGATGTGGGCGCTGTGCAAATAAACCCAGGACAGGGCATCGATTTATCACTGGGCACACACTATATAGAGGCAAGTTAGAGCAGCCAATTCACCTTGAAAATCATGTTTTTGGACTGTGGGAGGAAGCCCATGCAGACACAAAGAAAACAAATTACATTAAAAAAAAATCTGTAAACAATACAGCTACCACCACTTTTTATCCCGGAACGTTATTTATGACACAACCACAGTCTTGCAGACCCTGTTTAGAGGGTGAACTGTTGTCCCCCACTGTAAATCCCCCATGTGAGAAGAACCCACAAGTTCAAGAGGGTGTAGGTCAGGTGGAGAAGGAGCAATGTCATGAGCATTTCATGAACATTTACTTTTAAAGAGGTTAAGGAATTAGTTGCAAAATCTGGAAAACAAAGTGCACCTACTGAATGTAAAGGTGAACTGGTATGGTATACATGGATAGCGCAATTAAAACCTAAATTTGTATTGATTTATTGTTAAAATAACATGCCGTGCTGTTTAATAAGGAAGTTCTTAGAAGTAAAATCTAACGCCAGAGCGTTTATTTTTAATATACTATAGCTGATGCCATCAAAAAGTTTCGACAGCTCAGGCAAATAACAATAAAGTGCGTTTTTTGGAGATTTATTTGATGTGCTGAACATTTTTAACCCCAAGTACGATACGATTTCTTTTTTCATGCAAAAACACATGGAGCAAATGTACCGACAAATGTACCGAGTCATTAACAAAAGATTAAAGTTTCATATTTGACAGAAAACAGTATTAAAAACACAGCTGTCATCATAAATCTAAATAAAATATTGCTGGGTTTAAGGATCGTATAAATACACTGCGATCTAGTGGTGAATCGTTTAACCATAAATCTCACTCTTCCGAATGATCTGATTTAAAGTTCTGGTTCATTCCATTATACTAAATGCTTAATTAATTGGTCGAAAAGACTTTCGTTCATTTTTCAAAGTTTGTATTAATATAGTCAAATATAATGTACAATATAAAAATACCTGCTACATTCAGAGCAATACACTTGAAATATACACACCAGCCACTTATTACCGATACAACTTCTTTTTAATTACAGATTATATATTGTCCCTGCTGTCAAAATGACTTTGTGGCTGCAGGGCAGGCATTGGTATGCGTTTAAATGTCTTGTTACAATTTGGACAAAATAAGCAAGTGTTTGAACGTCAGTCACACATAAGGTGTGGCCTCATGTGGATAACCTGGTGGTAATGGCTCTCGGCCTTATAATTGATTTTATATTTTGTTTGATTTCTTGGAGTTTGTTGTCGATTTGGGTGTTCCATTTTAATTTAATTTAGGGTTTATCAGGGCTTTATTATTGGAAAGGTGACTGTGATTGGGATGGGCTAACTTGGTGATGTCCACTCTTTCGTTTCCATGTATTCCACAATGTCCTGGTATCCAGCAATATTTTATGTTTTATTGTATATATATAATATACAAGTCCCTCACTGTAAATTCCCCATGTGAGAAGAACCCACAGGTTCTCAAGAGGGTGTATGTCAGGTGGAGAAGGAAGGGTCTTAACTCTTTCACATTCAGGGCTTTTACTGAACATGCATATTTTCCTGTACAACTGCTTAAAGGAAATTCCTTCTAAAAGTTCTACTATAAAGGTTGGTATTTTTGAATTTATTTTCAAACTAAAAAGGTCCAACTAGCTCATCTTTAAAACTCTGGCATTAAGGAACAAAACTCCCATCAAACGGAAAAGTAAAACAAACACAAACGGTGGTGAAGGCGTTGTTCTGACTTACAAACCAAAATCCAGCAAATAAACTATAGCAACGCAGTCTACAGAACAGGGACCCACAGGGACCCACACCCAAGAGCCCAAAATAAGAGCACAATTTACATCTTAAAAATTCACAGGTACATGACTCACCTCACGCACGCATGCGCATTGAGCAGTATATAAAGCCTGAGCGCGGCGGCTCGACAGGTATCATAACTCAGAGACCGCCGTCGTGTAGAAAGCTCAACCCGTCAGCTCAACGTCATTTTCACGGAACTTCAGCATGAACTGCGGTAAGTTTTTCTAAAGTTCGGTTAAAGTTATGCGCTCAATCTCTTATGAATGTATTATTATTATTATTACTCCGTTCCGAAAAGTAGTTTGAAAAGAGACGGAGAAGGAAATTCCCTCGTGGATGTTCGCCGTATACACCAGTGGCGGATGCTGGTCTTTTAATGAGTGGAAGTTTAATTTCGGCCTAGATCATAAAATGTGTGTGTGGTTTATAAGTAAAGTAAATTCTGTCAGCCAGTCAGTGCTTTGTGACGGGCAGAGCAGAGCAGACGCCGCGCCCCCTGGACGCAAACTGTGATGGCAGATACAGAAAACCCCCACCAGAAATAGAAGCTCGATTTGTCGCTAGTCGTTTTTAACAAAGAAAACGCCGCTAAGAGAATTCTGCCGTTCAACTTTCAAATTAATATCCTTTATTACCTTAATAATAAATAAGTGGATAAAGTTATCCACTCTACAGAGGATCCACACACAGAGGAGCGCGTCATCCACATTCAACTCATCTGTTCAGTAAAACTCTCTCCCTCACACACACACACACACACACACACACACACACACACACTGAGTGAAGTGAACACACACGCTCGAAACGATGGGTACACAGCACACAGGAAGCAATTGGGGTTAGGTGCCTTCAGCTATAGTATTTGGTAGGACTCGAACCAGGGACCTTCAGAGTCAAGTCAAGTAATTTATTTATATAGCGCTTTTTACAACAGTACATTGTCACAAAGCAGCTTTACAGAATGAAAAGCCTTTAAACCCCCAAAGAGCGAGCCGAAGCGACAGTGGCAAGAAAAAACTCCCTTTTATGTTGTTATTTAAGGAAGAAACCTTGGGAGGACCAAGACTCAATGGGGGACTCATCCTCCTTGAGCGGCCGGGCAGCAACAACAGTGTAGAACAGCCATGTCCAGATACTAAACAAATGGAAAAACTAACAACTAGAAAACTATATGTGAGTCCATTAGGGACTTGCTGGTTCTTTAACCACAAATCTATATTTGTGTATGTTTTTTTTTCCCTTTGCCATTTTAATTTCAGTTACCAAATATTTAAGGTATCCCTAATTAGGACTCAACCCTTCTTGTAGACGTTAATTATTAGAAGATACAGGACAGTGAATCTACAATTATTATTATTATTTTAAATCTTAGGTTTATCCTTCACTCGGATTTGGCGCGTTCTCAGATCAGTCTGCCGACTCTTAACGAGATGTGGGAAGAGGGGCAAGTTAATTCGCACTTTAATGCAAACTGTGTGGTCATAACTGCAATATTAAATTATGTTACAATGTTTTTGTTCGTCACTTGTAGATCACGCTTCAACTTACTGTATTTGATGAGTCTATTATTCAGAACAATGTAGACTGATGTAGACTAAACCACTCCCCACCAACTTTCCGTGTGAGATAGACATTGTTTCATAGGCGGGGCCTCCTGGGAAGACACCTGCGCGCGATCAGTGGACATCTCAAAGTCTTCCAGTGCTTCCAGAAGCTCTTCAAAAAATAACTCTCAGAATGGCTTTAAAACACGGTAAGTTCATCTAAAGCTGAGGTTAGAGAAGGTCGAGCAGACACAGATTCTGCTACGAACTAGAATTTCGTTACTTTGCGCCGGACTTTTGAAAGGAGATCGGAAAGGTACGGCGGAGGAAACGGAGGGGGGGGGGTGTGCTCCGGCTCTCGGACATTCGGTGTGTCACTGCGCCCGGAGGAGATGCTGCGGTGTATAATCCCTGCAGACGGTGCTCTGCTCACCGGAGCGATTTAACGATAAAAAAGACACCGATTAATCGGCGGCACCTCGCTTTGACTCACATGTATCTCCGCGGTAACTGTGACAGAGACCGCCATTAATATTAATTATGGTTATAAAGTTCTCCATTGGACAGTTTTAAATTCTGTTGACGCGCTTTCTGAAAGTTGACTTTGGATTTCAAATGGCCCTTAAATTCAGGACTGAATAGGGAGTCACTTAATACGGAGTCGAGCGATTCAGTGATTCACTCTCGTCAAGTGATTCAATGATTCAATGGCCTTTACCTCCGCGGCACTTTATGGTTAAACACCAACGATATAAGTTATGATATTAATGTGACCAATCTATTTAATCTACACGCAGTACAGTTAGCACTAGAATTCGACCCTTTAATTAATAGCATGTACATATGTATAAATAGTCTTAAATTAAAATGCAGGTCAAATACAAAATCACTTCTAAAGGCTGGTTCAATTTTTAAAACTTTTCATTTTTTGTCACTTCATTTATTAAGCTGCTTGTCCTAATCAGGGCCACTAGTGAGATAGAGATATACACACACACTTGAACTTTGGATAATAAAAGCATCTGCTAAATGACCAGATGTAAATGTAAATACCCAACACTGCTTGTAGTTCATTAGAAGATAATGGATTGTGACTTTACCATTACTATTTTAAATCTTAGGATCAAACATCTCTTGGGTTCGGCGTTTTCTCAGGGCAGTCTACCTATTCTTTCAATGCTGTGCATGTGGTGGAAGTGGTAAGTTAACTTAATTGTCAATTTAATTAAAATAGCTGCAATATTGAAATTTTTTATTGCATTCTATTACTTTTTTTGTGATTGACCGGGGAATTCACTTTTTTTCCAGGCAGCAGCTCATGAACTGCTTTAAACTTTAAACTACAACTGAAGGAACATATAGTAATTAAACTTAGAGGCCCTGATATTGAAACAGTTTTTTTTGCCCACAGAGGAAGATGGACTGCCACTTCCAGTGCAGGAGACCTCACCAGCAGCAGTGTTTAATCAAAGTTCTGTGAGGCCCTTCTTGGACTAACATGGTGGATACTTGGCAAAACTTCTACCTCAAAACTATCTTCTACTTGGCAAAACAACCTTCTACCTTTGTTGCTGAAGATTGGGAAGACTGTGCATCATATGGTCCTGGAAAAGACCATGGGTTCATCCATTTCACCAGGATGAGCAGATTAGAAGATTATCTGAATTATCTGAGCTTCAATTTTACAGTTTTTGTTTTTCAAACACTGACACCATATATGCTGACTGCGGGACATGGGTTTTAATGAAGTGGTCATTTTCACATGAAGTTGTCATGTGGTGCTGTGCATCATGTTTTGTATTTAAACTATTTATGCTAACAGTATTCTCTCGACCACTTTCATATGCAAATTAATTCAAGTGACATTCCATTCTTATTTGAAAATCTGACATGCTAAGGCATTAAAAGTTCCTTTTACTAGAACTAAGCGGCCACAACCCCTACACCAGTACTTCTCAAATAGTGGGGCGGTGTCTGGGGGGGCGCATAACAAGATATCACAGAGCAAGTGATATTAAGTTTACTGAACAAACCCTCAAGAGACAACATGGAAAAAAATTTAACAGGGATGAGGAGAAAGGCGGAGAGACGAAGATAATGAGAGCAACAAAAGTCAACCGAAAACTAAATGACGAAGCGTATGTAGCGCCTGGCTTCACTGTAACTAAAGGTGGGAGACGAAGAAAGACCGGTGTGTTCTGTGTGTTAATATAATATAATATAATATAAGTGTTAATATTTTTGTTTTGTAGGTTAAAGTGTTAATATAATATAATATAATATAATATAACTTAATATTTTTGTTTTGTAGGTTAAAGTGTTAATATAATATAAGAGTTAATATTTTTGTTTTGTAGGTTAAAGTGTTAATATAATATAAGAGTTAATATTTTTGTTTTGTAGGTTAAAGTGTTAATAAATTGAGCTCCTGAATGAATGTTGCTGATAAAAAATTTGAATTCATCATTATTTATTGATTTTATTTCATTTATTTTTCAGTATCAAATGCCAGTCGGTTCAAAAATGTTTCTAGTTTAAATAAGGATTCCATTCGTTTGTTACAAACTAAAAAAACAAAGTTTATAAAATTATTCTTTGTTCTAAGTTGATCTATATTTCTTTCTTTTTTGTTTTCTTTATTGTTAATAAGGATACATTGTTATTAAAGGGGTGTACTTATAACAAATACTACTACAGTGGGCGTGCAAAAATACTTTTTCCTCCCATATACACACTATATAGGGCAAGTCAGAGCAGCCAATTCACCTTGAAACCATGTTTTTGGACTGTGGGAGGAAACATTTTTAAAATATCTGTAAACACAGCTACCACTTTTTTTCCCCAGTAAGTCATTTATGACAATACCACAGCCTTGCAGACCCTGTTCAGAGATGTGAACTGTTGTCCTTCACTGTAAATGCCCCATGTGAGAACCCACAATTTCTCAAGGGGGTGTAGGTCAGGTGGAGAAGGAACAATGTCATAAACTTTTGCACATTCAGGGCTTTTACTGAACATGCACACTCATCCATACACATTTTCGTATTTTATATTGTGTATATATTATGCCTTATATTTTTAATTTTAATTAATTTTATTCATGCATAGTATTATATTGGTTTTTATTTTGTTTCATGTTTCTTACTGGCACCTTTGGAGTTGCACCCAAATTCCATTGTAATGAAAATTATAACGACAATAAAGGCAAATAAATTCTGATTCTGAATAAAGAAAATACTTTCTAAAAACTTAAAGTTTGAGAGTAGTGAGTTTATTTTCAAACCAAAAAGTTCCAACTAGCTCATCTTTAACACTGTCTAGGATTAAGGAGCAAAACAAAAATAGAAAAGTAAAAACACAAATGGTATAGTATTCATGCATAGTATTATATTGGTTTTTATTTTGTTTCATGTTTCTTACTGGCACCTTTGGAGTTGCACCCAAATTTCATTGTAATGAAAATTATAATGACAATAAAGGCAAATAAATTCTGATTAAAGAAAATACCTTCTGAAAACTTAAAGTTTGAGATTAGGGAGTTTTTTTTTCAAGCCAAAAAGCTCAAACTAGCTCATCTTTAACATTGTCTAGGATTAAAGAGCAAAACCCATAAAAACAGAAAAGTAAAACAAACACAAATGGGGTGAAAGCGTTCTGATGAACCAGAAACCAGCAAATAAATAAGCACACAGTCTACAGACCAACAACCAGCAAGCAACAACCCAGAGATCAACAACCAGAGAATAAAATTCAGATTAAAACCGCGCAGCGCCGTCACTCACCTTCAGACGGAATGATTTACAGACTGAACGCCGCCGCTGCTTTAGGACGCGTTTAAAATCGCTACCACCTGCAGCCACTCTCCTAATTACGTGCCTCTGTCTCCCTCTAGTGGCCCGTCTGGGCTTAATGGCTTAAGTTCTTAGGTATTGTTTATAATTGACATTGTGGCATAATATTTTTTGTCTCTTGTGGTGTTCTGTCTCGTGCAGTTCGGTACATTTCCCCCCGAGCCACCAGCATGTCACCCTGCGACCTAATAAAAATATAGGGTCTTATATTAAATTTACATTTAGCCATTTAGCAGACGTTTTTATTCAAAGCGACTTACAAATAAGGAAGGACAGCACATGCCAGTAGTTAAGAACCCAGAAACTCTGTGGAATTTTCAAACCTCATCATTATTCTATTCTGCACCCTCCCCCCCCCCTTTGTGAAAGAGATGTGTTTTTAGTTGTTTCAATCTAAAGTACTTTAATGAGGAGTGTTATTTATATATGTATCAAGAACGTGCAAACGAGGGGCTCAAATTCTCATAATAATTAAAAAAAATAATAATAAATTAAAACAGAGACATGAAATGACTATTTACAACAGATCAGTCCTGTCTCACGTGACACACACCGCTTATTAAAGCACTATTTACAAAATTTATTATAATAAACATATTAATTCTAATTTAAAAAAAAATAGATCCCTTTTACTTTCATAAAACGTTTACTTTCAAGCTTTCAAGCACCGCTGTATATGTATCTATATGTGTGTGTGTGTGTGTTTGTGTGTGTGTGTGTGTGTGTGTGTGTTTGTGTGTAAAGAATTTAATTGGCTGTTTGGGGGAAACTCTATTCTCCAGCAATACGTCTAATATTAAATGTTTCATAATTACAGTTTACTTCTTGAATGTTTTCAAGCTGCAAACTGTAATTATGAAACATTTAATATTAGAAGTAATTCTTTAAATTTAGGACAAACCACAATAAGTAATTATCGGTAAAAGTCCAGATCATTCGATAAAATGCAGAAGTATATGAGAAGTACTTTCTTAAATAACCAGCAGAGGGAGACAGTGTCACAAAAATCAAAATTAAACTCCTTTAGCACATGATGCAGCCACGATCGGCTTTAAACGCTAAAGTTAAAGTATTTTATTATAAAGTTGATCAGGACAGTGTTTTCTGTAGCACTTTAGGTAAAGACACAGAATTAAACGTAAACCTGAGTATTATAATTGTAAGTTAATTCGGTTATAAAAACGTAAACATAGATGGCCTGCTTTGGCGTGTCAGCAGGACATAACATTCAGCCATATTTACTGGCATTAAATTAAATATGAAAACAAGTTTGAAAACATCAGTGATGTTCTGCTCTGTTCAGTATTAACATGATAAAATAACGTATGAAGACTACATTTTAGTACAATGGTATTGATTTTAATTACATGGGTAATGACTGGTAAAATAATTTTTAGCAACAAATGTAACATCTACATAACCTCTATTTCTTAATATTTATTTATCATACAATTTATCGTACAAAACTCTTCATTCAGAGATTTACAGAAAGCTTAATGAAGTTGAGGGGTCTTAATATTTAATACTCTGAGCAGACTGAACTCTAATTGCAATCTTATTACTAGGACACAGGCAGGTCAACACTATTTTGAAACTTCAATCCTACATTATGGAAAAAAGTTAAACAGGACAGTTGTAGGTTTGTGGTTAAGGAATCATTCTTGTGCCTTAAAGGTCCCCGGTTCGATTCTCTCTCCCACCAACTACTATGGCTGAAGTGCCTTTGGGCAAGACACCTAACCTCAATTGCTCCCCGGGCGCCATATATAGGGCTGCCCAACGCTCCAGGCACGTGTACTCACTGCACTCAGTGTGTGTATGTGTGTGTATGCAGTGCACGGATGGGTTACATGTGGAGGACAAATTCCTCTGTGTGTAAAAGCACAGTTGGCAAAATGGAAAAAGAAAAAATGTTTTGTCAAATGGCAGATGCTGAACAGTTCGTCTGCATATTAAGAGTTCGTGTGGTGGATGAGAATTTGTATTTTGTAACAGGAGCCTAGAGTGGAAACTGCCACAGTGGAAACCTCACAGCTCTATAAATGGTACGTGCTAGACAGACACACCCTTGGCACTCGGTACCTCTGAAAGCAACGGGCAAAACAGCTGTAATCCTTATTTACCAGCAGTGGGAAATCATTTAATTTCTTTAAATCTCATAAACTCACAGTTTAAAAAAAAAAGTCACAGGGGTTGTGTGATGTTTATAGAAATTTCCCCTTATAAAAACCACATGTAAACATAGCACGTTCTTAAAAACAGTTTGTGTCCTGCAGTTGTCTTGGATTTCTATTAGATTAACCATTATTTGTTACTTGAACCGTGTAACAGGCTGGTTTCTGAAAGATATGTTTTTTTTTTTTCAAAAGTTCTCTTTGAAATAAATGTTTCCATCTGTTCCCTTAAACAGTATTCCATAATAAATGTTAAATGGCCTTTAATTACACACTCTCTGTGGTATGTGTATTTTACTACACTCTCAATAGTGTATGTTTTGAAAGAAGAAGAAAAAACACACTGAAACCTTCTTAAAGATGATTAAAAAAATAAAAATTTCCATTCTCCTTTTTCCAGAACATGCACATACAAAAAATAAAGATAGGATTTTAATCCCACACTCATTAGATGAATCATCAGCCAGATGTGTTTAATCAAATTGACTATTGCTGTCCGAGCAGAACTTCTGGTTGTCGGGGATTATGATGCTTTGGGCTGTGGGTCTCATACTAAAAATAATCAGAACACTGACACTTTTCTAAAAAAACAAAACATAGTGCGTCACTGTCAACACCACATACCAAAAAAAAGCATGTCTGTGGAGTTGTGATGACCTGGGTTTTCATGCCTTTAGAAATTATGTAAATTTAGAAAGCTTCTATTTTCACAATAACAGCATTTTAAACAGGGGTGCCCAAACATTTGCATTATTATTTTTATATATATATGAAGTTCTCATCAACCCTTCCTTTGTGTAACACTTGTACATTCAGTGTTTTTTTTATTGCATGTTTACAAGCACCACCATGTCACTGTGTTCTTTATGTCAGCACACAAGTGATTCTGAAGAAACAAAAGCATGCATCATAACAATCAAACTTGTAATTAAATCATAGCGTGTTTTTTCTCTCTTGCATTTCAATGACAACCTTTTTAAAGCCTTTAAATGAACAGAACAAGCCATCATTTCAAAATATGTTCCATATTTATTTCAAAATAATACTTAAAACAGAAAGCATATAAATATTACAAACACAATACTCTTTTAGCTTGACCGTCATGTCATCTTAACACTGATGTTTGAGCAGTAACAATCTTCTTTTACTCCATCATACTTATGATTATATAAACCAGGACTTTTGCAAAAAAAAAAAGAGAGTTAGATGAGATGTTCTCTGCGAGCACATGCAATAGAAACATTTTGTCTTGACCAGAATTATAATATAGAGAATACAATATAGTTTTCCAGAAGATGATTTCAATAAATGTGTGAGAATTATAGGTTTTTATAAACAGTTCTTTGCTTGCGATACAAGGCACTGAGATTTGGCTGGGTTTGTTCTTTTTAACAGATCAGAAACCTGCTGCATTTTATGCAGAAAAAAGAAATTCCCAGCAGTAAACAATTCTTAAGCCATTTGGTGAACATGGTACGGACAGGACCGATTTGTTTTGTAAAGAACAGAAAATACAAACGTTAACTGGCCTTGATTGATCCTTTAGCAGATCTGTAAGTTAAATATGTTGATTATCTGATCGCTGAAGACACACTTAAAAAAAAAAAAAAGACATTGAAACCACTGAGATGAAGGTTTTCTTTGGTTTATAAAGCAGATCTGTGGACTTCACACTGTTGGGATGAAATAGAGAAGAATCCCCAAGTCTGTTCATTTTCCAGTGAGAAGAGGACCGTTGTGCAGGGCTTCAGCATCTGGTTACGAAGCTCTGGGAATTTCTCCTGGCCTCAGTTTTGGCCACGAGCAATCGCAGGGAGTCACCTGAATTCCGGATGATATCTCTGCCTCTAAAACAGACAGAAATCATCCGCTTGTTTTAAAGAATACAGTGGGATTATTTTCCATTATAACCTCTCAGAGACCAGGTTGTCTTTTAGTAAAAATGCGGCGCAATTCTATCTCGACGCAATAAATTGCTGAATGATAAGATGCCCTTGATACTGACCCTCACACGTCTGATCTAAATGACCTCACACTAATGTTAAGCTACAGTAGCCTACATCCTTGTCTAGGAATTTGTACTTCATCAGTCTTTGAGTCTTTGTGGCGGTGATGTTGAATAAGAAGGCCTGGTTTCGAGGCTACTGTGCCTTTCTAATTTTATCCTGAATTGATGTGTGGTTGAGGTCAGGGCTTAACCTACCGCGGTCACAAATTGTAAAGCATAAATCTGTAAAATATTGCTTGCACGGCGTAATTAGAGGAAAAGCCGTAGCTCTGCTGGGGAAAACCAATCACTGTTCACCACTGACGTTTTATTGCCGGAACATATCTCCTTCTCACATTTGCCTGCTGGAGCTTAATGTGCTGGGATCCATGACCAACAGGGTAACCAACCCAAAAACAACAGCCCTTTTAAGATTATGTGATGAAGCATAAAGAAACCCTTATTATTTATTATTATAATAATTTATTATTATTTATTATATTTAATATTATTTTACTGACTGCCTTCTATTAAATATGACAGTTCCCACAGCATCTTCACTGCTAGTCCAGACAGAATTTATTTAAAATTTATTTTATCAGCTCAAAATAGTCAGAAAAATGATAATCTTATCCTCTCATTTATTTTTTGTCGCACGGAAAATCTATATCTACTCTATTTGACTCAACACTATATGTTCTGCACATTTCTGTGTTCCCCGGGGGCTTTAATACTTACGTATGGTAGTCCATGCCAACAAGACTGACTCCATTCACGGCTAGAATACGGTCCCCCAGCTTTAACCTCTGGCAGTGAGCAGCAGGTGAACCAGGCACCACAGACTTTATGTAGATTCCATTCATCCCCAGAGGAGTTTTCTACGTTTTCAACACAATTAGCAGCCGTATGTTACAACGAGCTGAAATTCTAAGCTTAATAATTGTTATTTACATGGCAGAGATGCAAAAAAAAATAAAAATAAAAATAAACTAAAATCACTGTAATGTGCAGGGTTAGGTCCACCATCTCGAGCACACTCAAAAAGAGTTTAACAGAAGGCGACCGCTTTCAAAACAGGGACAAAGCTCAAGTAAACAAGAATAAAGGACACGGTTATATAATAATTTTTGGGCAAAATATAGAACTTTTTGTTTTAAATGTGTATTATATTTACAGGAGGGTTACGATCTGCAAAACATGGCGATGGTAGTACCCTGCTTTAATCATTTTGAAATAAATTTAATGTAATATTTTAGTCTAAATCAAAGCGTAATCAGCAGTTATCAGCAAAATTTTGCTGCAATTAATAATGCAGAAATAAAGGTTGTGCTCTCTTTACCCATCGGATTGTTTTACATTTTTAATAAACGTAGTATAATGTTTTTTTCTTATTTAATTAACTGGGTTTTCTTATGCTTTGTGTAAAAAATGATAATGTATAAAGTTCCTCAGGGTTAATTTAAAATTCAACCACTATTCTAGAACAACCCAGGCTTTTCTGCTACAACATACTTAGAATCTCATAGCACACAAAGCGCAGGCAGGTACGGACACAACGAAAAAGCCGTAAAACTATCTTTCTCTCTTGTTTGAACAAAGAGCTGTTTGTTTTGGGGTGATAAACCATGAAATCACTGGCAGGAATTCTCCCTCAGCCTAAGAAATGACAAGAGAGTCCGGAAAAAAGCAGGGTGACCTCACTTCAAGTCATGATTACCATTTTTAACAACTCTAAAAGAAGCATGACAAAGCCGAAGCGAGGCAGTTTACCTCCTGCTGGGGAACTTTCCCGTAACGCTGGACCCCCCACAAAATCCTTCACGGTATAATTCTCATTCAGCAACTTCAAACTGCCTACAAAGCCAAACCTTAATCTTTATGATCAGCACCTCGGCTGTGCCAGTATCGCTTTCTTTTTAACAGACGTTCCTCATGATCCTGTTCTCTGAATCGTTAAGTAAGTCTGGTGTTAATTAAACAACAGAGGAGACAAGTGTAAAAGGCCTGTGGCAGGTTCTAGAAGATGCTTAGTGCACACCATGAGGTGATTCCTTAAAAACTTCTACATAATAAAAATTTATTTCGTGGTAAATTATTTTCGCTTAAAAAAAACAGCAAACCAACTTCAGCCTCTGGAGTCAAGTTACCCACAGCATTCAATGTTCAATTCAACTGCCAATCAAAGATTTCACATCACATAATATTATCACGACATTACACTGTTTCTTAATAAAGATAAACCTTAAAACACACAAGCTTTAGCTGTAAATTGTTTTCAATTAAATAAAATAAACTTCTAAATCAACGGGCTGTCCTCCTGTGGTCCCGTGAAATTTCAGAATTAATTTGCAAACCGAGGGCGGCACGGTGGCTTAGTGGTTTCCTCCCATAGTCCAAAAACATGGTTTAAAGTCAATTGAATTCTCCAAATTGCCCCATATAGAGTGTGAATTTTTATTATATATTTAGAAATTTAGAAATGTAAAAAATATATATATATATATATATATAAATATATATATAAATTCTAACTATAGAAAAAAAATTGAAATCCTTTCAGTGTTTTTAAAAACAAACTGAATTGTATTGTAAAAAAAGTAGAATTATAGAGTAAAAAAAAATACAGTTTTAACATGCATTTTTATTTTAAAACCGACTTCATTAAGTGATAATGATTTTCCAAAGTTGATGTGTTTAAATACTGTATGAGAGCATCACAGTTTCTCAACCTCAACCCACTAAAAGTTTGATTGTTAAACACTCAGCTGCAGTTTCCCGCAATTAGGTTTTACATATCAGGTTTTTTTTGATGCTTTTAATCTTTTCATGTTATTATAAACTGCAGATGGTCAAAGACACTAAACCTTTGCAATCATGCTCTGTAATACATTGTTTTTAAACTGCCTGATAATTCTTTAACAAAGTTTGATACGAGGTAATGAACCACAGCCCATCCTCGTTTTAAAGACCTGATCTGTTTCTAGTTAAAATGCTAATTGTGGAACCTTTTCAGGACAGTTTCACTTGTACAACCTTTTCTTTAATAATTTTTCTTGTCATATTTTTTGGAGTGTGTCACAAGAATCAAAATCAAAGGTTGTTTATTTTCAGCAAAATTAATCATGTTCAAAACTTAGTTTTTTTAATATATGAAATCAAAACCTTGTCTGTTACTTTATAAAATCAGGGCTTGTATTTTGGTTCGAGTCAAACATAAAGGAAAACATCCTCACCAGTCCATCCACCAGAGCGAGCCCGAGGCCACGCGGTCCTCTTGATACTTCCACAGTAAACACCTCATTCAGATCGTCAGCATTCTCCTTTCGTTCTCTTCTCTTATCTGCAAGTCTTCCCAAACCATTCTCTGCAGTGACACAAACATGTTTACGTTAAAACACTTATCTGGTTTCAAGAGGTTTAACTTTTCCCAGAATTGACCGACACCCATATGCCTCTATGTTTTACAACCTTTCTTAAATTTTTGAGTCGAAATCAATCAGAATTTTCAAATCAATCAAAAATGAAGGGAAATGAATTTGTCTACTTAAAAAGCCAACATGACACTGAATGACTAATTTAACTATTAAAATTTCAAGAAATTGTAAAAAGTACTAAACAAAGTAGTAAAGTTAACAGATTCTGCCCAGTTGAGTGTGTAATTTAAATTTTTCAAAATGATACGGCTGCTTAACAAATTTATTTCTATTTATTGCTAAGAAATTAAAAATATTTTTTGAAGACAGTAATATAAAGAGAAACTTTATATTAGGGATAATAATATTTGGGGAGTCACAACAAGTATATATAAAAAAAAAGTATAAAAAAATAAATTCTTATTCCATGTATTTCTATACATATTTTTTTTGTTTTTGTACATATGCATAAAACATTTGATGACTGGTTTGTGAATATTAGATAAATGTACAACAAATGTGTACGGTGGGTTTGTTCTACAAAGTGATTTTTAATTTAGCAGTGTGTCAATAATTCGTAAACATACTGCACAGAGACCGTGACTTTGAATCCTGAGGCTATTGTTTGCAAAAAGTTGAAATCATGTTGAAAAAGTTTAACCATAAACTCCAACAAATCACAGATAAGTGAAGCCAGGTGGTTAGCTCTGCCCTTCCTCTGGCCGCCCCTCTGCTGTGCTCCCCCCACCACAACTGCACTGAGAAAGCAACAGTGACACCCCCTACCCCTAAAAATCTATTCACACCCCAGCCCAGCACCCCAAACAATGGCCATTCCGATTAAGATTCCATCCAGCAACTCAACTGTAAATTCCCATGACGCTTTATCCACTGCTCTTTTCTTTCTTGACATCACCACCTCGCTGTAGTTCTTACTAAAGATTATGGGATTAACCCAGCTACCAAAATAGCATGATGCATGAGCAGTGAAAACCGATGGTGTTAATTAGGATTCTCTTTGATGAGGGTTGGGAATCCCAGCGAGTAAATAAAGGAAAGTTGGAAGAGAGCCTGTCATTTTACAACTACAAACCTTCATCAGATTTTAATCTTCTTAAACAGAACTTAAGACATGAACCAGTGATGGACGCGGTATTCAGATCTGTACATGAAAGTACCGAGTGCTTCAGTGAAAAAAAAAATAATTCAGCTGGTTTGTTAAGAAAGAAGTTTAACATCTAGATGATCTCACTGGCTGTTTCCCGAGGGCAACGAATGCAGCGACAGTAATGGGGCAATCTCCAATTTACTCATCAGCTTATCTACAGAAAAGTGAGAAGAAACCAGAGACTCAGGAGTAAAAAAAAATGCTTATAGTTATATTTGTTATGAGTAGTATGAAGTTATTTTTTTTAACTTTAAAATAAATAGAAATCAGCATCAAATAAAAAGTGCTTTTATAAAATTTCCCTGAACTTTAGGTCTGAATATATATTTTTTGGCACATAAAAAGGTAAATAGTTTTTTAAACAATGTGCTAATGAGATAAAATAATAGCCACTTTTAATAATATATTATTTTCCAAAGGAGGAAAAACAAATGCACTGTTGGGGCAACTGGTTCACCACAGCAGGTACCCAGTGGACTTATATCCATCCAACCATCCATCCATTTTCTTCCGCTTTATCCTCTATTAGGGTCGCGGGGGGGTTCCCCATGCCCATCCAAGGGAGAATGTTTCGGGCGCTGGGCAGATACATCCAGGACAGGGGGGCAATCTATCGCTGGGCACACACTCACTCACACAGACACACTCTATATGGGGCAATTTGGAGAACTCAATTGACTTGATCCATGTTTTTGGACTGTGGGAGGAAACCTGAGAACCCGGAGGAAACCCATGCAGACACGGGGAGAACATGCAAACTCCACCCAGATTGGGATTCGAACCGGGACTCCCCAGTGCTGAGAGACTAACGTGCTAAACCACTAAGCCACCGTGCCGCCCTGGAGTTATATCCTTTCATTCATTCATTATCTCCCGCTTTATCCTCCATTAGGGTCGCGGTGGGGTTCCCCATGCCCATCCAGGGGAGAACGTTTCGGGCGCTGGGCAGATACACCCAGGACAGGGCGCCAATCCATCGCTGCGCACACACTCACTCACACAGACACACTCTATATGGGGCAATTTGGAGAATTCAATTGACTTGATCCATGTTTTTGGACTGTGGGAGGAAACCAGAGAACCCGGAGGAAACCCACGCGGACACGGGGAGAACATGGAATGGAGTTATATCAATTAAAAAAATTAAAACATCAAACACAACATCTGTAAATGGCAGCATTGCTGACTGACTTATCAAATCACAGTCTCAAAACTTCCCGTAAAAGCAGCAAACTCAGGATCGCACTACGACACTACACACTGGAGACAAGCCAAGGTTTTTGGGCGAGCATTGTGTTGTAGCCCACGGGCACCAGCTCTCAAATGATACATTAGGAAAGTCACATCTGGGTTTTTAGGTAAATTAGATGAGGACATGTCTCGATTTTTTGTATCAATTAGCTTAACAAGTATGCACTTGTTGTATTCATTGGGAACGAGGCCCGCTCAAAAACTTTTGGTCCTTGTTCAATTTGATGGAATGCAGAGACTCATGGTGGTGGGAGAGCTTGTGGCGATGGGATCTAATTGGGTTGCCTCCTTGCGCTCCGTCTCCTCAATCAAAACACCAGGGCAAGTCAGATCACACAAAGCCCACATTCACTTCCCCCGTCCACCCCCGCATGACCTCAGCATTACAGCTTTCAAAAACAATCTTCCCGGGGATGAGGTGAGACATCATATAAACTCGGGTAACACCCCATGAGAAGAACAAGCCAAAGCTGTTCCGTTTCAAATCCTGGCCAAAGCAAATCTGACAATAAAGACGGCAGCAACTACACTTCATTCATATTAAGGGTTTACTTTACGGGACGTTAAGTCAACTTTACGCCTACTGAAATTTGTTTTATATCCTGAATTTTAACATTGCTTTTGTAAAACTGTAAATCTATCTTTATAATGACGACCTGTCCACACAAAAGTAGCTTTAATGAGAAATATAAAAAAATAGATTTATTAAATGCTGTTGTATGTAAATATTAAGTTCCTGTAAACTCTTCTAATGGAATTAGGTACAAAACGAAGTTATACCAGAACCAAATATAATTTTTGTAAGGTCCTTGAATGTATGTCAGGTCTATATCCACTGACCTAATGACACACATCTACAGGAATGCCCTGGTACAATATTCCCTTTATTAAGGTGTGTCTATGAGGTGTGGACATGGTGCATTGTGAGCAAAATATGTGCGACAGAGCACATCAGGGTATGTGTGTCTATTACTAACCGAAATGTAGAGTGGAATTGTCTGTAATTGTCACTTTAGGGGATGCCGATTCCCCGGAATGTTTACCTCCCCAACTTTGCCTATTACACTAATTGGCCTCCCAACCATAAAGAGCTATGGTATGGTTTTAGGTTTTAAATGAATTGTTCTAAGATCCATGGGTAATTGAAAAAATTCAAGATACAGACAAAAGACCAATAGATAAAAAGATTGTATTGGTTAAAATTAAATAATAAAATCATAAGAAGCATTAGGGGTGGGGGGGGGATCACTACTTGGAGCTGTTTAAACATTTGTCTCAACTATATGCTGCTTTTTGTGAGACTTCAAAAGCCAAAATGTTTGCCATTCCCCTTGAAATCTTTGTTTTAAACACTGTGATAAAAGTAGCTCAGAGTGTTACTTTGGTACCATCCTGAATGGAATACCCAAGTGCTTTTTATCAGAACTCTGAACATATGAATATTAATGTTTTGTAGTAACGTGTAGTTAAACTGAATGCAGTATATGATCTATTAAAGGTGTACCTTTGTTGTGCTTTGCTGTCTCCTCATGCAGTTTAGCATCCAGTTCGGAGAGCTCCAAACTCTGTGGTGTGTTTGGAGGTGTGAGAAGACAGGAGGGGTCCAAGGCCAGGCTCTTGTGGGAACGCAGGTCTGTTTCCCCAGACAAGCTGTTCTGGAGCTCAAGGTTTTTTAGTTTTAGGGCCAACAGTGCTTCACAGGAGCTCAGGACACTGTGGGAGCCCCGAGCTTGAGGGGGTGTTGCAGATGACCATGGCTGCTGTTCCGCCTCTGAACCTGGTTGAAAGGTTACAGACTCAAAGCACTCGGATTCTGATCCAGATGGGGAGGATAGAAAATGCACAGATTCCATGAAATCACGGCTGTTGTCCTGAATAAAAAAAAAATAATAATAAAATAAAAAACACAAAAAAACATGAACTACTTTAACTACTGCAAATGAAAACAGTGCTTCACTCAAAAAAGGTGATTAACTGGGAAAATAATGTCCTCATTTAATAAAAAAAACTTTTGAATCTATGAATTATGGCACAATTAATTATTTTCAGTATGGGAATGTAGATAATAATTAACACAAAGCATCACTAATACCACGGGAAGACTGGTGTGTAAATCCAACTGATGAGATACCTGCAGAGTGTGTGGTATCTGGTTAACAGAAAGACTTTGGATGAACTCCTGTAGGCTCTGAAGGCTAGAGATGAAACTGGGCTCAGTAATGGGCTTTCCAAGCTCCAGGTGAAAAGTGCTGTTTGGCAGGATGAGTGGAGGATGGTTGTCAAAGCTCTCCAAGATGTCAGCTGGAAGAGAGATTTAGAGGATACATGGTACTTTTTACAACACTACATTGTCACAAACACGTTATGCAAATGTTTGCACAGTTTAATAAATCAAAAAAGTAAAGTCACGACTTTAAGAAGGAGACAAAAAAAAGAAATTGTGGTAACAATTTAAAA
Source organism: Corydoras sp. C115 (assembly GCA_019802505.1). NCBI lineage: Eukaryota > Metazoa > Chordata > Actinopteri > Siluriformes > Callichthyidae > Corydoras > Corydoras sp. C115. Next base: position 122,374 of record JAFMOC010000319.1, on the reverse strand, counting down.
CTGTTGTACTGAAGCAATGCATTAAATATTTAATGGTTTTTCAGTTTGTTCAATTTCTAGTGAAGGGCCCATGCTTCTATCCTCTAATTGTTATCTTCCGCTTAATCCACTACTAGGATTGCGGGGGGGGGGGGGGGTTCCCCATGCCCACCCAGGGGAGAACGTTTCGGGCGCTGAGCACATACACCCAGGACAGGGCGCCAATCTATCACAAACAGACTACATAGGGGCAATTTTGAGCATTCAGTTTGCATTGAATTCATGTTTTTGGACTGGAGAACCTGGAGAAAACCCATGTGGACATGGGGAGAACATGGAAACTCCACCCAGATCGGGATTCGAACCTGGATCCCCAGCACTGAGAGGCGAACGTGCTGACCACTAAGCCAACATGCTGCCCCGTAATTAGATGCAGTACAGGATGCTCCATGTGAAGGCATGATGAAGCATTTTTGACATTAATAATGGTATATATGAAGCACTCACACATTTGGAGAGCAGCTTCTGCATCCTCGGAGGCTGGAGTCCAGAAAGCAGGACAGTCCCGTCCCGCGTTGTACTCCATCAGCATGTGGTGAAGCTGCGCCGGATGGAGGTGTGGAAACTCGGTCCGTAGAGACATCCATGATGTCTGTGTATAGAAAGTAATAGAAAGCCATCACTTAATAATACATGAAATGGCTTTAAGTTCTCTTTACATAAACAAAAACATCTCTTCAAAGAGTTTAAAATAATCACAAATGAGGGTGTAATAAAGTTCACAGGATTGGACATCCAGTTAATCTTGGTATACGTGTGGAGGGAAGTGTCTGGAGCCGTTTTGCTGGATCCACAATTGGCAAAATGCACACTAGACAAAACGGGCCACAGCATTTTGAAGCTCCCTGCAATGACCTCTGGTCCACGCCTATCTGACCCGTTAGCCAGGGGTTCAACTTATAGCAAGACAAAGACCCAAAACATACTTTTGGGTTATGTCAAAACCAAATAAGACGACATGAACAAGACGGCAGGTTGTAAAAAAGACATTTAAAGCGTTTATATTTCTATTCATTATAATATTGAAAAAACTGAAAATTTGAAAAGGTATTGTTGGGGGTTTTTCAGTAAATCAGACTGAAACGGTTAAAAAATCCATTCTAAAGTGTTTGTACCCCTCCAATCATTCAGACAGTACCAATCCACAGAATGTCCTGACATTTTCCTTTAAAACTTGCTAAACCATGACACTTCCATTACTGTGTTCCACGTATTACGACTTTATAATATTTATTAATTCATTTTCTTCCGCTTTATCCTCTATTAGGGTTGCGGGGGGGTGGGTGGGGGGTGTTCCCCATGCCCATCCAGGGGAGAACGTCTCGGGCGCTGGGCAGATACACTCAGGACAGGGCGCCAATCTATCGCTGGGCACACACTCACTCACACTTTATATGGGGCAATTTGGAGAACTCAATTGACTTGATCCATGTTTTTGGACTGTGGGAGGAACCCGGAGAACCCGGAGGAAACCCACGCGGACACGGGGAGACTCATGGAACATGGAAACTCCACCCAGATGGGGATTCAAACCGGGAATCCATAGTGCTGAGAGGCGAACGTGCTAAACCACTAAGCCACCGTGCCGCCAGTTTATAATATATTATTGTATTTCAACTACATTCTGTAGCGGGTTAAGTTCAGTGTGTTTCGTCAGCATCATCATGATGTCAGCCATCAACAGCTGGCATCAACCTTCAATTTAACTCAATTCAGCTGTAAAGCCCAGATTGTAAAACAAGCAGAGAAAAAAACAACAAGGGAGTCATAGCCACGCTTAAAAGCAGTTACTCTGGGTAGTTGCCCAAACATATCTGCTCATTAGTCAGTGGGATCCGAAGAAAAAAAACTCCCTCACCATTTAACACAGCCGTTTTAGAGCAGCTTTGTAAACACGAGCTCTTATTCGTAATGTATAAGTTCTCCAAGTTCATCATTTAAGAGAACCATGTTTGCGCAAACTGACAAACTAAACAAATGGGTGCTGCATTTGAGAGCAGTGTTGTGGTTGCTCTGTATATAGTCATAACCTTAGGGATTGAGTAGAATACAGCTGAACGTCTACACTGTGATTACAGACAAAAGACAGGAGTTCAAGCTGAAGCGCAATAAATTATTGCCGATGCCAAGAGCAGCACCGGCAAATTACACGCGCAAATTCCAAAAGTAGAAACGAGTCAACCAAAAAAATGTTATATTTGAAAAAAAAAAAAAAAAAAAAAAAGTTAAGTGGCTGGGCACATTGCAGGATCACAAACAAACCACAGAACCGTGCCCCTGGTTGCACTGCTGCACTGGAGAAAACACTAAAATCGACTCCTAGCAACTGTCTCATTTGGCTGCTTTGGACGCTCAGCAAAGTTTCCACTCGAGTCCAAACCCGATGTTATTTACATTTACATTTAGTCATTTAGCAGACGCTTAGGTCCCAAGAGACTTACAAATGAGAACAACACAAGTCAGTAGTGATGAAGAAAACCAACTACACTGGACTTTAAATTTATTTATTTTTTTTATAACAGGTATTTGTGAAAAAGACGTTTCTTCAGTAACTTCTTAAAAATGTCAAGTGACTCCGCCTTTGGGAGTTGGGAAGATCGTTCCACCATTTTGCGGTCGTGAACGCCACGGAGTGAGAATCACCAGGCGACAATAATCACTGGAGCGAACTGAACGAGCCGGAGTACATTCTGAAAAGTTAGCGTTAAGGTAAGAGGGGGCAGATCCAGAAATGATCCAGGGTCAGTGACTTGTACTGAATGCGAGCAGCTACAGGGAGCCAATGGAGGGAAATGGGTAATGGAGTGACATGAGTTTGCTTGGGCTGCAGAGTTTTGAATGTTATAATGATGTCAAGCAAAATCGCTCAGGATATTTTAACGTCAAAACAAAATGAAAGTTGTGCCAATGCGGGGAAAATCCAATCGAAATGAACCCCACATTCAAACCCTAATAATACCAAGAGTTCACTTTCGACCGAGTGGCTGTTAACACATGCTGCTGATTTTAATCTTCAAAATGTCAGAGACTTAAAAGTGTACTGTAAAGTTGAAGGAAGCACATTTTCTTTGCTCAAGTGCAAAGATTTTAGATTAAACATGTCAATGAACAGAGGGCGTGAAGAACGCCATAGAAATGCGATAGAGGAGAAAACCTCCACTGTGGAACTACAGCATACAAACAAAATACAGCATAACTACAGAAACAAGGAAGTGTATGTAATAATGTGGTCAATGAGAGAATATAAATAACCTATGATGTAAGCTTGTCAGGACATCCTAAATCTATGACTAAACATTAACTCCACTATATTTATTAAAAACACTCCACATTGTGCACGGGTTACACTGTAACCGAAAATGGCCAAACCCCAAACTGATGCAAGTTGGAAGTAAATAACTGTCGAAAACACTGTCGAAATAACTGTCGAATTATTTCAGGAGAGCAGGAAACAGCAGGATTAAAAAAAACACTTTAAGACTCAATGTTCTGTTGAATTATTAATGAGGCCTGAAGCGTCCTCTGCCACTCGATGTTCTTTCCCGTGTGTTTTCAAAACAGAGACTTTGATGACTGTGGTGTATGAGCAACAATTTATGACATCACCTACAATCTCGTGGTTTAATGTTTCACAGGGTTCAGCACAAACAACGTGCAACAGCACGCCTGCCGCAGTATCACCTGAATGACATCACCAGCTTTGTTTTAACCACTGTTTATGTTAGCTGACGTTTTTACACCTAAAGCGTGATCTACATTTGGCATTTGGTCATTTAGCAGACGCTTTTATCCAAAGCGACTTACAAAGCAAGCACAGGGTTGGTCACAGCAGCCCTGGAGCAATGAGGGTTAAGGGTCTTGCTCAAGGACCCATATTGGTAACTTGAGTGGACCTGGGATTTGAACCCCCAACCTTTAGATTGATAGCCCAACACCCTTGAGCCACCACACCCTGATCTGCTTGGGATTTTTAGCCAGGATGCAACTGGACCTGATATTTCAGAATTGTATGCAAACAGATAGTTCAATAATCCAGAGTTTTAAAATGAGTTTTTGGCAATAAATGAATGACGCTCTGACCTGTAGTAACGTTTCCTTTGGGGTAGCAAGCAGGTTAACAGCTGAGGAAAGTTTCTGGAAAAATCGGTTTGCAAGTTCACCAAGTCCAATGCTTTGGGTCCAGTCCAACAACAAATCCAGGTTGGCCCGAATCTGTACACCCCTGGACCATTGGTAGAATCCACCCCCAGAACCTTTGGAGGAAAAAAATGGGTTCATATCAAATACTGAATTAAAGATGTAAGAGATCTGAAATAGACTCAACAAGTACAAAAGACTGCCTTTGGAAATAGCAATGATTTGTCCTTACCTCTCTCCATAAGAATGTTGAAGAGCGAGGCATTGGTGAAATAGAAGAGATAAGCTAGGAGCTGAGAGGAGATCTCGGTGTGAACCTGGAACTCCTTGAGCATTTCTAATGCCTCCCTCATGATATCCAGTGTGGCGTTGACACCGTCAGGCAGAAGCAGCTGGCCATCCTCAGAAAAGGGGTTACTATCAAGCAGCCTGGGCAACACTGAATACAAACTCTGATAGAGATAAAGGAAATGAAGGAGGCAGTTTAAAATCAGTTTAAAATGAGAAAGCTTCTCTTAATATTTACTTATATCATTAAATATCACATGCAATGCACAGTATATAAAATATGGTTTTCAAATGACAGACAGGGTAAGTATAGTTATTATTCTGTTTGGAGACATCATGCCGGCATTCAGTGAAATTTTTCCATTACACTTTTAATCAAACTTGGTACTCTGGAATGTGTCAGGACATCAACAGTCACAGATTTTAACTGGATTTAGGACAGAATTCCATACTACACCTCAAAGACATTCACCTCTCTGACATTGCTGATTGTTTTGTCAGTGAATTAGTCATGAAAGCTAAGAATTAGGAGTAAATTAAAATCACAGTCGTTGGTTAAAATAACTTCAAATGTACTTCATACAGAATCAATACATACTTCACCCAAATTTGCTCAGAATGATCATAACACGGGTGGATTGGTGGTTGGCATGTTTTCCTCTCAGCACTAGGGATTCCCGATTCGAATCCCCATCTGGGTGGAGTTTTCCTGTCCTCCACGTGTCCGTGTGGGTTTCCTCCGGGTTGCTCCCACAGTCCAAAAACATGGATCAAGTCAATAGAATTTTCCAAATTGCCCCATATAGAGTGGGTCTGTGTGAGTGAGTGTGTGCCCAGCGATAGACTGACGCCCTGTCCTGGGTGTATCTGCCCAGCGCCCGAAACGTTCTCCCCTGGATGTGAATAGGGAACCCCCCGCGCAACCCTAATAGAGGATAAAGCGGAAGAAAATGGATGTATAATGGATGGGTGGATGATCATAGCACCTACAATTTTTAGTTATTTACTACAATAGTAAAATACACCATCACAAATAATTAAAAAGTTAAAAGTCAGCTTTCATGTTTACATACTCAAGACTTTACGATACACGATGTCATAAACTCTAAACCGTTTGAAAGTCTGAAAGAAATTTTATTATTTGGAGTGCAACACAAACCGAAAGGAATGCATCTCATTTTGGAATGGGGTGAGACGGGGCGTGATGCTCCGTTGACCACGCACACATCTTGCAAAACAAAAAGTAATTACTGAGCTCCGATTTTTTTTCCCTCTGTTTATGACCACAGGAAACACAGCGCGAGCACACTTCCCATTAGATTGGGACGGCTCTGGGAAACGTCTCGGCCAAGACGGTCCATTGTTACCAGCACACTGCAGGTCTTGGGAAATACCAAGATAAGCCCCCCCCTCTTCCCAACTACATATACATAAACCACTAACCCAATCAGTGCATCCAGATAAACCCCCGAGGACAAATAAACCTCCGGTAATAAAGAAACACTGCAAGAATGTTGCTGGCAACCAAAAGCGATTCTGGTGCGATGTTATCATTCAGCAGCAAAGACGTGTTCAAAACTGTGTGTAATCAAAAACATTAGTGTGAAAAAGGAAAGAAATAAACAGGACGATGAATTAACTCCTCGTGAACCGGAATGTTCTTTTAACCAGCAACAAGGGCGAGCAGTTTGTACAATATTAAAAGCATCCATCCATCCATTATCTTCGGCTTTATCCTCTATTAGGGTCATGGGGGGGGGGGGGGGGGGAAACGTCTCGGGCGCTGGGCAGATACACCCAATACAGGTCGCCAATCTATCACTGGACACACACTGAATCACACACTTACAACTCCATATGGGGCAATTTGGTCAATTTAATTGACCCTTATCCATGTTTTTGGACTGTGGGAGGAAACCGGAGAACCCGGAGGAAACCCACGTGGACACGGGGAGAACATGAAAACTCTACACAGATTGGGATTCGAACCTGGAATCCCTAGCGCTGAGAGGAGAACGTGCTAAACCACTAAGCCACCGTGCCGCCCTATCAAAAATCAAAAGCATAGTAATTATAAATACAACTAGAAATCTGAAGTGCATTTCCCAAAAAAACTACAAACAATAAAGCAATGATTACTCTGCAATTTTACAAGACCGTGAGTATGGCTGCAACTCCAATCAGTTTCCTCTCTGTAGCTCAAACATTGGAGTTACGGGAGTGCAAATATCACCGTAACGCAAAGTGAATGGGAATTTTGGCTCGTAATAACAGAAATATATCGGGAACTGTTCGCCTGATTCTTTAGCTGTATACAAGCAGTGGTCTCACAAATGAACCAGACACGTCCTGTGTAAAGCTTGTCAATAGCTCAAAAATTGACAAAAAACGGTGGAATAATTAAAAAAATTCGTACTAAAAATGTGAGTCTATGTGAAACTTGCATCTTTAAACACGCAATGAGAACGTAATGAGAAACTATTTAACTTTGTTTCCCTATTCCTGGCAAATTCCTTCTTTAAGACGATGCCAGCTCCAGTTTTTCTACCCGCCTATAAACTACACCGACTTTGCTTCCACTGGCAACATAAAACAAAACTAAACGCACAGTCACGATCTGAGACTTCACGTGACGTTTAACGGGAAGGTAACATCGTACTTTCATTCCAACAGGAGTTAAAAAGCCAAGTGTTGTTTTATTTAAATGACGTTTGTCGTAGGAACGTGCTTTATTTGTTAAACGGTGTTAAAAGTAAAACAGAGAAAAGTCGATCATGTGAAATTCATGGCAGACATGGTGACTGCGTTCAGCCCTCTGTAGTGGGGCTGGCAGTAACCACAGCAGCTCTTTCCTGAACAGGAAACCGGCAGCAGATTTAGGGCAATATTCTGTTCTTTATTTGCAGGCCACAGCTGCTTCCACATAAACTGAAAGGGGGCACATACCAGGTCCCTAAGCCCTTCCTGCTCTCCACCCTAAAGCCACCGAACATACATCACCACCGAGGGCTGACCAGGCCAACATGTTCACTTACATACATCGCATCAACTTAGAAACCTAGAGTCAGACATAAAAACATGTCACAGTTTAGCGGTAAGGCATTTAGGGTTTGAGGTGGTGAGGACAGTAACATAGCAACAGTACTACATACCTCTGTAGGGCAAGTGTTGTTTAGTGTAGGTGTGATAGAAATGGGTGACACAAAAATCTCATAGATGTGGATTAAATCCCCTTTAAATTGTACCAGTGCAGAAGTATGTCTAAAAGCATGACAGTATTAGGCTTCACAAAGATCAAACAACAGACAGCCAAATTCCATCCATCCATTTTCTTCCACTTTATTCTATATTAGGGTCACGGGGGGGGGTTCCCCATGCCCATCCAGGGGAGAACGTTTCGGGCGTTGGGCAAATACACCCAGGACAGGGCGCCAATCTATCGCTGGGCACACACTCACTCACTCACACAGACATGCACACTCTGTATGGGGCAAATTGGAGAACTCAATTGACTTGGTCCATGTTTTTTGGACTGTGGGAGGAAACCGAAGAACCCGGAGGAAACCCACGGGGAGAACATGGAAACTCCACCCAGATAGGGATTCGAACCGGGAATCCCTAGCGCTGAGAGGAGAACATGCAAACCACTAATCCGCCCGACAGCCAAATTAAACATGATAAATATATAACAGGTTTTTAAAGGGAGTCAACAGGAGCCACAAAACCACTGACTGTCGTGTTAGTCAGAGCCAGGGGTGCATCTCTCTCCTACACCATATTCAACATGTCTAGATAAATATAATGCTTTCATTTTATTAAACCACACCTTGAACCACTTCTGAGCAACTAAATCCATTTTAGAATTAACAAAACTATTCGCTCAGCATTCAGTGACTAATGATTCAGGTTACTGATTTAAAGAGAGGCCCTCATTGGCTGAGTGTACCTGACTTCATACCCTGTAGCTTTTGATTACATTACACAGGTCACTACTTAGATTTACGGTTCACCTTTAAGGTCAGCGTTTGTCTTTAATGAATCATTTAATCCTGGAAAAGAGTCATGGCTCCTGCGCAGAGGCTTAATATTCAGTGAGAATCAGTAAATCTTTAATGAAAAGCTTCATTAGCAAGTTTCTTGTTGAGCAAGTCGGTTAAAGACGACAGGTTTAATGACCATGTGACTCAGGTGATCCAAACTGAAGAATTATTGATATTACTGCCTGATAAACCAGACCTTGTTTTCTAATTAATTTGTTTTGATACACTAATTAACCATAATTAAGAGATATTTAACACTGTGTTCTATTGTCTGTGCTGACTGACTAAAAGCTTAGTGTTAACACTTAACTAAAATAAAACCAATGAACAAACCAAACAGACTTAAATGATTAAAGGATATCTGGATATCAACAGAAAAAAAAACTGCTTCTGTTGTTTGGTGTTTAATCTGCCAAAAGTTAGATCGTTATTGTTGTTATGCGTTTAACAAATTACTCAACAGCAAGGAATGGTGTTTACACCCTAAATTGAGCCTTTTTAGAAATCGTTCTTATATATTATAAATCTTACAATTGAACATGAAAGCAGAGAAGGAAACAAAAGATTAAACCTGTGCTCCGAATATATTAATTCATTCATTATCTCCCGCTTTATCCTCTATTAGGGTCGCGGTGGGGTTCCCCATGCCCATCCAGGGGAGAACGTTTCGGGCGCTGGGCAGATACACCCAGGACAGGGCGCCAAGCCATCGCTGGGCACACATTCACTCACACACACACACACACTTGACAATTTGGAGAATTCAATTGACTTGATCCATGTTTTTGGACTGTGGGAGGAAACCGGAGAACCCGGAGGAAACCCACGCGGACACGGGGAGAACATGGTAACTCCACCCAGATGGGGATTCGAACCGGGAAACCAAGAGGCGAACGTGCTAACCACTAAGCCACCGCCTGCTCCAAATATAAGTGTGCATAAATATAAACTTACTTTAGTAAGATAATACACAGTCTGCTGGAAGGTAAACATGATGACCTCTTCCAGAACCGTCATGGCCTGCTCACTGGCCGCACGTGTCGACAGAATCTGGGACTTGGATAATTCTGTGTGACGGAAGGTTATTGACATATAAAACATATATGAATGTTTTTACAGCAAACATAACAAAAGCAAGTGACTTCTCACATTTCTGTGTAACCAATGGCATTAAATGTCACAAATTGTTTATTACAGAGGTAACCCTGGACTGTCATCAATTTTTACATTCCCTTAAATGTAAAATGCTAATGATCTTAAAGAAATGTGAGCGTTTAAGTAAAAAAGGCTGGGTACCGTTGTCCTGCTCCTCATCTTGCTGTGTCCATGGCAGAAGCAAAGGCACCTCATGCTGAATGAAACGCAGAAGCTCAACAGAATTAGCCATCCACAACACGAGAGGCTGCAGGCCGGGTATCAGCTCCGTCATGCTCAGCTGCTGCAAATCCTCCAGCTCCGGCTGACTGTTCAACAACAAATTAAACATACATGAATAATACACCTTATATATAATGTAGGGTTACGACTGAATTATATTCATTCTTATAACCTATCAATTTATTTCATTTACTGATTTTTAAATAATATTTTGGTCATTGTTTTTCAAAAACCCAGGATTAATTATTAAATTATATTAAACTACACACACAATATAGTATTATAGTTAAAAACGACAGAACCAAACCGGACCAGACCCTAAACTAATAAATGTGAATCCTAAATGAAAAAGAATGAAAAAAAATTACTCATTCATTACTTTTATTACCATAGAAACACAAACTGGAAAAACTGATCTAAAGGAAAAATTATAAATGCTATTAAAGTGCAGACTCCTTTTTAAATTCTTGTTTTAAACTTTCCTCTACTCTCCTCACCTCAGCAAAAACCTAAAGGGAACATATTGAACCCTTTTGATTTCCACCAATTAACAGATGATTTTAAGTTTTTTTCAGGACACTGCAGATTTATACTATAAAGATGCAATTTTATCTACCTACTAAATATTAATGACAACAAAAATTCAGAAGCAGGTTAATTTTTTTTTTTAAGTTCTATGTAAAAACAAACAAGATCTTACATATCAGGCTGAAGTGCTGCAAGTTCCTTTGTCCTCTCCTGTTTAATGAAGAGTAGAAGTTGATTATGTTAATAAATTCCTATTTAATGTAAATTTCAAAAGACATGAAGCTTTTAGGCCATCTATTAACATAAATGATCCACATTAACTCCTAAACCAACCCTTTTTATTATATTGCCAAAGGAACAAAAGAAAAAAAAACATATATGAATGGGCTGTTTGCTGTCAGACTTCATTCAATAAATAAAAGGTCAGGGAAATAAAGGTATATTTTATATCATTAAATATGAAAAAAACATCTCATTTAGCACATAAGTGAATTCCACAAAAAAAAAAAAAAAATTAAGAACGCCTACAAACAAACTAAAAGATAACCAGATTAGAAACTATTATTATAAATGTCCAAAGGTTTCCTCACCCACATATCGAGTTGGATTTGATTTGCAATTCGGAGCAACAACTGGCGGAAGTGTGTCATCTCACAGCTCGCAGCCGAGTGCTGGATACAAAGGCAAAGCAGGAAGGCGGGGACAAGTTTGGACCCCTGTCCTCTGGGGTCCCCCATGCTGATGATTTTATCCAGCACACGATCCTCTTGCTGCAGTTCATAAGAAAGTAAAATGACTGTTCCCTCCAGGTCTCGCCAGCGAGGTGGAACTCTCCTGTGCGTTGTGGACCTTCTTATTGAAGAACTGAAGGTCTGAAAGGGTGAAACTGCGGCCGGCGGGCACAGAGTGTCCATCCAAATTGGTATCTGTTGAGTGACAGAAACTGTAGGGTCCTTAAACATAAAGAGGTAATGCTGGCCCACACCGACCAGGTCACCAGGAGAGAGTTCGGCTTCATCTTTTAGCAGCACTCCATTGTGGGTGACGGGAGCTCCATGGATAGGTCTGAGCAAGGTCAAAGTTCTCCGGGTTCCGTCAGGTGGGCCGACCGAAACAACCAGGCGGCTCACGCAGCAGTGCTGAGGCAGCACATCGGGGGCATACAGAGGCACATCGATCTTCAGATGCTCATCGTTCTCACACTGCTCTCCACCCCAGCCGAGCACACAGCTGTTTTCACTTATGGGGTAAATCACAAAGTCCTGCCAGGCAACAACATTCATGTTAATTTGAAGTCAATTATCTTCAGATTACATACAAAGTACAGCGTGAGAAAGCTTTAATGTCATACCACCTTATTAAAAGCCAATATTAAAAAGTCTACACTGAATTCAGCTGCCTTGTTTTCGAGGAATCTGTTATTACCAAATAACAGAATATCCATAAAAGCCATCACATTGTTTTTTAGGAAGGCTTAAAACAGGTGATTATTCAACACATTATTATTATTCACAGAACGCTTTGTTATTAACCAACCAAATCTTACAATAAGGGGATTTGTAATGTAACTACTACACAAGGGAGTATTATACTACACCACCCAAATCTAATGTTGACCACCGTGTAATAAACCGTCATGGCCAAGTTTTGTAATCCAGCAAGATGGTCCATGGTTTAATTGGATGGATAAGGATATTTCAGTGTGGACTTTGCATGTTCTCCCTATGACTTTGTAGCTTAATCATAATTAATGGATGGATATTTTAATCTTAAGACTAATAACTAACATTATATTTTACCTTTTAACAAATAAAAATTTAGGTAGACACTAGATGTGACTGAATAAATTAATAAATAAAATGAATAAAAGAGGTAACTCATAGCACGTACTTAGAACGTGACTTAAGAGTGGACATGGTTTAGTGTAAAAGAGGAACCAGAAAAACAAATAAACAGAACAAAAGGGTTGCTGAGAACAATTTTATGAGCATTTTTTTTGGCTTAGGAAGACCTCGATTTAAGTACAAAGACAAAGAACCTGAACTTCATTCGGGTAGCCATGTGGACTCAATGTTCATTTTTGTTTTAAGCATGTTCTGCCATCTAAAAACTCTGACAGACATTTATGAGAGTAAGTAGAGGAATATGGCCAAGCACATACATGGTGGAGACGATAAACATATATATCTATATGTCATCCCAAAAAAATGTGTAATAAAGGAAATTGATATATATAAAACAGAGCAAAACATTCATTCACACAACCAAAACACACTCCACACACTCAGCAGTTTCCTCGTCCTGGATGTAGTAATGAGTAGACCGTTACACGCTGACCTTCACTAAAGCTGAGAATGTTTTGTAAACATGTGGATGGTATGGGTTCACAATTTATAGCATGAGGTCGCTCACTTGTGCTTTTCACTGTTTACACTGCGGCAGAAAAAGTAGTGTGGACTGGTTTATAAAGAGAACAAAGGTGTATCTGTAAGGAATTAACCTTTCTCCCTTTCTTTACCGAAGCTATATCTATTTTGTTGTTGTTGTTGCCAGAATACAATTCAGCAGTTATTGTGATGACCAAGCTTTAACATTCCTAAATGTCAGATCGATCTACAGGGTTTTAAAGATCATTTCATTTTTTTAAAAGACTTCCAGCCAGAAACATGTAGCTTTACAGAATAATAAATAAAAAAAAAATTATCCCACGCCTGCCACATTGGGTCAAGTATATTTAAATGTAGTTATGTAGCAGACAATTAAAATGCATGACTAATCCACACCCTATAATTACAGACATAAAGCAATTTACCCATTAAATTGTAATATTAATGCTACCGTGCACTAAAGAATTTTAGTTTTGTTTATTAGGAAAGCCATCTTAATATTTGCACAGATTTAAAGGATCAATTTTAATAAATTCGAAGATCCTTACTTGTCTGCCGCTGTAGCCCTGGAGCAGGAGGAAGTAGGGGTAGTCAAAGGGTGGATGAATAGAGTACTGAGTTGTGTTGTCATCGCTGCTCTCAGTCTCCTCTTTCTCATTAACCAGGCAGTGAGTCTCCAAGTCGGCTTCGGTCTCCGGGTCCTCGCGCAACACGCTTCCTTTATGGGCCCTGCAGGCCTCTTTGCTCATGGCAGAAAGGTCCATGTCACTAAGGCTCCTCCAGATACCGACACCATCCAGATATCCATTCTTTCCGTCCACATAGAGGGAGGTGACCCGGGATTGGACTTTCTGCAGGTTCCGGACCTGGGCGTTGAGGCCTGAAGAAAAAGAGAAAACCTAAGAAACAGGAATCACTTACGCTTATCACAATGATAAAAAATGGTGATGATTTACTGATCTGTTACGGAAACCAGTGCCAATTCCAAAATATATTAAAAACATCACCCCAACATTAGTCCTGATCAGACTGTGTTGGTTTAACAAATAGATATGAAGTAAAAAGATTGTTTTTACTTAAAAGAAAGATGTTAATTTGATATTAGGTCAGGAGAAAATTCTAAAATGTTAATGCCTAATAGTCTTGAACAAAATAATTAAAAAATCTAAAAAGTTATAGGGCGGCACGGTGGTTTAGTGGTTAGCACGTTCGCATCTCAGCGCTAGGGATTCCCGGTCCGAATCCCCATCTGGGGTGGAGTTTCCATGTTCTCCCCGTGTCTGCGTGGGTTTCCTCCGGGTTCTCCGGTTTTCTCCCAGAAAAACATGGATCAAGTCAATTGAGTTCTCCAAAAATTGCCCCATGTAGAGTGTCTTTGTGTGTGTGTCTTTTTGTGTGAGTGTGTGCCCAGCGATAGATTGCCCCCCTGTCCTGGGTGTATCTGCCCAGCGCCCGAAACATTCTCCCCTGGATGGGCATGGGGAACACCCCTGCGACCCTAATATAGGATAAAGCGGAAGATAATGAATGAATGAATAAAAAGTTATAAATAATAAAACATGTTTAATGTGATTTTTTTTAAACACATTTTACTGTTGCAGTCTTTTGTAAAACCAGAAAGCACTGAAAAATATAAACTACAGATAATGATTGAAAGGTTTGACTTTTTGAAAAAAAGTCTTTTTATAGACTGTAAGCTGCAACAAAACTTGATTTTAAAAGAAATTTTTGTTTTAAAAAGGTTTCTTGCTTTAACCTCTGCTTTACTCGATAAGCTTTAAGGAAAATCCAACTCCTCGAACATTTCTGCTATTGTAAAAAATAAGGAAGCAGTCCAACAAGCATCGTTGATTCGGACATGGAACTAACCTTACAAAACACAAAGTTTAACCTTAAGGTCTTTCAAACTATGCTTAATATTTAGAGGACAAATGTTTGCACCCATCAGACCTGGCGTTATCTCCTGCGGAGTGGGAGTGCATTATACTCTAAACTGTAAGCAGATGTGGACCTAGTGTTCCAATCAACTATTTAAAAAAACAAAAAAAAATCCTATCAGTAGTCCAACATGGTGCACCACAGATTGGAGGAAGAGAAAGGTCAGATAGTGAAATGGTAAATGTCTATAATGTATTTACTGCACAATTACAAAAGCAAACAAGCACCACCCAACATCTGTAAGGATATTCCCATGGTGTCGGCCAGTTATAATAACATGATTAACCTGTAAGTGTCCAAAACAAGAGCTTTACTTTTTGTCTTTATACGTCACACTGATTTGAGATGATGGTTTTTTTTTTTGGTTTTTTTTTAATGGGAAAATAGTGACAGGGTTTTTAGTGTGTATCCGCAGAAGTGACTTTATTAATTAGCAGAACGGCATTACCTGCAGTGACGGTATCTTTGTCTTTGGCACCACGGTTTTGAACAACCACTTTTTTGTGGATCTCAAAGCGTCTTGAAAAACCTTCTTTGGGTTTCCAAAGTGACTGCAGTATGAGAGGTTTCTCATTGTCACCGATAACCCGCATGCACTCGGTCTTCCACTGATTGCCCGAAGCTGTCTGGCCAATCACATCACAGAGGACATAAGCGTCGGGCTCCTCCTTTTCAAGGCAATACCTTCAAAATGCAACCACACAAACACCGTTTAAAGTCACTGTTTAAAACAGAACAAAACAAAAGTGTGTAATCACCATGTTTATTTGGTTAAAATGTTTACAGGCGCTAAAATAATAATCCTAAATCAATCGCTGGGATGCAGAAGTGAATGAACCTACCTCTCCAGGGCCTCTTTAACCAGCTCCCTGGCACTGGAGCGAGTCGTGGCCAGCACACTCTTGTAATTGGCCCCTTGGCAAATGTCGCTGCCGAATATTTTTAGGATGCCTGGGGCCGAGAGCTGGCTGGACAACTCAGCTGGGTCATCTTTAATCTCTAGGTCTGCCGCTAGGCGAACTGAGCCACTGTCCCGCAACAGGGGACTTCGGTTAAAAACGGTGGCCAGCCGATTGTTGTGTCGGCGGATTTTACTTCGGGCCGGCTGCCTGACACCTGTACTGTCCGCAGAGCGAGTTGTGCATTCAGACGTGTTGGATCTGAAATGGTGGAGAGAAAAAAAAAAAAAAAAAAAAAAAAGCAGAAGAGAAATAGCCTTTAGGGTTTCAGACAGCTTTGCTGATCTGTTCTTTGGTGCTGGTCCAGGACAAGAAGGAAAGTATTCAGTTAAAAGCATTCCATAGACATTGAAGCAAGTGCAAATTCCTTAAAACCACGAGCAGCCCCCATCAAAGAAGACTTTGTCATTCCAATATCTGACCAACGGGAGAAACCTCTCAATATTAACTGGGTGTCACAACTTAGTGATCAGTCAGGGGAACAGTGGAGACCGGTGACCTGCACATTTATATTAAAACCAGTGATCAATTATAAAAACAAATTATTATATATTTAAATATTTTGTATATATATATTTGATTTTCTGCAGCTTCAATGTGTTAATCGAAAGAAACGATATAGTAATACTAAAGTATATTTCTCCCCTGGATGGGCATAGGTAGCCCCCCTGAGATCCCATGAAATATAATGAATAAATAAATGAATGATATTTATTCTAATTATATATTTGAGCTGTCAATCGGTTAAAAGACTCAATTACTTGTCTGTAATCAAAGTAAACTGTATTTTTAAACCCAAAACTTCTAATTATCTACAATATAATGTAATTTCACTAGCTGAATCAGCATATAACAAAAAATATCATTAAAATATTTCTTCTCTGAGCTACAGATTTTAAATAAGACAAATGGATCAGCATATAAGGCAAATTATTTAAAGGTACATATACTAACAATCACATAAAGCATGCTTCAAATTATATAATAGAAAAAAATACATTTATGGTGTATGGCAGCTTTACTTGTTTTCTCTTTTTTTATAGGCATACACCTCCAGGTTTCATTATAAAGAAGTAAATAAATAATAAATGTAGGTTTACTCCATTTCGACCTAAATTAACCTCAACAATGACATAAATGAACAGAGTCGACTTTATGGTCTGAATAAACAAATGATGCATACACATAAATATAAACACTGATGTCTGAAATGCCATTCTAATAATCATTTATAACATTTTAACTTTATGACATGAAAATAAAGAAGAGTGATCATTCTCAGTCATTCTGAGATCATTCTGGTGTCATGAGAGTGACTCTATTGCTGCTGACACATAACTTCTTTAAAGCCTCTTTAAATATCCATTTTCACTTCCATGAATATAAAACCTCACATCTTAACAACGGAACAGTATTTTAAAGCCTTTGTCTGAAAGTTTCCCCCCAGGCCAAGTTCATCAGAACTAGTTGGTGCAGGCAGTACGTGTCATCACAAGCCACTATGACTTCAATGATACTCAGACATCCGCTTCATGTTCAGTCCCATATTTAAGCAATAAAATAATGCAAATAGTGCTGTGCTTTCGTAATGTACACAGCATTTCTTCAGAGACAACAACCAAAAAAAAAAACTCATATATATATATATATATATATATATATATATATATATATATATATATATATATATATATATATCATTTATTATACCTAAATGGTCTGTATGTAGCAGTCCCCTTTCAATATATAGAAACAATTCGGTTAATTCTTTATACACTATAACGCATTTAATAGTCACAGTTTACTATGAAGTAAGAGTTTTGAAGTGGGTTAAGCTTGACCACTTTAACATCGTCCACATTCTCTCCATTTTAAGTCCTTTATGGATTTCATAGGATAAATATTCCATTTTGCCTTATTGCCCACTGTGCACAAAAAGGTTCAACGTACCTGGCCCCTCAAACATAAACACTGGCCCCAGCTACCACCATTCCCCCCCCCCACCCACACACACACACACACACACACACACCACCATTTCAACCATCAGCTTACTTCAGTTGATCTATAACCCCCATTGTTCTTATTTCAATAAAGTGTGTTGTGCATTTTAATCAGCATTATATATTTTGAAATAACGCAACTGCACTAGAACATCATTGATCTAATAAACACACACACACACACACACACACACACACACACACACACACACACACACACACACATACATAACCCCCCTGGGGCGTGGTGCCTCTCTGCCCCAAAATAAATCCAGAAAACGCTGGATATGTTTAAATGTTAGTGGAATCGTGTGGATTTACGACGCTGTGATCTAGTTTTATGGCTGTAGCTGAGAAACCCATCACAGATACATCAGGTTCTGGTTGGTGATCAGGTCTCTGTTTGTATTTAATGAATCTTTAATTGGAACTTAATTAAAATAAAATAATTGGAACTTACTGCAGAGATCCGTTGCTGGGCTTCCTGCCCAACTTTGCGAGTCTTTTTTTGGGGGAACGGATCAGGAATCCGAGCGCTTGCTTGGGCACCTGGTTGCTTCTCTCCTCCGAAATCATCGTGTGAGTTGTCGGGACGTTGGACGCGACGCGTTCATCTGCGGGCGGCCATGGCAGCGGCGTGTTGCGCACGGACGGCTCCGCAGCCGCTCCGCGTAAAAGCGCGCTTCCTTTCACTCCCACCCAGCGCACGGACACGACCTTCGGGCAACGTCCTCCATCTTTACGCAAATAAACTCTGGAACGTTCCGTCAGTTAAATCCAAAGCGTGGAGCCGGTGGTCAGAGCGCAGACGCAGACGCAGACGCCGGTGCCTGCGCGCTGGGACTTTCCGTTGTGCGTCTCCGGCCGTGCGTTTGAAAACCCGACCAAGAGCGCCATTAGCGGCCTCCGTTTATGACGTCACAGTGTAATGGCTAGGGGCGTTTCATCCCGGCTTAAGTGAGTAGGCTTACCTGAAGTTTGGGATTATCTCATTCGATACGCGTCATCAACCGAGCAGAAAAAAACAGCGGCACTCCTGAATCACCGATTAATAAACTAATAATAAACCAATAAAGCGACAGAACCAGAGTCCGGGAGGCTCAGTGCGTGGAATCTGGAAAATGCCGCGGGAAGGGGATGGGTGGGAAAGGAAATCCTTTAAACTGGGTGTGAAAGTGTGGCTTACGTTTGCCAAGAAACCCCACGACACCCACGTCATGCACAATTACGATGAAATGGCAATTTTTATTTAATGCCTTTATGTTCAAATCCTAGGTAAATAAAATAAAATAAAATAACTTATCAGTAGGAACAATGGTGCAGGTAATTTGCGCCATCTTGTGGTAGTATTTTATAACGTCCTTAGTCCATTGCTTTGACACTGACTGAGATTCATTTACGTATTGAGGAAAATCATTAAATATTACGAATTAATGATAAGGGCGGCGCTAGGGATTGACGGTTCGAATCCACATCTGGGTGGAGTTTCCATGTTCTCCCCGTGTCCGCGTGGGTTTCCCCCGGGTTCTCCGATTTCCTCCCACAGTCCAAAAACATGGATCAAGTCAATTGAGTTCTCCAAATTGCCCCATATAGAGTGTGTCTGTGTGAGTGAGTGTGTGCCCAGCGATGGATTGGCGCCCTGTCCTGGGTCTATCTGCCCAGCGTCCAAAACGTTCTCCCCTGGATGGGCATGGGGAACCCCACCGCGACCCTAATAGAGGATAAAGCGGGAGATAATGAATGAATGAATGAATTAGTGATAAAAGTAGGTAAACGTTTGCTTTCAGTATTTGGTTTAATCCCTTTATGCGGCATTAACTCAAATAACCATCAGGTTTGATGATTTTACAGTTGTAGTTGGTTTTCTTCATAACTTCTGACTTGTGGTGTTCTCATTTGTAAGTCGCTTTGGATAAAAGCGTCTGCCGAATGACTAAATGTAAAATGTAAACTTATTGTTATTAGTTTAGACTCAACTCAACTCAATTTTATTTAGAAAGCACTTTAAAAACAACAACAGCTGCAATAAATTGTTGTACAGTGTTTAAACTCATTCATTCATTCATTATCTTCCGCTTTATCCTCTATTAGGGTCGCGGGGGGGGGGGGGGGGGGGTTCCCCCATGTCCATCCAGGGGAGAACGTCTCGGGCGCCGGGCAGATACACCCAGGACAGGATGCCAACCTATCGCTGGGCACACACTCACTCACACAAACACACTCTACATGGGGCAATTTGGAGTGTTTAAACTTAAAATTATATTTAAAAAATAATAATAATACAATATGAACATATTGTATAATACAATACATCAATACATCAAGTAAAACACTACAAGGTTATGAAAACCAATGTAAAATCATGGTGTGTTAAAAGCCAGAGAGTAAAAATTGTTGTTTTAAGATGTTTTAAGACTAGATTTTTAAAATGGACAGTGAAGAGGTCTGTCTAATATATCGAGGTAGGTCGTTCCAAAGATTATTGGATTGAAGAAATGATACCCAATTCATTTATTCAAAACGGATTCAGCTTTATTTTTACTTGGACGATAGATTGAGGTCAATTTTAAAACATAAATTTCTTAAAACTATTTAATTGAATGGCTTGTGTGTTGAAATCCATTATTGTTTGCATTAATACATGTTATAATTCAAAATGTATTGTTCCATCATTGATGGCAAGCCTTTCTGGCCCATTGTTTTTCTTTTTACAAACTGCTTAAAGATATATTTTTACGATCAATTTGATGTCAACTGTTTAAAAACGTATTTCACTGACCTTCTGTCTCATCCATGTGATCGTATTTAAACTACAGTGTTTATTTGGATACCAATGGCTGTTTCTACAGCATCGTTCTTCATGTTCTTCTGATGGTGATGCCAAATATTAACATCAGCCAATTTTAAAAAAGGGCCTGTAGATATTTAAGTTATTCTGGTTTACTTTGTGACCTTACATGCCTTTCTTATGAATAGATCTTTGTTGGATCATTACTCATTCTCACAGGAAGGTTAAATAAGCAAAAGGGTCGAGTGGGCGTGGCATATTTGTGAATAAATCATGGGAGAGGGGTGTTATTAATCCAGGAGTACAGTTCCACCTCTTTCACCGTGATTTATTCAGAATACACAACCTCTTATTGCTAAGTGTCTTATTGCTTAATATTTGCTTTATAAAAGCTTACACACGCTTTTTTTTTTTTAAATAATCCGGTTTTTAGTGTGAACGCCAATAGGATTCGTTTATCAAATGCTGCCATCTAGTGGCCAAATTACATATCACAGTACATATAAAAAAAAAGAATAGCCGTAACAGGTTTAGTGCTGATTGGGAATTGGCTGTGTATATTAATCTGTATTGTATGATTTAAAATAATGTATTGCATATCACGCATTTATACGAATGTGAACTTAATTAATAATAATGGTTTTCAATGTAAAGTCCTAACATTCTTGTCAGATGAGATGAGTATTAATTAATCTTCAGACATCATTTGTTCACACCATGATCCATTACCACAAGATATGAAGATTTCTTTTCTCTAAATAAACAGGTCACTTACGCATATTCGATTGTCATCCCACCATCTTATTTTTTTTAATTTCGTTCTCTTTATCTTCTTTTAGAAACTGTTTAAAAATCTAATGGCATTTATGCTCAAAGTTAAGCACCACTGTATGTGAACAATCGAGCCGATTTGTTTATTGAAAAGACAACAAACACAGATTTATTCAGAAATTCTTTTATACACAATAAAAGCAGTCAACACGCAAGCAGTGCATCCATTTAGACTTTTTATTCAAGACAAGTACAGAATATTAAAATGTCAACAAAATGAAAAATCCACTTTTCTAAACTAAAATCGAGAGCAAACATTTGGGATGGAGCTTAACACAGAGAAGAAAGCTGAGCAACCGAGAACTGAATCAGGACCTCGATCCAAACACAGCACGTTATTCTCTGAAACTGCTCGGCAAATTCGGAGCCAATTGTGCAACACAAACAGATTACAGATACGTCTCCGCTGATGCATACTAACAAAAATAGGATTGGCCCTTTGAAAAATTTAAAGGAAGAGAAGCTCATAACAGGCGAGACGAAGGGGTAAAAAAAACAAAAACAAAACAAAAGAAAAAGCGAGGTTCTGTTAAACTGCTGATGGGGGGGGGGGGGGGGGTGCTGGGGGGGATTTGATCGACTTTACATGTATTTCCTTATATTCTATGTTAAGTAAGCCACTACATCGGTGGTTCACCTTGTTTGCACTTGACTTTGCATGTGAAGAGGAGCTCATCTTCAGGACGTCTTCACTCAGCCGGCCCAGCGAGTCCTGACATGCACAAACGATCAGAAAGAGTCAGTTAGTGGCTGAAATCTCAACAGATCATAATTATCTACTAAGTTAAATAAAAAAACAAAGGAAAAAAAAAAAAAAAAAAAAAAAAAAAAAACACTCCCCCTGCACATTAATGGCTACTCAAAAATTTACTATTATTTATAACAAATTTTATTATTATTATTATTATATATAACAATTTTGTTATTTTGCACTTTGCTATTCTGTACCGTTACCATTTCAGCTAAGCATGTATATTTTTGAGAAAAGAGGGGAAAAAAAAAAAAAAAAGAAAAAAAAAAAAAAAAAAAAAAAGAAAGAAAAGCACCTATGTTTGAGTTATTTGACTTTTGCTTTAGAAAAAAAAAGAAGCCAATTCCTCCCGATGTATTTTGCGAATTTAATAGAAAATAAAAAGTAATTGACTAATTAAACATGTACACAATATTGTGTATGTATCCTTAAATAAAAAGCACAGGGAGTCCGTTTGAGTCATTTGATAATCGACTTACATATTTAGGTAAAAAAAAATGTATTGAAATTCTTGATTGGACCCAAGTTAAGCCTAAAGTCATCAATCATGAGATATCAGCTGGGTTCATCTACACAGCTAAACAGTTTATATCTAAATGTTAAGTGCAATAAGGAGCATTTTAAAAAATCAACGACAAAAAAAAAAAAAAAGAAAGAAAGAAACCTTTAATTTTAACCGTATGTATGACTGGGAAACAAAATGAAACATCAAAAATATCAAGCTCTGAAACACGTTCACAGGCAACAGCATTCAAATGGATGTGGGTAGAGAAAGGAGTACCTGGGGTGAGTACCTGCACAGTATGACAGTATCCTTGATTTTTAAATTGGCTTTTCATGGGGGGGTCGCTCACAACACCAACGCTGTGTGAGGTAATGAAGTCAGCTGCAATAATTCATTAACCCTACACTTCCATCCAAATCTACCGGCTCTCGACTTTAAGAACAGACTGCATTAAAGTGCAAGGCAAGGAAGCACACATCCATCAAACTGAACAAGAGAATCAACACTGACTGCAGTTTTTTTTTTTTTTTTTTTTAAGAATTCAGCGTAAGAGCCCTTCCCGTCAACACCTCACAACATTTGGTAAGAGCTTAAACTGCTGCGTGCGTATATATGTTGATCCATACATAGGCACGTCCATTCGTTAAGTTCAAATCAACACCACGGGGTTAATCTTACAGCGAGCCGTAAAACAGGTGAGGTACAGGCAGAGGCAGGGGAGGGGGGGAGAGAAAAAAAAAAAAAAATAAGAACGTAAATTTGGAAGAGAACTTGTCTATGAGACAAATGTATATGACCGATACAAAACAAGGTACCTCCAGACATGTTTTTCAGGACTACACTGGCCCTCTGGGTTTGATTCATTCTACCTTTCTTCTGTTTCGGCCTCTAGTTCCATCTTCAGTGCATACTTACGATGCACTAATAAAAAAAAACAGGAAGAAAAATCACAGACGTAACTGAAAGAAAAGGGGGGGGGAGGGAGGGGGAGGGGGGGATAGAGCTAAGGTGGTAGAGGAGAGTCCACTTACCTGGAGCTGATCTGAGGTCCTATCAGATCAGTTTTAATTGGACTGAGTGTCACCTTCAGAATGGACGTCTTGCGTGATGCCGTTCAGCTCGGATTTTGGAGGCTCTACCTCCATGGGCTGGGGCTTTGTGGACTCTGAGCTGGGGTGCTCGTCACTCGCACCCTTCCCACTGCCTTTCCTCTCCTCGGTGTCCTTGTGATCTGCGAGGACCGTACAGATGTTTTAACAGGAGCCTCTTATTAAACATTTTTTAGTATTTTAAAAATTATTGTTTTTTAATAGATTCTGACTGTGGGGAGAACATACAAATTTAAAACATCCCTTTCTGGGTTTAAGTCCCAGGACTTCGCTGCTGGGGAAGCGAAAGTGATCGCAAACAAAAACACTTTAACACACAAATTTCATCTTGAGAGTCATCCATCCATTGTCTCACCTTTGACTCTCGCAGTTTTATTCTTGTCTTTGTCTTTGTCTCGACTGCGACTCCGGTGTCGGTGACTTTTGCGGTCGGAGCTGCGAGACCTTCTCCTCTCCCTGCTGCGGGATCGCTTCTTCCTGTCCGAGCGCTCCCTGCTGCGCCTCCTCTCCCGGTCACGGCTTCTGAAGGACAGAGCAAAGTGAGACCGCAAATCATGCTGACAACACGGTCACATCAAAACACCTTAAAAAAACCTTCAGATGTTAAGAACTCAGAAGGAATATTCATCTGCAAAGGCGCCATCACACAGACCACTTTAATTATTAAAATTGTCCGTTGGCTAAAAGTGGCGGCACGGTGGCTTAGTGGTTTAGCATGTTCTCCTCTCAGTGTTAGGGATTCCCGGTTCGAATCCCCACCTGCGTGGAGTTTGCATGTTCTCCCCGTGTCCACATGGGTTTTCTCCGGGTTCTCAGGTTTCCTCCCACAGCCCAAAAACATGGATCAAGGTCAACAAAATTGCCCCATATAGAGTGACTGTGTGCCCAGCGATAGATTGGCACCCTGTCCTGGGTGTATCTGCCCAGCGCCCGAAATGGTCTCCCCTGGAGGGGCATGGGTACCCTGTTGGCTAAAAACTGTAACACAACGTCTTATCGGTCGTTACTAATGAAGCCCTCTGTTTAAGACTGGCCTAAAAACTAATCTTTTTAAATGAGCTTTTAACTGTTAATTACTGATATTATTTTATTTTTGTAATTTAAATTCATGGCTAAATTCACTTTACTTTCTTTCGCACACGCTTATTCTTAAATGTAAACGTTCTTAATCTGTATGCTTTGTACAGCGTCCTTGGGTGTTCTGAAAGGCACTTTCAAATTAAATGTATTATTATTATTAATTATTATTATTCATTCATTATTTTCTGCTTTATCCTCTATTAGGGTCGCGGGGGGGGGGGGGTACCCATGCCCATCCAGGGGAGAACGTCTCGGGCGCTGGGCAGATACACCCAGGACAGGGCGCCAATCCATCGCTGGGCACACACTCACACAAACTCTATATGGGGCAATTTGGAGAACTCAATTGACTTGATCCATGTTTTTGGACTGTGGGATAAAACCGGAGAACCCGGAGGAAACCCACGCGGACACGGGGAGAACATGGAAACTCCACCCAGATGGGGTTTCCAACCGGGAATCCCTAGTGCTGAGAGGAGAACATGCTAAACCACTAAGCCACCGTGCCGCCATTATTAATATTATTATCAACCTGAAGTCGTCTACCTGCTGCGCTTCCTCTCCCGCTCCTTGCTCCTGCTTCTTCTCTTGTCTCGCGATCGACTCCTGCGACGATCCGAGGTTCGGCTCGAGTGGCGGCTGTGGGAATTACTCCGCCTGTTGCGCCTCTCGCGCTCCCGCTCCCTCTCGCGCTCCCGCTCTCGGTCGCGCTCCCTCTCGCGCTCCCGTTCCCTCTCTCTTTCCTTCTCTCGTTCCTTTTCTCGCTGCTCTTCCTCCTCCTTGCGCCGTTTCTCTCGTTCTTCCCGTTCACGCTCGCGGTCTTCCTTCTCCTTTTTGGCCCGGTCGTCTCGCTCGGGGTCCTCAGAGCGCCGGCGCAGTTTTTCCTACGCAACAATCAAGCATGACAACGACATTACTGCCAGTTTCGAATAACAAAACTTAATTTGAGCATTATATTTCAGAGGTAAGCCAAGTGTTTTGGGTAAACAGCTGCCTAAAAAAGGGGTCTTCTGAATTTAAACTATAGTCATTTCGTACATTTCCAAAAATTTTTAATTAATACAATAATAAAAATTTAAATAATATTAATTTCAAATAATAAAAATACCAAACTCTTACGTTAATGCCTAATAAAGCAGCATTATGATTTGTAGTTATTATTTGTAGTTTGTACCAATACAGGAGTTATTTAAATCTGTGATATTTATCAAAAATTTAAGCAGATCTGTAACTTTAGATTTTCTGTGCCACTATTTAGTTAAGTTTTGATGCTGTTAATAGTTTGGCAAACAGCTGGAGACACAAAACAGACAATACGCTCACCAGCTACACAGGAATAAAGCATTAGGCAGTGAATGACAATAAATAAATCTTCCAGAAATATATGTATTTTATAAAAAAAAAAATATATATATATATATATATAAAAGATTAGGCTTTTCTTTAACAAGAAAGCCATTTTCCTAAGTACACACATAAAAAAAATACAGGTCATTAGGCCATGGCATACTGTATATTGTGATATATTCATGCATGCATCATACAGTATTCCTTACCTTAAGTTCCTCCACAGTCGATTTGATTTTAGCATACCCCATATGCTGCTTGCCCATCAGGTGGTCATCAACTCGGGATTGGGCGTCACCAACAATGAGGAAAGCGCCACAGACCTCACATACCTCCATCTGCTTCTCCTGAGCAGCAAAGCTTTCAATTGTCTAAAAGGAAAGATGGGAATTAAACTTTTTATTAAGTAAATCACAGTAAACACAAGATATGAAAGCGCAGTCAGTCGTTTAGTTCTCACCGAAGGTGTGGAGTTAAGCTGCTCCCGTTCGTCCTTCAGCTGCTCCACCAGCTTCATCATGCCCTGAGCTTCTTCCACACGGCCCTCTGAGCCGAGCTCCTCGATCTGAAAATACAACACGAGCACTCTTACAACAACGGATCATCGCAGTATCAGCTCGTCATAATGTTAATTAGTTTATATTTGCGCTGTAGAGGATCTTTCTGTACATTTACCTAATTATACAAGATCTGCTAAGTTCAAATCAAACTCAGCTTTATGTGAATTTAATTAAATGTTGTTTAATGGCAGTATAATTACAATTTTAAACCTGACAAGCTGACATAAGTCATGCGCTTCGGTTTAGTTGTAGTTTGTTGTAGAACCAAATTTTATAGTTTTAACAGTTCAACAGTTGTTCGAGATGTAGGGGTGTGTGTGTTTTTTTGGGGGGGGGGGGGGGGGGGGGGGGCAGTGGTCAGTACATCTGATGCATATCCACTGTTTAAATAACAGCACACAGGACATACCTGGACCACAAGTGCTTCGATCTTCTCTGTTAGGACTTGCCCCTTCTCCTCATTCTTCCCAGTCAGACCAGGTAGCTGAGATAAAAGAAAAAGTTAAGAACAATTCATAAACAGTATTCTAAATCATTTTCCAATACTAAAAATACTAAAATATTGTTGTCTGCACGTCAACACATTGATTCCCGTATTTAATACCAATTTCTGGTACCAGATCTGTGTTCGTACTTCGCGTTCTTATTACAACATTGGTCTTTACAACGCTGGCTACAACTCTGCCGCTGCTTGAGATTATGTCTCAAAGTCCAGATGTTACAATGTGGACCTACTCCAGAGTTCTGCTGGGCCTGAGACAGCGCCAGTCTGGCATGACCTCTCCGGATCCTGCGCTCCACCTCCGCCAGCAGACTCTGCAGATACCTCAGGAAGTCTCGCTCATATCCTTCTTTCATAAAACGGGAGCTCTTCTCATACCTGGACGCAGGGAGAATTCATTTAGCATTTATTTATTATTATTTATTTTATATTACTTTAGACAGTAGAGGAAAGTATTAAAAGTATTAATAACATATTCTGATTCTGAAGAAACTTTAAAAGCATTACACTCACATTTTTCTCAGGTTTTCATCATGGATCTTCTCACAAGGACCTAAATGATCAAAACAAATTCGATATTAATAATAAAAAAACAGAAGCAGAACAGCTTGAACTTCAGTATTTGATTAAATTGTTACAAACAAACTTACCCAAATCTGAGCGGGTGTTCGTGAACAGTTCAGCTGGACAGAAGCCACACAAATAATATTTGCAGACCTGAAAGTAACAAACAAAAAAGTCAGTTTCGTAAGTGTGTGTTTTTTTTTTTTTTTTTAAACAAACCTTTGAAGTATATTAAAATAAAAGTATTCTTTTAGATCTAGGAAATGTATACGGAACTCATAAAACAATACAAGTTCCATAAAGTTTAAATGACAATATAATTTCACCTTCAAGCTTCCAATGTAATTACTGAGAGAAAATAGTACGTAAATTTAAAAGGTAAACAAACACTAGAATGATTTTTTTTATCCCTTACGTTCATGTGAAAGTCAAGAACAAGATGAGAGACAGAACTAAATACACAAATAAAAATCAAAAACACAATACATACACAATTAATAATTACAGAAGACAGAGAAAGCATAGTCAGGACAGCGGAGAGGACCATCAGCTGTGTCCTGCCATCACTTCAGGACATTTACCACGTTTAAACTAAATAACTTCTGTCCCCTCTCATCCTGGACATCACTTCTCCAAACCACTTCCCTCCAGCAGAAGATTCAGGACCATCAAAACCAGAACAACTAGGCACGCCAACAGTACTGGGTGGGCAGATACACCCAGGACAGGGCGCCAATCTATCGCTGGGCACACAAACACCCTCTATATAGGGCAATTTAAAAAATTCAATTGACCTTGATCCATGTTTTTGGAAGGAAACCGGAGAAAAGCCATGCAGACACGGGGAGGACATGAAAACTCCTCCCAGATTAGGATTCGAATCGGGAATCCCTAGTGCTGAGAGGAGAACATGCTAAACCACCCGATATAAATATTCACAATAATTTCGGATCTTACACGTACAGAGAAGACATGCATATATATAAAATATATGTATCTGAAGCTCCTCACGTCCACTTTTATTCTTATATACTCTTGTAAATGACCTGATTGTGTTATACTTTTATAGTAATTTCCGTTGATTCCTTTAACAGTCGATGCGCTTGTCTTGACGTTACATGTCGTACACGTGTGCGGCTCCCCGGCACAAATTCTTTGTATGTGCGACACAATAAATAGCGATTCTAAAGCAATAAAATGTGAAATAATGTCATAAGTGCTCCTGATAAACCTCAAATCCAGATTATCGAGGGCACTAGACTACGGCGCGGATGGAGACGCGCGCAGGACTGAAGTTCGCACGCATGCCGTTAGTGAGATCTAAAATTAGAACAGTTCGATTTAAACCATTCGATCCGCTGCGAAGCTCCAAAAGCGTCAACCAAAAGTCCGCGTCCGGCAGCCAAACCGCGGAATTGTAAGTTTATTGGTGATTTTAAGTTTATTGGTGATCGGCGTTGGCGTTGCTAAGCTAACAGGCGCGCAGCGGGAACTTACAGTCTCGTGGTCCCAGCGGACGTTGCATCGCTTTTCGTCGGGGGCCAGGTTTCGGTCTCGGCCCATTAACTCATCGAGGAGCTGGGCTGCGGAGAGCATGGCGCGTCGCTGCCGAGCCGAACCGGGCGGTCCGACGGGTGATTTAGTTCGGATTTACAGACGAAGGCCCGACGTTTCCGTCTGCAGTCTCTACAACAAAATGGCAGCAGCGGCGTTAACCGCATATCCCTCGCAACAAAGAGGAGACGCGGACGTGCGCCATCTGTTGGCGAGGCGTGGAAGTGAAACAAGCAGACGCGAAGGACTCAGCGTCCCTTCATTGGATGGCTCGAAAAAGCCATCTGTTGTTATTAATCATATTCTTATTATTTATTAGATCTATTCTTATTCTCGATATTCTTCTTCTTATTATTTTTATTTTCCTTAATACCGAATTTGTGCGATTAATACAGCCCGAACCGCAAACACCGTTACGTAGGTAATGATCACGTGACCTGTGCTATGTATTTTTGGGGTTTGTAGCATGTATGGTTTTTTAATAAATTTAAGTTTTCAGAAAGGCGGCACGGTGGCTTAGTGGTTTAGCATGTTCTCCTCTCAGCACTAGGGATTCCCGGTTCGAATCCCCATCTGGGTGGAGTTTCCATGTTCTCCCCCGTGTCCGCGTGGGTTTCCTCCGGGTTCTCCGGTTTCCTCCCACAGTCCAAAAACATGGATCAAGTCAATTGAGTTCTCCAAATTGCCTCATATATAGTGTGTGTTTGTCCCCAGTAATAGATTGCCCCCCTGTCCTGGGTGTGTCTGCCCAGCGCCCGAAACGTTCTCCCCTGGATGGGCATGCGGAACCCCCTGCGACCCTAATAGAGGATAAAGCGGAAGATAATGGATAGATGGATGGAGGTTTTAAGAGATAAAAATCCCCATAGGAAATGAATGGGGCCGATTTTTGGGCGTCAGGGCAACTTTTTACTGCCATTTTCTCCGAATTTTAACCCCTTCATGAGCCCAGCATTTCAAGCCATCTCAGTAGTTCCTGCTGCAAATACAAATGTAGTTAATTCTTTCGTTTGTTGATTCATTTATTTGTAAAACCCAGGGGCGTTTTTAGGGTTTTGAAACATCAGGGGCTTTAGCCCAGATCCCTTATTCCCCTTCTGTCCTCTTTAAAAAAAAGTGCCCTTTCAAGGGTGTATTTATCCATTTTTCAAACTGTTGCTACAAAGTGCATTCATTTTGTTTGATCATTCATTAGTTATTCATTCATTATAGTCTGCTTTATCCTCTATTAGGGTTGCGGGGAGGGGGGGTTCCCCATATGCCCATCCAGGGGAGAACGTCTCAGGCGCTGGGCAGATGCACCCAGGACAGGGCGCCGATCTATCGCTGGGCAACCTTGAGAAATCATAATAACATGTCACAGACATTACATTAAGACTCAATGGAAAGATTTTATTCGGTAAAAATTCTGCTCATGTACTTGCACTTACATCACATTAAATATTTTACTTTGACTGTTACGACCATACCGCAACATTTACTATGTATGTTACTTTTTCACTCATTAACAAAAGGTTAATGACCGTAGAATTAAGTCTTTTTCAGAGCTCACTTATACAAATATACACAATAGATACAAGTACAAGAGCTCACAGATGCATTCTTTCTTTTTTTGGAGTTGTGTTGGCAGTGAAAAGTAGGTCATGGAACAAACAGTACAAACAGCTCATCACATCGCTGATTTACATTTTGGTCAAGTCTGTTCCCGAGTTTGGTGTTGACGATATGTTTTAATTCCTAAACGTCCCTATTGCAATTGTTTCTCCAGTCGTTTTCGTTGGGTCTGCTCTTGTTTTGTGTCAGCCGTATGATAGAACTGTGAGTTCTCCAGTCTATTGGCTGCTCCAAACACTCAGGTTACATAACTGTAAGGGTCAAAGCAAAAAGTACTAGTTTGGTTTTTACATTATCACATATCTTTTTTATTTAAACCAAAAAATAATATGCATTAAAGGTTCCCTTTTAACCAGACAGGAACATCAGATATGATTTTTCTAGAGCTTTGTAAACAATTGATTTAACATAACGTGTAATTAAAACGTTTGCAAGGTAATTAGAAAAACAATCAATTCTCTCAGCTGAGTGTCTTTGAAATTACACATACATTCTTCTACATAAAGGTGTCCTTCATAATACCAGGTTGTTCCAAAACGGCCTTTCTTCTAGCTGTAGCTTCCAAGATTTTCTTGCGTGGGCCTAACTGGATGCGAATACTTTTAAGATCATCATCTGAGCAGAGCATGAGCGCTTCCAGATCCAACTGCTCCTTGATAAACACAGGAGCAAAGTCCAGAAGACTTATCGACGATAGAAACATATCCAGAGGAGAAGTTTCCTCATCTTCATCATCAAACCTAATTTCCTCCTGGTCCCAGGGTAGCTTTGAATCCATCTCCAACTGATCATCCAATCCAGCCTCTTCTGCTTGAAACACTTCTTGGCGTATAAGGAAACCAAGGTTCTCTGTGTCGCCGCTATTAAAATCATCTGCTTCAAAGCCCATTTCCATGGAGAAGTTCTTTCGGAACACCATATTCCCAAGACCAGGCCTCTTAAATAGCGACTCGGTCACTTCATCTGCATCATCTTCGTCTTTATAACCCATGCTGCCATCTTCGTACATCTCATTTTCATCCTGCTCATTAAAAAGGCCCCGGAGCTCTGGCTTACGAGCGGTCCCATTTTCAGGATTCACAAATATTACATTGTTGTCGTCTGTCCTCGTCAGTGTGCCCTTATCCTTCTTTTTAAACTTGTTTTGAAGAGTTCCTTTGAGCGTAACCTTGACAGAACCAGATGCATCTTTAGTCATGAGCTTTGACGACGCTTTGCTCAAGCTGTTTATTGTGCCTGCGCTGGAAAATGAGGCCGTGCTGGCCTCAGAGATAGAGTCGTTTTCTCTGTACATCTTATCCATTTTGCTTTGGTGCCTCTTCTTCACTTTCTCGCAGAGTTTCACCCTGGCTTTTGCATCTTTGTTGGCCTGTTCCTTCAGGCGTGCAACGGTCTTGGCATTTTGGCTTGTCTGCTTAGAGGCAGCGTTGTCTAGAAACCGGACACAGTTCATGTTGTCGCGTGCCGCAGCTCTATCCATGGGAGTGTGGTACTCATTGTCTAAAGCAAAAAGATTTGCCCCAAAGTTAACCAGGAAGCTAAGAATGTGCATATGACCATTGAAGGCAGCGTGGTGTAACGGCGTATTTCCCCAGATGTCACTTCTGTTGGGATCTCCACTGTAAGGCAGAATCAATAGAGGTCACAATTCATGTCAGACAGTCAAATTGAGATCATAAAGACATGTGCTTTTGTTATGTGGTCATTCCACTGTAGAGAAAATCTTTAATGAACAGTGGAAATATTTTTCACAAAATTAAAAATGCCTTTTCTTGGCATCACTCAATTAAAAACGCATGTGTAAACAAATGCAACTGTAAGTTTTGTACGTAACTATACGTCTTTTTATTATGGGGAAGTTACAACCTACAACATCACAAGTTAATGTGTGATCTGTTAAGTGTAAAGGTCTACAAACATGCCACAACTACACATAAAATGGTTGATTATGTTATGATTACAGTTTTTTCCTGGGCCATCCATTTGGAATTCTGTTTCTAATCACAATGGCACAAAGGCCGATCATCTGGTTTCACAAAAATAATTTTCAGAGATAAGAAAAAAGTTCTGCTTTCAGTAAAAACACATGACTACATCAGCTCTATTTTTATTCACATCTATATAAACGAAAAAAGGACAATATGAGTCTGTGATGTGTGGAGCCCCGTAATATTTAAACTCACGGAAAATAAACAGTTCTATTGTTAAACACGCACATCATTTACTTGCCCAATTAAAGGCTTGGCAGGCGTCATGAGAATATCAGGAACAAAAAGACAAATGTTTTAATCTATGAATTTTGTGTTTTATAAAACACAAAGTCCATTAAAAAAAGTATTAAAATAATAAAATAAAAAATTAAATGTAATACTTATTTATTAAAATAAGTATTAAAATAAAGTATAATTTACACAACCTTTGCTCTCAAAGTAATTTGGTACAGTGGATAACCATATAACGATAACAACGCAACCGAATTACATTGGGGCAAAGGCTAAGTGTAGATATTTCACAATTTTGATAATGTATATGCAATAACTTCAATTAAGTAAAATACTTTGAATATGTTCTGATGTTATTAAACAAATAAAGGCTGTACACGTCTATATTTGTCAATTACTGTTTTTTTTATTGTTATTAAGATATCTGCTTCAGTTTTAGATTTTGAACTGAGCCAAGAAAGCTATTCCTTATTGCAGATATACATCATAGAGTTAAATTTAATTGATTTAAGTCCCAGGATTCATAAACATAAATGACAGTTTTAATAATACTATATTATAATTAGCAGTTTGTATGTTTGTATGTAATATTTGTATGTTTTTGGTATACTTTTTATTATTTTCTATTTTATTGATTGTGTACATTTTAGCTTGGTATGTATGTTTTTAAAAACAAGAATTGTATAATTAAATAAGTAAATGTTAAACGATTAAAGGCCAAGAAACGGCAAGCTAGTGCTTACTAAATTTGCTAAGATTTTACAATTAGAGGTTGTTATTATTAGAATTATGAACATAAGGACATTGTTTGACTTTTAAAATGCATTTCAAAGCTCCTTTTCGTACTAAATGGTTTTAATAACTGCGAAACATTTTTACTATTCAAAATTGTTACTTACATCCCTTACCAGAGCGGGACAGAAAATAAAAATAAATAAGTAATTGCTTCCTAATAAATAGAAAGAAAGCCTTACCCTCTACTACAGATAAGCTGCAGAGCCTCCAATCGACCGTGATAAGCGGCCCACAGGGTCGGGGTCATCCCATCTTCATCTGGAGTGTTAAGGTCTTTTCTGGTAGCTTCTTTTAACAGATCCAAATAGCCATCGATAGCTGCTTTGTGATATCTGGACATGGCTGTGATAAATACCTAAGCAAATAAATTGTTACTGTATTAAACCAGCTTTAGCAGCGATACAAGACCATCCTGAGTTCTCTGTCCTCTCTCGTGCAGTCTGTTGTTTTTGGAACAGAACAGGGAAGTGCATGTGGATAAACGCCCAGATGAAGCATCATTAACACACAGTGGGTGCAATAAACCAAAGTCCATTGTGTGTGATGTGAGATCATCAAGAGAATAAATAGGCCTTTGTAATTATATAATTATATAAATTATATAAAATTAATGCTGCACAAGTTCCCACCATTACACTTCTATGTCTGTTTTCTGTTGCTTATGATGAAACGAACATTAAAGCAGCAGAGCCCCCTCCTTAAATGAATAATAAGCTGAGTAAAACATATTTATAAAAATATATTTTTGTCTAACTTGTTTAATTTGATTTGGAGAATGTAATGAATAAAAAACGTGAAAAAGAAGGAAAAGCTTACAGCACCTGGTATTCCCAGGCGGTCTCCCATCCAAGTACTAACCAGGCCCGACCCTGCTTAGCTTCCGAGATCGGACGAGATCGGGCGTGCTCAGGGTGGTATGGCCGTAAGCGAGAGCAGCCGCTCACTCATGCCCCTTTAAAGCGTCTACACAAACTGTTTCATGGTTATGTGGTGGTTGTGTGGTGGTTGTGTGAGCTGTAACACACTGACGGAGTGATTACTGCTGCTGCTTCACTGAGTCTGGAAAGAAAAGTAAAGTAAAACTCATTAGACCGGCGGCCCGCACATAGGAAGTGTGCACAATGGAAACAATTAAATGTATTTATTTATTCTTTTAATTGATGCTAACATGTCTATTAAACACACAGTACAAATAAATACAAATCACGTTAACGATTTTGCAGTTCATAATTAATTCAGATTAATATCTGAACGATTTAAAGGGGGCTGGCGCCCCAGCGCCCCCTATGGACCAGCCGCCACTGCTTGTATCCATAATTTAGTTTTTTTTCGTAATTATTTCAACTTTCGTGTTTGTGGTTTATCTTAGTTTGTGTCAAATGGAAAAGCTCCTGGTTGCCCTGAATTTTCCTTTAGGAACAATAAAATATTTGTCTTCTTGTTTTTTGTGCATCCGGGTGATTCGGTTGACTCTATAATATTTATTTTTTATTAACTGTGTGAGTAGAAATAAGCTCTGAATAAAATGTAATGTATGAAATGAAATAAAAACTGAAACGGATCAGAAGGAAAAGCTTACAGCACCTGGTATTCCCAGGCGGTCTCCCATCCAAGTACTAACCAGGCCCGACCCTGCTTAGCTTCCGAGATCGGACGAGATCGGGCGTGCTCAGGGTGGTATGGCCGTAAGCGAGAGCAGCCGCTCACTCATGCCCCTTTAAAGCGTCTACACAAACTGTTTCATGGTTATGTGGTGGTTGTGTGATGGTTGTGTGAGCTGTAACACACTGACGGAGTGATTACTGCTGCTGCTTCAATGAGTCTGTAAAGTAAAGTAAAGTAAAACTCATTAGACCGGAGGCCCGCACATAGGAAGTGTGCACAATGGGAGCAATTAAATGTATTTATTTATTCTTTTAATTGATGCTAACATGTCTATTAAACACAGAGTACAAATAAATACAAATCACGTTAACTATTTTGCATTTCAGCGATTTAAAGGGGGCTGGCGCCTCAGCGCCCCCTATGGACCAGCCGCCTCTGCTTGTATCCATAATTTAGTTTTTTTCCCTAATTATTTCAACTTTCGTGTTTGTGGTTTATCTTAGTTTGTGTCAAATGGAAAAGCTCCTGGTTGCCCCGAATTTTCCTTTAGGAACAATAAAATATCAATCTATTTGTCTTCTTGTTTTTTGTGCATCCGGGTGATTCGGTTGACTCTATGATATTTATTTTTTAATGACTGTATAAAAAAAGTGAGTAGAAATAAGCTCTGAATAAAATGTAATGTACAAAATAAAATAAAAACTGAATCGTGGCTGAAGGAAAAGCTTACAGCACCTGGTATTCCCAGGCGGTCTCCCATCCAAGTACTAACCAGGCCCGACCCTGCTTAGCTTCCGAGATCTGACGAGATCGGGCGTGCTCAGGGTGGTATGGCCGTAAGCGAGAGCAGCTGCTCACTCATGCCCCTTTAAAGCGTCTACACAAACTGTTTCATGGTTGTGTGATGGTTGTGTGATGGTTGTGTGATGGTTGTGTGAGCTGTAACACACTGACGGAGTGATTACTGCTGCTGCTTCAATGAGTCTGGAAAGAAAAGCATGAGCGCTTAATACATTCTCATTTCACTTACTAAAATAATTCCGCCACCTGCTGGTCAACGGGAGTTATAACACTACAAAACCAGGACACAGTAAAGTAAATGTCAATCTTTTCAAACTGTGATTCTGAATTTATCATCAGCATTAAACATTCAGCAGGTTAAACTACTGAAAATGTCAAGTGACAGTTCCCACGTGAATCTATCTTTCTATGTACAATATATCACTATGTATAGTTTCATTCTGTTAATTAAATACAACTGACTTTAATCCATTCAAGTTATTCCTGAACTATGCAAATTATTTTATACACTATACGTACAGTCTACAAATATAAATAGCACAGCTTCCTTTCGCATATTTGCCTTGTTGACTTTCTATTGATATCTGCACTTTTTAAAAAAATCTCGTATCCATAATTTTTTTATTTTTTTAACTTTCGTGTTGGTGGTTTAATATGGAAAACTAATCTTTGAATAAAATACAAACCTGAAACGGATCAGAAGGAAAAGCTTACAGCACCTGGTATTCCCAGGCGGTCTCCCATCCAAGTACTAACCAGGCCCGACCCTGCTTAGCTTCCGAGATCGGACGAGATCGGGCGTGCTCAGGGTGGTATGGCCGTAAGCGAGAGCAGCCGCTCACTCATGCCCCTTTAAAGCGTCTACACAAACTGTTTCATGGTTATGTGGTGGTTGTGTGATGGTTGTGTAATGGTTGTGTGAGCTGTAACACACTGACGGAGTGATTACTGCTGCTGCTTCAATGAGTCTGGAAAGAAAAGAAAAGTAAAACTCATTAGACCGGAGGCCCCCACATAGGAAGTGTGCACAATGGGAGCAATTAAATGTATTTATTTATTCTTTTAATTGATGCTAACATGTCTATTAAACACACAATACAAATAAATACAAATCACGTTAACTATTTTGCATTTCAGCGATTTAAAGGGAGCTGGCGCCTCAGCGCCCCCTATGGACCAGCCGCCTCTGCTTGTATCCATAATTTAGTTTTTTTCCCTAATTATTTCAACTTTCGTGTTTGTGGTTTATCTTAGTTTGTGTCAAATGGAAAAGCTCCTGGTTGCCCTGAATTTTCCTTTAGGAACAATAAAATATCAATCTATTTGTCTTCTTGTTTTTTGTGCATCCGGGTGATTCGGTTGACTCTATAATATTTATTTTTTAATGACTGTATAAAAAAAGTGAGTAGAAATAAGCTCTGAATAAAATGTAATGTATAAAATGAAATAAAAACTGAAACGGATCAGAAGGAAAAGCTTACAGCACCTGGTATTCCCAGGCGGTCTCCCATCCAAGTACTAACCAGGCCCGACCCTGCTTAGCTTCCGAGATCGGACGAGATCGGGCGTGCTCAGGGTGGTATGGCCGTAAGCGAGAGCAGCCGCTCACTCATGCCCCTTTAAAGCGTCTACACAAACTGTTTCATGGTTATGTGGTGGTTGTGTGATGGTTGTGTGATGGTTGTGTGAGCTGTAACACACAGACGGAGTGATTACTGCTGCTGCTTCACTGAGTCTGGAAAGGAAAGTAAAGTAAAACTCATTAGACCGGAGGCCCGCACATAGGAAGTGTGCACAATGGAAACAATTAAATGTATTTATTTATTCTTTTAATTGATGCTAACATGTCTATTAAACACACAGTACAAATAAATACAAATCACGTTAACGATTTTGCATTTCATAATTAATTCAGATTAATATCTGAACGATTTAAAGGGGGCTGGCGCCCCAGCGCCCCCTATGGACCAGCCGCCACTGCTTGTGTCCATAATTTAGTTTTTTTTCGTAATTATTTCAACTTTCGTGTTTGTGGTTTTCCTTAGTTTGTGTCAAATGGAAAAGCTCCTGGTTGCCCTGAATTTTCCTTTAGGAACAATAAAATATTTGTCTTCTTGTTTTTTGTGCATCCGGGTGATTCGGTTGACTCTATAATATTTATTTTTTATTAACTGTGTGAGTAGAAATAAGCTCTGAATAAAATGTAATGTATGAAATGAAATAAAAACTGAAACGGATCAGAAGGAAAAGCTTACAGCACCTGGTATTCCCAGGCGGTCTCCCATCCAAGTACTAACCAGGCCCGACCCTGCTTAGCTTCCGAGATCGGACGAGATCGGGCGTGCTCAGGGTGGTATGGCCGTAAGCGAGAGCAGCCGCTCACTCATGCCCCTTTAAAGCGTCTACACAAACTGTTTCATGGTTATGTGGTGGTTGTGTGATGGTTGTGTGAGGAGTGATTACTGCTGCTGCTTCAATGAGTCTGGAAAGAAAAGCATGAGCGCTTAATACATTCTCATCTCACTTACTCAAATAATTCCGCCACCTGCTGGTCAACGGGAGTTATAACACTACAAAACCAGGACACAGTAAAGTAAATGTCAATCTTTTCAAACTGTGATTCTGAATTTATCATCAGCATTAAACATTCAGCAGGTTGAACTACTGAAAATGTCAAGTGACAGTTCCCACGTGAATCTATCTTTCTATGTACAATATATCACTATATATAGTTTCATTCTGTTAATTATATACAACTGACTTTAATCCATTCAAGTTATTCCTGAACTATGCATATTATTTTATACACTATATACAGTCTATAAATATAAATAGCACAGCTTCCTTTCGCAAATCCTTAAAAATCGCTTTATTTAAACATAAATTTTGCCCTTCTTTCCTTCAGACCTGCAAATTTCTCAATAACATTCATGTTAAAGTCAGTCATCTCTGTGATTAGTGTTTTCTCTTATGATGACAATAATAATAATAATAATAATAATAATAATAATAATAATACATTTTATTTATATAGCACTTTTAGGGACCTCAATGACAACATGTCCCATGCCTTCAGTCTGTCCTCCATCACTGACCTGCTGCTGTGTTTGTAAATTGGGACGATCCGGTCTGAGCTCCTTCATCCTCTTTTTTTCTTCAGTTTTGTAAAAGCATTTTTTTGTAAAAACAAAACTGAATTTTCTTTCATTTTGACTCCAGTCTGCAAACGTTAAAGGTGAGTCGAACTAATGAACCGCACCTGTGTGAGTGAGTCGATTCGGGTATTGTTCAATCACACGATGCCTAAATAAATTGAACCAGTAACACACAGCCAATAATGACGATTTAGAGTGGGTGTGTCCGCGTGGAAAAGCCTAAAATAACCAATCAGAAATCAGCCTCAGATCACATGTTTTCTTTAGTTTGTGCCAAATGGAAAAGCTACTGGTTTCCCTGAATTTCGCTTTGGAAACAAAAAAGTCTCAAACTAACTATTTGTCTTCTTGTTTTTGTGCATCCGGGTGATTCAGTTGACTCTATAATATTTATTTTTTAAAAGTGAGTAGAAATAAGCTCTGAAGAAAATGTAATGTATAAAATAAAATAAAAACTGAATCGTGGCTGAAAGAAAAGCTTACAGCACCTGGTATTCCCAGGCGGTCTCCCATCCAAGTACTAACCAGGCCCGACCCTGCTTAGCTTCCGAGATCGGACGAGATCGGGCGTGCTCAGGGTGGTATGGCCGTAAGCGAGAGCAGCCGCTCACTCATGCCCCTTTAAAGCGTCTACACAAACTGTTTCATGGTTGTCTGATGGTTGTGTGGTGGTTGTGTGATGGTTGTGTGAGCTGTAACACACTGACGGAGTGATTACTGCTGCTGCTTCAATGAGTCTGGAAAGTAAAGTAAAACTCATTAGACCGGCGGCCCGCACATAGGAAGTGTGCACAATGGGAGCAATTAAATGTATTTATTTATTCTTTTAATTGATGCTAACATGTCTATTAAACACACAGTACAAATAAATACAAATCACGTTAACTATTTTGCATTTCAGCGATTTATAGGGGGCTGGCGCCTCAGCGCCCCCTATGGACAAGCCGCCTCTGCTTGTATCCATAATTTAGTTTTTTTCCCTAATTATTTCAACTTTCGTGTTTATGGTTTTCCTTAGTTTGTGTCAAATGGAAAAGCTCCTGGTTGCCCCGAATTTTCCTTTAGGAACAATAAAATATCAATCTATTTGTCTTCTTGTTTTTTGTGCATCTGGATAATTCAGGTGAGTCTATATATTTTTGACTCCTATAAAAATAGCGGAGAGAAATACGATTTAAATAAAATGTGTAATGTAGTGTATAAAAATAAAAATAAAAAAACTGAATCGTGGCTGAAGGAAAAGCTTACAGCACCTGGTATTCCCAGGCGGTCTCCCATCCAAGTACTAACCAGGCCCGACCCTGCTTAGCTTCCGAGATCGGACGAGATCGGGCGTGCTCAGGGTGGTATGGCCGTAAGCGAGAGCAGCCGCTCACTCATGCCCCTTTAAAGCGTCTACACAAACTGTTTCATGGTTATGTGGTGGTTGTGTGATGGTTGTGTGATGGTTGTGTGAGCTGTAACACACTGACGGAGTGATTACTGCTGCTGCTTCACTGAGTCTGGAAAGAAAAGCATGAGCGCTTAATACATTCTCATCTCACTTACTCAAACAATTCCGCCACCTGCTGGTCAACGAGAGTTATAACACCGCAAAACCCGGACACAGTAAAGTAAATGTCAATCTTTTCAAACTGTGATTCTGAATTTATCATCAGCATTAAACATTCAGCAGGTTAAACTACTGAAAATGTCAAGTGACAGTTCCCACGTGAATCTATCTTCAATATACCACTATATATAGTTTCATTCTGTTAATTATATACAACTGACTTTAATCCATTCAAGTCATTCCTGAACTATGCATATTATTTTATACACTATATACAGTCTATAAATATAAATAGTACAGCTTCCTATCGCATTTTTGACTTTCTATTGATTTCTGCACTTTTAGCACTTCTGGGATATGTATATATACATAAAAAAAAATTTATCTTGTATCCATAATTTGTTTTTTTTATTATTATTTTAACTTTCGTGTTGGTTGTTTAATAAGCAAAACTAAGCTTTGAAATAATAAAATGTCATGTATAAAATAAAAACAATGAAAAAGAAGGAAAAGCTTACAGCACCTGGTATTCCCAGGCGGTCTCCCATCCAAGTACTAACCAGGCCCGACCCTGCTTAGCTTCCGAGATCGGACGAGATCGGGCGTGCTCAGGGTGGCATGGCCGTAAGCGAGAGCAGCCGCTCACTCATGCCCCTTTAAAGCGTCTACACAAACTGTTTCATGGTTGTGTGATGGTTATGTGATGGTAGTTTCAGCTGTAACACCCTCGCACACTCAGAGCCTAATATATTCTCATCTCACTTACTGAAAAAATTCC
This sequence comes from Corydoras sp. C115, assembly GCA_019802505.1. Taxonomy (NCBI): domain Eukaryota; kingdom Metazoa; phylum Chordata; class Actinopteri; order Siluriformes; family Callichthyidae; genus Corydoras; species Corydoras sp. C115. The sequence continues at coordinate 80,562 of JAFMOC010000319.1, read as the reverse complement.
GCGTCTACACAAACTGTTTCATGGTTGTCTGATGGTTGTGTGATGGTTGTGTGATGGTTGTGTGAGCTGTAACACACTGACGGAGTGATTACTGCTGCTGCTTCACTGAGTCTGGAAAGAAAAGCATCAGCGCTTAATACATTCTCATCTCACTTACTCAAATAATTCTGCCACCTGCTGGTCAACGGGAGTTATAACACTACAAAACCCGGACACAGTAAAGTAAATGTCAATCTTTTCCAACTGTGATTCAGAATTTATCATCAGCATTAAACATTCAGCAGGTTAAACTACTGAAAATGTGAAATGACAGTTCCCACGTGAAACCTGAACACCTTTATACTCATTTTGTATTCTTATCGATAAGCCATCTATCTATATTACTATGTATATAGTCTAAATCTGTTAACGATATACAACTAACTATAATCCATTCAAGTTATTCCTGAACAATGCATATAATTTTATACACTATATATACAGTCCAGTGGCGGCTGGTACTAAAAAAATTGAGGGGGCGCAAACAAACAAAAAAAATTAAAACAAACAAAAAACAAATCCTTAAAAATAGCTTTATTTAAACATAAATTTTGTTCTTCTTTCCTTCTGACCTGCAAGTTTCTCAATACTATTACTGTTAAAGTCTCAAACTAACTATTTGTCTTCTTGTTTTTGTGCATCCTGGTGATTCAGGTGACTCTATAATATTTATTTTTTAATGACTGTATAAAAAAGTGAGTAGAAATAAGCTCTGAATAAAATGTAATGTATAAAATGAAATAAAAACTGAAACGGATCAGAAGGAAAAGCTTACAGCACCTGGTATTCCCAGGCGGTCTCCCATCCAAGTACTAACCAGGCCCGACCCTGCTTAGCTTCCGAGATCGGACGAGATCGGGCGTGCTCAGGGTGGTATGGCCGTAAGCGAGAGCAGCCGCTCACTCATGCCCCTTTAAAGCGTCTACACAAACTGTTTCATGGTTATGTGATGGTTGTGTGATGGTTGTGTGAGCTGTAACACACTGACGGAGTGATTACTGCTGCTGCTTCAATGAGTCTGTAAAGTAAAGTAAAGTAAAACTCATTAGACCGGAGGCCCGCACATAGGAAGTGTGCACAATGGGAGCAATTAATTGTATTTATTTATTCTTTTAATTGATGCTAACATGTCTATTAAACACAGAGTACAAATAAATACAAATCACGTTAACTATTTTGCATTTCAGCGATTTAAAGGGGGCTGGCGCCTCAGCGCCCCCTATGGACCAGCCGCCTCTGCTTGTATCCATAATTTAGTTTTTTTCCCTAATTATTTCAACTTTCGTGTTTGTGGTTTATCTTAGTTTGTGTCAAATGGAAAAGCTCCTGGTTGCCCCGAATTTTCCTTTAGGAACAATAAAATATCAATCTATTTGTCTTCTTGTTTTTTGTGCATCTGGATAATTCAGGTGCGTCTATTTATTTTTTTGACTCCTATAAAAATAGCGGAGAGAAATACGATTTAAATAAAATGTGGAATGTAGTGTATAAAAATAAAAAAACTGAATCGTGGCTGAAGGAAAAGCTTACAGCACCTGGTATTCCCAGGCGGTCTCCCATCCAAGTACTAACCAGGCCCGACCCTGCTTAGCTTCCGAGATCGGACGAGATCGGGCGTGCTCAGGGTGGTATGGCCGTAAGCGAGAGCAGCAGCTCACTCATGCCCCTTTAAAGCGTCTACACAAACTGTTTCATGGTTGTCTGATGGTTGTCTGATGGTTGTGTGATGGTTGTGTGAGCTGTAACACACTGACGGAGTGATTACTGCTGCTGCTTCACTGAGTCTGGAAAGAAAAGCATGAGCGCTTAATACATTCTCATCTCACTTACTCAAACAATTCCGCCACCTGCTGGTCAACGAGAGTTATAACACCGCAAAACCCGGACACAGTAAAGTAAATGTCAATCTTTTCAAACTGTGATTCTGAATTTATCATCAGCATTAAACATTCAGCAGGTTAAACTACTGAAAATGTCAAGTGACAGTTCCCACGTGAATCTATCTTCAATATACCACTATATATAGTTTCATTCTGTTAATTATATACAACTGACTGTAATCCATTCAAGTTATTCCTGAACTATGCATATTATTTTATACACTATATACAGTCTATAAATATAAATAGTACAGCTTCCTATCGCATTTTTGACTTTCTATTGATTTCTGCACTTTTAGCACTTCTGGGATATGTATATATACATAAAAAAAAATTTATCTTGTATCCATAATTTAGTTTTTTTATTATTATTTTAACTTTCGCGTTGGTTGTTTAATAAGCAAAACTAAGCTTTGAAATAATAAAATGTCATGTATAAAATAAAAACAATGAAAAAGAAGGAAAAGCTTACAGCACCTGGTATTCCCAGGCGGTCTCCCATCCAAGTACTAACCAGGCCCGACCCTGCTTAGCTTCCGAGATCGGACGAGATCGGGCGTGCTCAGGGTGGTATGGCCGTAAGCGAGAGCAGCCGCTCACTCATGCCCCTTTAAAGCGTCTACACAAACTGTTTCATGGTTGTCTGATGGTTGTGTGATGGTTGTTTGATGGTTGTGTGAGCTGTAACACACTGACGGAGTGATTACTGCTGCTGCTTCGCTGAGTCTGGAAAGAAAAGCATCAGCGCTTAATACATTCTCATCTCACTTACTAAAATAATTCTGCCACCTGCTGGTCAACGGGAGTTATAACACCGCAAAACCAGGACACAGTAAAGTAAATGTCAATCTTTTCAAACTGTGATTCTGAATTTATCATCAGCATTAAACATTCAGCAGGTTAAACTACTGAAAATGTGAAATGACAGTTCCCACGTGAATCTATCTTTCTATGTACAATATATCACTATGTATAGTTTCATTCTGTTAATTAAATACAACTGACTATAATCCATTCAAGTTATTCCTGAACTATGCAAATTATTTTATACACTATACGTACAGTCTACAAATATAAATAGCAGAGCTTCCTATCGCATGTTTGCCTTGTTGACTTTCTATTGATGTCTGCACTTTTTTTTTTAAATCTCGTATCCATAATTAATTTTTTTTTATTATTTTTTTTTACTTTCGTGTTGGTGGTTTAATAAGGAAAAATAATCTTTGAATAAAATACAAAACTGAAACGGATCAGAAGGAAAAGCTTACAGCACCTGGTATTCCCAGGCGGTCTCCCATCCAAGTACTAACCAGGCCCGACCCTGCTTAGCTTCCGAGATCGGACGAGATCGGGCGTGCTCAGGGTGGTATGGCCGTAAGCGAGAGCAGCCGCTCACTCATGCCCCTTTAAAGCGTCTACACAAACTGTTTCATGGTTGTCTGATGGTTGTGTGATGGTTGTGTGATGGTTGTGTGAGCTGTAACACACAGACGGAGTGATTACTGCTGCTGCTTCACTGAGTCTGGAAAGAAAAGCATGAGCGCTTAATACATTCTCATCTCACTTACTCAAACAATTCCGCCACCTGCTGGTCAACGGGAGTTATAACACCGCAAAACCAGGACACAGTAAAGTAAATGTCAATCTTTTCAAACTGTGATTCTGAATTTATCATCAGCATTAAACATTCAGCAGGTTAAACTACTGAAAATGTCAAGTGACAGTTCCCACGTGAATCTATCTTCAATATACCACTATATATAGTTTCATTCTGTTAATTATATACAACTGACTTTAATCCATTCAAGTCATTCCTGAACTATGCATATTATTTTATACACTATATACAGTCTATAAATATAAATAGTACAGCTTCCTATCGCATTTTTGACTTTCTATTGATTTCTGCACTTTTAGCACTTCTGGGATATGTATATATACATAAAAAAAAATTTATCTTGTATCCATAATTTAGTTTTTTTTATTATTATTTTAACTTTCGTGTTGGTTGTTTAATAAGCAAAACTAAGCTTTGAAATAATAAAATGTCATGTATAAAATAAAAACAATGAAAAAGAAGGAAAAGCTTACAGCACCTGGTATTCCCAGGCGGTCTCCCATCCAAGTACTAACCAGGCCCGACCCTGCTTAGCTTCCGAGATCGGACGAGATCGGGCGTGCTCAGGGTGGTATGGCCGTAAGCGAGAGCAGCCGCTCACTCATGCCCCTTTAAAGCGTCTACACAAACTGTTTCATGGTTGTGTGATGGTTATGTGATGGTAGTTTCAGCTGTAACACCCTCGCACACTCAGAGCCTAATATATTCTCATCTCACTTACTGAAAAAATTCCGCGTCTACACAAACTGTTTCATGGTTGTCTGATGGTTGTGTGATGGTTGTGTGATGGTTGTGTGAGCTGTAACACACAGACGGAGTGATTACTGCTGCTGCTTCACTGAGTCTGGAAAGAAAAGCATGAGCGCTTAATACATTCTCATCTCACTTACTCAAATAATTCTGCCACCTGCTGGTCAACGGGAGTTATAACACCGCAAAACCAGGACACAGTAAAGTAAATGTCAATCTTTTCAAACTGTGATTCAGAATTTATCATCAGCATTAAACATTCAGCAGGTTAAACTACTGAAAATGTGAAATGACAGTTCCCACGTGAAACCTGAACACCTTTATACTCATTTTGTATTCTTATCGATAAGCCATCTATCTATATTACTATGTATATAGTCTAAATCTGTTAACGATATACAACTAACTATAATCCATGCAAGTTATTCCTGAACAATTCATATAATTTTATACACTATATATACAGTCCAGTGGCGGCTGGTACTAAAAAAATTGAGGGGGCGCAAACAAACAAAAAAAATTAAAACAAACAAAAAACAAATCCTTAAAAATAGCTTTATTTAAACATAAATTTTGTCCTTCTTTCCTTCTGACCTGCAAGTTTCTCAATACTATTACTGTTAAAGTCTCAAACTAACTATTTGTCTTCTTGTTTTTGTGCATCCGGGTGATTCAGGTGACTCTATAATATTTATTTTTTAATGACTGTATAAAAAAGTGAGTAGAAATAAGCTCTGAATAAAATGTAATGTATAAAATGAAATAAAAACTGAAACGGATCAGAAGGAAAAGCTTACAGCACCTGGTATTCCCAGGCGGTCTCCCATCCAAGTACTAACCAGGCCCGACCCTGCTTAGCTTCCGAGATCGGACGAGATCGGGCGTGCTCAGGGTGGTATGGCCGTAAGCGAGAGCAGCCGCTCACTCATGCCCCTTTAAAGCGTCTACACAAACTGTTTCATGGTTGTCTGATGGTTGTGTGGTGGTTGTGTGATGGTTGTGTGAGCTGTAACACACAGACGGAGTGATTACTGCTGCTGCTTCAATGAGTCTGGAAAGTAAAGTAAAACTCATTAGACCGGCGGCCCGCACATAGGAAGTGTGCACAATGGGAGCAATTAAATGTATTTATTTATTCTTTTAATTGATGCTAACATGTCTATTAAACACACAGTACAAATAAATACAAATCACGTTAACGATTTTGCATTTCAGCGATTTAAAGGGGGCTGGCGCCTCAGCGCCCCCTATGGACCAGCCGCCACTGCTTGTATCCATAATTTAGTTTTTTTCCCTAATTATTTCAACTTTCGTGTTTGTGGTTTATCTTAGTTTGTGTCAAATGGAAAAGCTCCTGGTTGCCCTGAATTTTCCTTTAGGAACAATAAAATATCAATCTATTTGTCTTCTTGTTTTTTGTGCATCTGGATAATTCAGGTGAGTCTATTTTTTTTGACTCCTATAAAAATAGTGGAGAGAAACAAGATTTAAACAAAACGTGGAATGTAGTGTATACAAATAAAAAAACTGAATCGTGGCTGAAGGAAAAGCTTACAGCACCTGGTATTCCCAGGCGGTCTCCCATCCAAGTACTAACCAGGCCCGACCCTGCTTAGCTTCCGAGATCGGACGAGATCGGGCGTGCTCAGGGTGGTATGGCCGTAAGCGAGAGCAGCCGCTCACTCATGCCCCTTTAAAGCGTCTACACAAACTGTTTCATGGTTTCAGGGTTCTATATGTATGAGCTGATGCAATACATTTCTAACAAAAAAAGTCTAATAACAATTATTTATCGCAGTATCACACTGCTGTATTTATGTAGTAATTGTATTGCTCTGTAATTAATTAATTTCATTAAAATAAATAAAAAAAAACAACAACACAGATTTCTTCTAAAAACCACAGAGTTGATATTGTGTGTAAGAATGTATGTTAGTATTAATCACGTCATTGCAGACATGTGCATTAACTCGCTTCGTCCTGTTTTGCCTTCCGCCCACTGGGGGGCGCCGCAGCTTCACCAGCCTCCTTGCAGTTTACGGAACTGGGTGGATTTTGAGCTGTGCTCAAAGGTGCACGACAGCATCAGTCCTATCCCGTCGGTTCGGGTTCAGGTCCTATCCCGTCGGTTTAATTGTCTGTGGGTCCTGAACAGAGGGCAGTGGGCAGAGGGCATGGCTTCTGGAGGTGGATCTGTGGTCGGCTTGCTGTCTTATGAGACTCTGGTCCATGCTGTGGCAGGTGCAGTGGTAAGAGATCAAAGCAAACTCTATATATCAATTATATATCCTCACTATATGTTCTTACAGTATATAAAACACTGTAGATGTTGTAATTGTGTTTGTGGTGTGCTTTATAGCAAAAAAAAACAACAACAAGAATTCAGATTAATTAACCCCCCCCCCCACTCTTATTTTTAAAGACTGCTAAGGTTATTCTATGGTTTTTGGATATGTGTGACTTTGGATTAATGGAGTCCAAACTCTTTAGATATTCATTCATTCATTCATTCATTCATTATCTTCCGCTTTTATCCTCGATTAGGGTTGCAGGGGGGGTTCCCCATGTCCATCCAGGTAAGAACGTTTCGGGCGCTGGGCAGATACACCCAGGACAGGACGCCAATCCATCACTGGGCACACACTCACTCACACAGACACACTCATGGGGCAATTTGGAGAATTTAATTGATGGGGATTCAAACCGGGAATAGCTGACCACTAAGCCACCGTGCATCTCTTTAGATATTCATTCATTCATTATCTTCCGCTTTATCCTCTAGTAGGGTCGCGGTGGGAGGTTCCCCATGCCCATCCAGGGGAGAACGTTTCGGGCGCTGGGCAGATACACCCAGGACAGGGTGCCAATCCATCACTGGGCACACACTTACACACCCACACACACACACTCTCTATATGGGGCAATTTTGGAGAATTCAATTGACTTGATCCATGTTTTTGGACTGTGGGAGGAAACCGGAGAACCCGGAGGAAACCCACGCAGAGATGGGGAGAGCATGGAAACTCCACCCAGATGGAGATTCGAACCGGGAGTCCTTAGCGCTGAGAGGCAAACGTGCTGACCACTAAGCCACCGTGCCGCTCTTTAGATATTCATTCATTCATTCATTATCTCCCGCTTTATCTTGTAGTTGGGTCGCCGGGGGGGGTTCCCCATGCCCATCCAGGGGAGAACGTTTCGGGCGCTGTGCAGATACACCCAGGTCAGGGTGCCAATCCATTGCTGGGCACACACTCACTCACTCACTCACACACACATACACACTCTATATGGGGCAATTTTGGAGAATTCAATTGACTTGATCCATGTTTTTGGACTGTGGGAGGAAACCGGAGAACCCGGAGGAAACCCACGCGGACACGGGGAGAACATGGAAACTCCACCCAGATGGGGATTCGAACCGGAAAACCTTAGCGCTGAGAGGTGAACGTGCCGACCACTAAGCCACCGTGCCGCTCTTTAGATGTGGTATTGATATTTTTTCCAGCCTGAGGAGCTTCAACCCTTCTAAAGTACTATAACGTTTTTGTTTGTTTCATTATACTCTTACACAAACATGTTGTAAAGATCAGACTTTGATATATCTCTAATCTACAAATAAGACCATTCATTCACATCTGAATTTAATTCCATTAATTAAAAGCATCCATCATGGTGGCTTAGGGCTATATTTTATTATAGTATATTTTAATAATAAGTTGAGCATTATTGTGTTTTTATGTTTTCCTCCGAAGTTCTCTTTGAATTGTTGTTACTTTAGGAGAATTTTAAAAAGGGATGATTTAATTTACTTAAATGACCTTTTTTTGACTCCATATACTCCACATGACACAGAAACTGGACTTCCAGTGGAATTGGCTTTGACCTGGGTTTAATTCCAAACATCATAACATTATTTGATTTTATTTGTGAAGCCTTAGTGTCTAGTTGAAAATTGCTGAATTGTCAAAATGTTCTGTAAAGCTGTAAAAGCTTATTGTTATAAATGCTGGAATTGTGCTTTAGTGACGAATTACTTATAAACTTAAAAATGTCTCGTTCTTTCCCACAGGGCAGTGCCACAGCAATGACGGTCTTCTTCCCTTTGGACACAGCCAGGATTCGACTTCAGGGTGAGTGTTCTGTATTTTTAAGGTTTCAATTTTCTTAAAAACATAAGAATTAAGCCAAAACTCTACCAAGATCTTCTAAGTCCCAATTTTCTCATTTAGTTTTGTTCAGGAAAACATATTTGTTATTAAGCTACACATTTCTTACAAATTATTTTTTTTAAAGTTATTTTAAAGAACCTTCATTTTAAGTTTGGCCAATTCATTTAGGATTTTCATCTGCGTAGGTTTTGACGTTGATTCCTGAATAATAATCTATTTAACGATCTCGTGTCTGTTTGTAACTTGATTTCAGTTGACGAGAGCCGAAAATCGAAATCCACCCCTGTGATTTTGGCCGAGATAGCAAAAGAGGAGGGAATGTGAGTAATTCATAATATTGTGTATGAATCCCACACTGAAAAGCTTCACGAACACCATTGTATTTGCGTTTGCAGAATGTCTCTGTATCGAGGCTGGTTTCCTGTCATCTCAAGCCTGTGCTGCTCTAATTTTGTTTACTTCTACACGTTTAACTCTCTGAAGCAAATGATGGTCTTAGAAAAAGGCCAGTCGAGGGCTGGTCGAGACCTCACCATGGGTTTCATTGCAGGTAGGAAACGTTTTCAGGGTCTTCAGATTCACCTTAATAAACACTTTTAAACAAATCAGTAATGGATGTTTAGAAATTTGTCTGCAGTATTTTTCCCCCAAATTTTATTTGTCACATGTGCAGTGCATAAATTGTGAGTTTAAAACTGTAGTGCAAAATACAATTAAAAAAATTAATTTACCATTAAATAAAATGTAGTATTTGGGGAAAAAATATAATATAATTGTATACAATTTAATTTAAATGTAAACTATTATGTACATGATTGATGGAAATTGGTGCAAATAAAAAAAGTAGTAATATACTTTATTACTAATAATATATATATTTTAATGTAAACAGTATTACTATGTACAGTGTTAAAAATTAAATATAACAAATAAAACATAAGGTGCACAAGGAAATGTGAACCAAAATGCTGAATCTCTACTTTTCTGTATATTTAACAGGGTCCCATAATGCCCTTTGTAGCCCACAAAAATACATCAGGGACTTTTTCGATTCATTGGCAAAGCAGAAATTATTATTAAAGCTTAAAGCTTTACACAAACATTTTTATAAATATTATTCCTGTGATATTTGCTACAGGAGCTGTGAATGTGCTTCTGACGACGCCAATGTGGGTGGTGAACACACGGCTGAAGCTGCAGGGGGCAAAGTTTAGGAATGAAGATCTTCAGCAGACGCACTACCGGGGCATCTTCGGTCAGTCTGATGAACACAGCTTGGGCATCAGTTATTATTTGCCACAATTTTTTTAAATACAGTTTCTTTTTTCACTTTCTCTTAAGACACCTTCTCTCAGATCATCGCTCACGAGGGAGTGGGAGCGTTGTGGAATGGCACACTTCCGTCCCTGCTGCTGGTCTTTAATCCCGCTGTACAGTTCATGTTCTATGAAGCCATGAAGAGGCAGGCGGGGAAAAATGGTCGAAAGGTGAGAATATCACCCCTAATTAATTACCCCTAAGACTAAAATCTACAAGATACAATACATGAAATATTTCTCAAACTTTATTCGGTAAAATGAATACTTTTGCTCACCATTGTAGCACCAGACCAGGAATTTAATTTTATTTTCTCCAGTTAAACAGACTTTTCACAAATTGCATGAACATAGAAAATGAGGACTCTAGAACAGACTTACAGTATTATAATTAATTTTTATACAGCAATAATAACATATGCTGTTATATACATTGTCAAAAATATAAACATGTAAATATAAATATCATAGATGCTGTATCGCTTAAATGATTTATGTGTAACATACGTTAATTGTATGTTTCTAAAGCTGCATCCTCGTGTGTGTGTGTGTGTGTGTGTGTGTATAATGTCTTTTATGATTATATCTGTTGCTTGTTGGCAGATTTCCTCACTCGATATCTTCATCATTGGTGCCGTTGCCAAAGCCGTGGCCACAACAGCCACCTATCCGCTGCAGACGGTTCAGTCTATTCTGAGGGTGAGCATGTTACCCACTTATCACAATCAGATTCCACAGTAAAATTGTTGAAATGGCACATTATTGGATGTTTTCTCTTGCAGTTTGGCCAACACAAATCGCAAAAAGAGGGGGGCTTACTGGGGAGCCTGCGCAACTTGGTGAAATTAATAACGGACCGGATCAAGTAAGTTTATTTGCAGCAGCAGCGTAAATGTTCAGAAGCGTGTTTGTCTGCAGTTCAGTTCAGGTATCGAAACTCACAAAGGAAAGTGTTAAGTCAAAAATAGGTACATGGTGTTTTATATGTACATACACTCACAGACCGTTTTCACTCTGCTCATTGATACACGTTATGGTTTTACAGTTACAGACGACAGTCAGTATGTTTCTTTATGTACTTTGTTAATCTCAGTAGGATCAGTTCAGAGCAGGTATTATTGGATGTTATTATTTAGTGTTGTTCTGGGATCACCGGTTCAGACACAGCAGTGCTGCTGGACTTACCTTAGTAAAGTTTAATCCGTGTCCTCTTCCATATCCCATTATTTTTTGTTTTTTGTTACAGACGAAATGGAGTACTGGGTCTCTACAAAGGTCTGGAGGCTAAGCTTCTGCAGACAGTGCTGACCGCAGCCCTCATGTTCATGGTGTATGAGAAGATCGCCGACGTCACCTTTAAACTGATGGGCCTCAATAAGAAGCTGAAGCACTGACGCCTGAGCTTTCAACATCAAACCCAGATGCATCTCACTAATCCAGATGCCACGCACTCACTCACTCACTCATGTACTACCTCCAGTCTCTCAAACCCAGTGTCCTTCATCCAAACTGGACAGGGGTTAAATTTATTGCCTTGTTTTAATCATTTCATTGCACGTCGTAACCCCATGGACTGTCAAAGCGGTGCGTTCAAATTTTTTATTATTTGGAGATCGGTGACCTCCTCCTATTAACTGTGATTTCTTTCTTTGCCAGTATGGATGGGTAAAATGTTTAAAACTTTACATTGAAGGTGACATCACTCAGTGAGAAAACCGGCACTGATTCCTAAAAATGTTTACCAAGAGAGTTATCAGTTAAACAACGATGATCTTAATGAGTTTATCATTTAAACCTCTATACGGTTAAATACGTTTATGCTTTTAATTATATTTGTTGTTTTTTTGAAGGTCAGCTTGGGAAATGTGAAGACAAATCTGGAAAAAAAATTATTCTAATGATTGTTTACCAAGTGATTTATTGTTACATATAATGTCCTAATAATAGAATATAATCGGCGTTAAGTCAACTTTAATTAATTTGGTCTGGCAAAAAAATGACTTAAATGGATCTTAATCGTAAATCTATACCGTTATTTAAGAAGTAAATCAAATAGAAAGGTTAACATGAATAAAATGTCATTTTAAATCATACTGTTTACTTAACAATGGTATATAATTTGCACTAATTTCAGTTATATATTATAAAAAAGTTGAAATTTACTGTAAATTATTTCATAAGTTTTTTTTTTTTTTTTTTAGAAAAAGTTGAAATAACAAGATATTTTGTTTTTATTAAAGGTTTTCTAAAAGAAATTTGCCTGATTGCTTTCTTAGCTTAAAATGTTGTACGGCTTTAGATCTGTAATCCACACAGCAGGATTATTTAATTCTAAACTTAAACTTTGGCACCAGTTCACAAAATCTGACAGCTGGGAAATTTCAGAGTGCATTTGTTTTTAGAGAAAATAACAAACCTCAGACGCAAAATGTGTCCAAATAATTAAGTTTTACATGTAAAAATAAATCTAGTGTAATAATGTCACCTTAAATGATTAATACAGTACTTTTATTTTAACTCCTTGTATGTCTACAGGGCAGTACGGCGGGGCAACTTTTGGCATTACCATAAGAAGTTCCCTGGATCGGTTCCCGATGGGGCAAACAGATGCCAATAGGTAAATTGATGGTACTAAATTGTCCTAGACTTTTTTGGGTGTATGTAGAAGTGCACTCGTAGTGCCGGCCTTAAGCCTGGAGAAATAAGAGGGTTGGGTCAGGAAGGGCGTATGTAGTCGAATACAGCGACACAGAACCCGTTAACGAACCAAAATAATGTCCAATTCTTACCAAAATATTTACTGAGCTATTTTTTTAATAGGTGGTTAAGAGTTTATTAAAAAAAAAAATATGAATCCAAAAAAAGTTTTCATTGTACATGTTCATGGAACTACCTCTAGCCTTTTTAACACAGCATTTAATTAGAGACAGACATTAAACTTGGAAATAAAAACATTTTCTTAACATTAATGATCTAAAGGCAGTTTTTGTTTGTAACTAAAAATAAAAACTAACCTCAAGGACTGCAAACAGGTTTATTAATCTCGCAGCAGAAAGAGTCGTGAATTTAATATTTTTACAGCTACTCAAACTAAATCACGCTGTAGGTAAATAGAAATGCAATTAAAGTATGATGTCTTATTTTATTCAAAACCATCAGCATCAGTGTTTTATATTTAAAAAAAACAAATCTGAGACATCATGCCAAGTCCAGTAAAAATTACAATTCCATAGAACCATGCCCCCAACCCCCCCCCCCCCCCCCCCCCCCCCACACACACACACACACAGTATATAAATGATCAAATGGAACGGCAATATATTTCATACACTAAAGCCTTTGTAATTCCCACAAAAAAATTTAAATAAAAGGAGAAGCTATAAAAGGCCGAGATCAACGTTATAACTCATTATAAAGCATTACAGTTTCATTCCTGGGGGGGGGGGTGCATTTGGCAGCTGAACCAATTAAAAATATTTAGACAAGCATGCGTTAATTCCGTCATGTCTCTGTATCAGTGCTTCGTCATTTCCTTGATGTACCAGTCTGGTAGAAATGTGTACTGAGAGTCTCGGTGAACGGAGTAGCTCACGTCTCGGTGAGGTTCCCATGCGAACAAGTGCACCAATCTGAAAGAAATTAGAACAAGGAACGTTAAGTTCTCCTAATCCACTTCCAATTCTAGAATGAAGTAACGATGGAGTATGAAGTGCATGCCTCGGATTATCCTCTTTTACAACAGACTTTACAAACGAGAGGAAGTCACTGCAGAAGTTCATGCAGACCGTGGGCTTCCAGCAGTTGTACTCGCTCTGTATAGAGAGACCGAACAAACGGCGTTGAGATTGAGAGATATGAGATTTAGAGATCATTCTGCTTTGGACAAACCTTAATCATCTGGGATATTTTGGAGATGTGAAAAGTCTCGACAGACACCACGACTCCATCGTGATCTCGAAAGCCGGCCACGATGCAGGGCACGCCGGGAAGAAACGACTGCGCCCACCATTTCAGTAGTTTGTATCTGAGGAAAGAAATGTGAAGAATACGGTTTTTAAAATAAACTTAATTCATTTACCTTTAGGCGGCATGGTGGCTTAGTGGTTTAGCATGTTCTCCTCTCAGCACTAGGGATTCCCGGTTCGAATCCCCATCTGGGTGGAGTTTCCATGTTCTCCCCGTGTCCGCATGGGTTTCCTCCGGGTTCTCCGGTTTCCTCCCACAGTCCAAAAACATGGATCAAGTCAAGTGAGTTCTCCAAATTGCCCCATATAGTGTGTGTGTGCGTGTCTGTGTGAGTAAGTGTGTGCCAAGCGATAGATCGGCGCCCTGTCCTGGGTCTATCTGCCCAGCGCCCCAAACGTTCTCCCCTGGATGGGCATGGGGAACCCCACCGCGTCCCTAATAGAGGATAAAGTGGAAGATAATGAATGAATGAATGAATAATTAACCTTTAACCGATCAGACAGGGGCTCTGGTTTAAACACGTGAGGTAGCAAATACACCGTGACGTTAAGCAGCTTAAACACAAAAATAGGCTTTAACTAACACATAGTGACCCTAATTAGGATGAGTGATTAAAAAAAGGGGACGGCACAGTGGCTTAGTGCATAGCATGTTCTCTGAATCTTGAAATTGCCCCATATAGTGTGTGTCTTGTGGTAGATTGGCACCCTGTCTTGAGTGTATCTGAGTATTAAGCAGAAGATAAGGAATGAGTGAGTGATTTTAAAAGGATTAATTAATAATATCAAGTTGATTTATTTGCAATGTTCCACATAATTAAGACCAGACAATAATTATAAAGTTAAGCACATTGGGGGATGCTCTGCTTTATGCATGTTTCTGTTGTTAAATGACACTAAGTTGGTAAAATCATGGTCAGCAACGTGGACTTTAACCTCCATTCACTGACATGACATCTTAAAACGTGTGGGGAGGAGCAGGCAGCAGGTTCGGATGTTGTTATGAGTTGTTATGAGTTGTTACGAATGTCTTAATATCAAACCTGTGGAAGTTACTGCGCTGTTTTGGGTTGCAGATTTCAGCCGATGTCTTCAGCTCGACGTAGCAGGCTGGCGCCGAAGTGACTTTGGGATCCCGACAGTCCACCTCACCAGAAAAGAGCAGTTTATGATCAGCCAAGCGAGTCTGGACCACTGTGCAGAAGGCCTCGTTCGTGTTGACCACCCCGCCGGGATCAGGAACGGCATTCTCATCATCTGTGTGGGATCGACAAGACGCAACTGCCATATTAATACGGCTGCAAAGCCACCTGCTGATTGGATCAAGGCCACGCCGTTGGTTCTGGCTGGAATTAAATAGAGCAAAAAGGTACAAAAGAAAAGGGGCACACACCAAAGCTTCCGTTTAAAGTCTGTCGTACCTGCACAAAGGTACTGCTCGAACTTGTAGCCCCAGTACATCATTTCTTCGTGCCTCTCGGTGCGGTTCGCTCGGTTGCGTCGAGCAGCATCCGTCTCCACTTCACAAATGTAAATCGTGCCCCCGAACTTGGTCACGGCCAGCAACCATCCCTCCTGCGTCTCGTACGGAGTGGTCAGCAGCTTGGTTAGGTGACCTCGCCATGTAACAAAGTCTACACCAAGTGTACTGGAAATGAATGCGATTAAATTCAGTGAATAAGGAGTCCATCAGAAAAAAACATTTAAATATAACTTTGTTATTTGCTAATTATGTTTTGTAATTTTTTTATAACACACACACACACACACAGGACACTTTACTAGGTACAAACATTCACTTCTACACTTATTGGTCATTTTAATATCCATCCATCCATTATCTGCTGTTTTATCCTATATTAGGGTCATGGGGGGGGGGGTTCCCCATGCCCATCCAGGGGAGAACATTTCGGGCGCTGGGCAGATACACCCAGGACAGGGCGCCAATCTATCGCTGGGCACACACTCACTCACACACACACACTCTATATGGGGCAATTTGGAGAACTCAACTGACTTGATCCATGTTTTTTGGACTGTGGGAGGAAACCGGAGAACCCGGAGGAAACCCACGCGGACACGGGGAGAACATGGAAACTCCACCCAGATTGGGATTCGAACCGGGAATCCCCAGCGCTGAGAGGAGAACATGCCAAACCACTAAGCCACCGTGCCGCCCACAAACTCAGTTTAAACTCATCCATCCATCCATTATCTTCCGCTTTATCCTCTATTAGGGTCACGGGGGGGTTCTCCATGCCCATCCAGGGGAGAACGTTTCAGGCGCTGGGTAGATACACCCAGGACAGGGAGGGCAATCCATCACTGGGCACACACTCACTCACACAGACATGCACACTCTATATGGGGCAATTTGGAGAACTCAGTTGACTTGATCCATGTTTTTTGGACTGCGGGAGGAAACCGGAGAACCCGGAGGAAACCCACGCGGACACGGGGAGAACATGGAAACTCCACCCAGACGGGGATTCGAGCCGGGAAAGTTTAGAGTGATAATGAAATGCTTTCGGTTCTTGCCCGGGGTCAGAGCCGCGGCCGGCGGTGTGGAGTTTCTCTCTGTTGGCTGAAATCCACCGCAGCACGTGATCGAGTCTCTCTTTGACGGCCTCGTCTCGTTTGATGAACCGCTCGCGATATCCGTCCCGCAGGTCCAGCCGTGGGCTTCTTCCGGGATCCACGTAGTACCGCAGCTGCCTGGCGTCGTTAAAGAACCTCCGTTTGGAGTCCAGAGAGAAGACTCCCAGCTCCACCGGCTGTCTGTACAGCGGGAACGGCCGCTCGTACAGCGGGCTCCTGGTGCTCAACGCCCGGGGAGCCTCGTCAGTCCTCCGCCGCTTGGAACCCTCCCGCCCGCCGGGTTCGGCTCGCTTACCGGAGAGCTCCGAATGGCGCGTCTTCCCGCGGCCTGGCTCCATCACTTTAAAATGAACTAACACCTCAATATCTCATTAATTATCTTAATTATCATTATAAACTGTAAACACACGGACAGTTCAAACCCATTTGGCATTGCAGCCAACAAAACGAACACGGTCTCACAGATCTGCTGTTCAGTACAATAAAAAAATCACATAAAAAATGTAATTAATAAATAAAAATTGAAAAACAACTAAATATAAGGCACGGAGTAAATAATAGAGACTTGTTTGGCTTTTCTTCTCCGATAATAGAATGGAGGCGTCTTTTCAAATCGACACTGTGCTGGCGCCTCCATTCGGTGTGGAATAAACACTTTTTTAACGTAATAATATTTTTTATTTTTGGGGGATTAAAGTCATAATAAACATGACAGCGAGCATACGTTATTGGTTTGGATAACACCAGGAGTAGAATGTAACCAACCCCAATAATGGGAGGTTGCCCTCGACTCACCTGGCACTATTGGTAGTGTCCTACTAAGTTAGTTAAATTGGCGTTTGTAAATTCATCGTTGTTGTGACAACTAAAAGATCCAACTGTTATCTTCCGCTGTATCCTCTACTAGGGTCGCGTGGGAAGGGGTGTTTCTCCATGCCCATCCAGGGGAGAACGTTTTGGGCGTTGGGCAGATACACCCAGGACAGGACGCCAATCTATCGCACAGACACTCTATATAGGGCAATTTGAAAAATTCAATTGCCCTTGGTCCATGTTTTTGGACTGTGGGAGGAAACCGGAGAACCCGGAGGAAATCCACACGGACACGGGGAGGACATGGAAACTCCACCCAGATGGGGATTCGAACCGGGAATCCCTAGTGCTGAGAGGAGAACGTGCTAAACCACTATGCCACCCTTTTTGAGCATTACAATCATGATAAATATGATAGCGAGCGTACGTTATTGTTTTAGAAGAAAACCATGAATAGGATGTAACCAACCCCAATAATGGGATGTTGCCCCTTGACTCACCTGGCTCTATTACAACAGGTGTCCTACTAAGTTAGTTAAATTGGCGTTTGTAAATTCATGGTTGTTGTGAGAACTAAACGATATGGCAGGTCATTTGTTCTATATTTAATCTGATTTTTGTGATCATTGTCTTTGAAATTTTACATGGTTTTTCATGGTCTCTATGACGCTGTTCGTTTCTTTTGTCAAACACCACAAAACCAGAAAGAAGTAACAAAACATTACAAATTAGGAGGTCGCTTTAATGGGAATGTAAAAAAATACTTTCAACTTGAATTGAAACTCGTCTCTAATGACTCTCCACTCATCCAAAAATAACTCAAGAACAACGAGAGTCAGTCTGTTATCTGTGTTTTAGAGAAAGTTATAGAAAAAACGTGTATATTTGTTGATATTTCGCACTTTTATTTTGCTGAATTGGGACGTCGCCACTTTTTTTTTTTCGTGAAAC
This sequence comes from Corydoras sp. C115, assembly GCA_019802505.1. Classification (NCBI taxonomy): domain Eukaryota; kingdom Metazoa; phylum Chordata; class Actinopteri; order Siluriformes; family Callichthyidae; genus Corydoras; species Corydoras sp. C115. The sequence continues at coordinate 62,460 of JAFMOC010000319.1, read as the reverse complement.
GTAAACAAACGATGGCGTTCTGCACGTGGAGTTTAAGATCCCCAACAACGAATTCACAACGTTTAAAGAACTAATTAAACTAATGAAAGACTCTGGAACCAGAACTTTATAAAGCATCTGAAAACACAAAAAGGTTTGTTCCGTTTACAAATAATATAAAATAATTATAAATATAAAAAACAGTTACATTAATCTCCTAAGCTTATCCCTGAGCAGTTATTGTTCACGATACAAAACAATATTGATGTAATTTCTGGTTTGCTCTATACTGTATCTTAAGATGTCGAAAAGTGCCAAAGAACAAAAAAATGTGATATGTTTCTAGTAAAAAAAAAAAAATGCATATAAATTAAACAAAAGTAAAAAATATGTGGTGTTTCTTTAACAAGGAGGAAAATATTCATATATTAGCTTTGTACTTTTATCATATCCTTAAATATATTGTATTGATCTAAGACTTGACTTGGACTCCATCCTAAAGACTTGGACTTGTAACTTGTGAACATGTCTTATAGTTAGAGATGGACTGGAGTTTGTCATCCGCTTTTGCTTACGAAGAAAAGTCCATTAATTTAATGTAAATTCATTTCAGTTTCAACGAGTGCAAAACAAATTCGGATATTCTACAGTATGTGCAATAACTTGTTTCTGTGCAACTTGTTTTATTTTGTATTTTTTTGTGCAATTATGGTATATATTTTTTATAATATTTTTGTAATATCATGTACATATCTCTGAATTTTAGTTTTTTATATTTACAAAGAGGCGGCTTAGAACGTCAGCACGTTCGCCTCTCAGCACTAGGGGTTCCCGGTTCGAATCCCCATCTGGGTGGAGTTTCCATGTTCTCCCCGTGTCTGCGTGGGTTTCCTCCGGGTTCTCTGGTTTCCTCCCACAGTCCAAAAACATGGATCAAGTCAATTGATTTCTCAAAATTGCCCCATATAGAGTGTGTGTGTGTGAGTGTGTGCCCAGCGATGGATTGGCGCCCTGTCCTGGGTCTATCTGCCCAGCGCCCGAAACGTTCTCCCCTGGATGGGCATGGGGAACCCCACCGCGACCCTAAAAGAGGATAAAAGTGGGAGATAATGAATGAATGAATATTTACAAAGAAATGCTCTCTCTCTCTCTCTCTCTTTCTATCTATATATATATATATATATATATATATATATATATATATATATATATATATATATATATATAGAATCATTTAATGTGAGACTGAAGTAAGGTAACTTAATTTCCAGTTTGCAGTTTGGATGGAAAGCTTTATTTTTTACAACAGTAATTTACACCACACAAGTATGATTTCATATGGCTATGTTATTAATGCCTCTGCCCCGGAGAAGGGAGTAAACCTGTATGAAAGAATCGACAAATGTTAACTAGGAAGCATGAGTCTTTTGATTTTCAGAGTATAGAACAGTCTTTCATTTCCACAATGGCATTATACAGCGAACAAGGCCTCACAGAACGCCTTTCTATTTACATACTGCAATGCACCAAACACAATCGAGAACTCGGGATGTAATTAATTATGTGAAATCCAGTCACAATGGCTACGTTCCTTTAACCATGCTGAAGTGTCTGAAGGCCAGTTTGTATCCCGATGTGACCGATGTGTGATGTTTCGTTTTGTAGTAGTAGGCTACATAATGTACGAAGGCCTCCGAGTCCATAGATACAGCAACAGACTGAGGTGGTACCAGATTAAACGGCGTTCACGTCGTATGTTAGAATAAGAGGAGGAAGATTTTCAGCCTTGTAGAGAAAACAGTTGAATCCAAAATGGCAGGTAAGCAGAATGAATGAATTCTGAAATATAAAATTAATTCAACAGATATTTTTTTTTTACCAGCTACTAAAATAACTATTAATGAAAACTGAAATACCAGCTACACAGAAGCTTTACCCTTTACGGCTCAGAAGACTTATATATAGGTGAGCATGAGCAAAAAAAACAAAACAAAGATAATGTAAAATTATTTTAGTATCTGTATGATTTTTGTGTAAAAATGACAAGAGACTCCTGAGATTTTGTCAGCGGAAAGATGTTGCTTTTGGAATGTTCAGGCTTTTCTGGCATCAGTGGTTCCGATTGTTATAAAATCCCTGTGAGTTTCGGTTGATTTATTTCTCTTTCACCCCATTGTGAGCAGACTGGTGTACTGGAACAGGTGTAAGCATGTTTAAATGACACAGTCCTCCGTTATGCACTGAATTTTAAACAGTGTCTATCCCGGCCGTGCCTTATTCCGGCTGCCGAGAGCTGGAGCCCCAAGAGAAGAAGTTGGTGAGACGGTAGCCAGAGTCTCTTCTTGCGGGGTCGGGCAGGGTGAGGGTTTCCGGTGCCGATTTCTTCCGTGGCCTGTCTTTCGGAACGGAGAGGAAATCTGGAGCCTCTGTGGAGAGCGGGGTGGACGGTGCACTGGATGGTCCACTGAGGGCACAGGATGGAAGTGGAGTTTCGCTGATGGAGATGGCCGGGGGAAAGGTTCCCAGTTTTTTATTGGTGGCCTCCTGTGTGGTACGCTCATACTCCCTGACCTCCTCCATGGTCATATCTTTTAGGGAAAAATCAAAGTCATCGCAAGAGAAACAAACATTAAAACAATGATGAACGGTTTAAGGTTCGGTGTTTTTTTCGTGTACTTACCAATCCATTCATCCACCCATGCAAACGCCTGTCTGTGACCCAGCAACAGCACGTCCCTTATGACCTGGAGAGAAAAGGAAAATTCGTCTTCATTAATTCACATTAACACAAACAGAATGTTTAATTAATATCAGCGATAACTAATTCTTATAGAAGGAAGAATGACATGTTGACACTAAATTCTTTAATTCTAAGCTCTATTTATATATACATTTTGTATCTATTACACATTCTGTGCTTGCCACCTTGCACGTCTGGTTAGATGCAAAACAATATTTTGTTACCTTGTACTTGTACATCTGTAATGACAATAAAGTTAAATCTAATCTAATGAGACAAATGAGAAATCATGTTCATTCCTTCATTCATTATCTTCCGCTTTATCCTCTATTAGGGTCGCGGTGGGGTTCCCCATGCCCATCCAGGGGAGAACGTTTCGGGTGCTGGGCAGATAGACCCAGGACAGGACGCCAGTCTATCGCTGGGCACACACTCACTCACACAGACACACTCTATATGGGGCAATTTGGAGAACTCAATTGACTTGATCCATGTTTTTGGACTGTGGGAGGAAACCGGAGAACCCGGAGGAAACCCACGCGGACACGGGGAGAACATGGAAACTCCACCCAGATGGGGATTCGAACCGGGAATCCCTAGCAATGAGAGGAGAACATGCTAAACCACTAAGCCACCGTGCCGTCTGAGAAATCATGTTATCAAACAAATACATTGAGAAAGGATAGGCTGTAAAAACATGGCTGTCCTACACTGTTGGTGTTCCCTGGATGCTCAAGGAGGATGAGTCCCCCACCGAGCCTCGGTTCTCCAATAACAACATAACAGTATTTTTTTCCTTGCCACTGTCGCTTCGGCCTGATCTTTGGGGGTTTAAAGGCTTAAAACGCTGTAAAGCTGCTTTGTGATGTAGTATTGTGAAAAGCGCTGTATAAATAAACGACTTGAACATGAAAAACCTCAGATCTTGTTTTAGAAAACAAAACGATTAAAGTGTGTAATGCGTTCGTCTGATTGAAAGACAAATACCTTGTGCACAAACTGCTCCACACGCGTTTGCAGCCCCCACACCTCGAACTTCACTGTGACCAGTTTGTAGGAGCACATGACGGGGTCCTGCACATCCCTCCAGCCCTCCTGCAGCAACCCCCGCGTTGTCTTTTCAGACTTAAAGAAGCGCAGATCCTGCGGAAACACGTACAAATAGTTTTACAATATGAGCCTTTACTAAAACACATTATTAAATATTAAGTAAAATATTCGGCGACATTAAGAGGAGTGACTGTGTTTATGTTTGCATTTAACTATTTTGTGTCTCATGCTGTTGTTAGTTTGTAAGATTGTCAAATTTACAGTTAAAAAAAAAGTCAGGTATTAATGAATTCCAAATTTCAGAAGTTTTAGAATTGAGAATATGTTTAACAGCATAGGCTCCTTTTATATTATCCCAAAATATCTGGGATTTTGACTTAGAAATCTATTCAAATTCAATACCAATTCAGTAATTAAACTAAATTAGATTAGATTAGATATGATTCAACGTTATTGTCACTACACATGTAGAAGGACAAGGCAACAACATATTGTTTTGCATCTAAACAGATGTGCAAATATATATATATATATATATATATATATATATATATATATATATATATATATATATATATATATATATATATATAAATTATGAATTGCACTGGATATTTGCAATGGATAAATTACCTGCAATTAATAAAGCACAAAAATATTCATGCTGACATATAAAATTTGCATTTTAAGTAAAATAAATGCTTAAATCTGTTCAATAAATTAATATACTGCTGTTTTTGTTGGAATAGTGCGAGTACGTTTGAAGACATATAGCTTTAGGTATTCAGACTTCAGGCCTCGGGCCACTTTCGAATGCTTTGTTGTATTCTCTTCATGTTTTAAAGATAAGCCGCTCAGTAGAAATGCCTGTTCTTTTGTATTTCCCTCTTTTACTTTGGTTTATATGCCTCAAAATCTCAAATGAGGGCATACTATTGGTACTCTGTTAATCACACTGATTGGTTTTTCATTTAATTGGTGTTATTTTGTTCATGACTGATCTGTTGGAGTCATTTTGAAGCTCAGTTCACTGATATTAAAGTTGCCTGCAGGATTACTACACTTCATTTTTTGTCTGAATGCCTTGTGTTATTTAAAATTAATTACTGTGGCAATGCGGTAAATGAAACTACATTTTTATGTAGCAATATGACCTTTGTATAAAGTACAAAAGTAAATAAAATTAAAGTGACCCATTAGACCAAACATTTTTGACCACATACAGTATGTTTGTATCCACCAAGTTTGTGTCCAACAATCGCTTTGTAGCTCAGTGTATTAAAATTTAACAGGATGATGATGTAAAGAACTAAGTTTTCTTGGTCATGTCTGGTGAACATCATGTTCTCTTACCTCTGATTCTTTGTAGTATCGCTCTGGGATCTCATCGTATGCGATGTCAATGAAGCATACCTCCATGTCTTTATCTTTGGGCTCATCGAAGATCTGGAACAAAAAGGGAGGAGATTACATTTTTGGGTAGATACACTTTTTGTCTGGAGAGGGTTTAAGTATCAGCTTTAATTAAATAAGAAGGAAAAAAGTAAAAACATAAACACCAGGAATTTACCTCCTATAGTTAGAAAATTTGGGATTCGTTCTAAAAAATGGAGCAAAAACTGACAATGCAACTTCACTCAGCCCTTTATTTACCACACAAAAAGATACAGACGTTGGGTATTTTCAATAATGAACAATTTTTGTTATATGGAACAAATTCAGCGAGAAAATTGAATACGATGGTGTAAAAAAAAAAATTCAAATTCCAATTTTAACCAGAAGGAGGAGCTGTGGGATTCTGGATGAGAGGCTGGAGGCTAGAAACGTTCCTTTGAAGTTGTTGATGCCGCCGCCAAACCTCCGGAGTGTTGGAAGCAAAAACAGAAGTCTATAATGGTTTAAGAGCACATCTTCAAATCAAAAAATCCAGCCAGCACTTTGCCCTTACCTTTTCATAGCAAAGATCTAAGTATATGGGGCCCTAGAGACGTGGCATACACACACACACACACACACACACACAAACACTGTATGGTCTAAAAAAAAAAGGATAAATAAAGAAGAAGCTATTCGATTTTTGTCAAAAGTAAAAAAAAAAAAATATGATGGCAGTGGTATGTAAATCATTTACACAAAAATATTTTAAATAGCAATAAAACCACCAATCTATGTGTTTTGTAGTGAGAAATGATGTGTTTATTAAGCAAGAAATATTAAATAATGTATTCTAAATAACTAGAATAATGGAATAACGAACCAAATGAAGGAAAAATACTCTCAACTAGTCATACACTACAGCTGAAGAATAAAAATTGAAAGGTGTGAAACGTTTTGTGAAGACATAAAAAGCAATGTGATGAAAGTCAAGGGGTCGAGGTTGAAGGTTTGTATGAAATCTGAAGGAGAAACCTCAATGACTAATGTCTCAAGAATTGGACAGATGAGCCGGCGCAGTGACCCTGACCTTTAAGCTTTCGAACAGGTTTCATCAATTCGGAATGCAATGCGTTCTGTATAAATTCTAAATAAAAAAATATAAGGTCTAACATAAAAGAAACATTTTAAAAATGTGTTGAATCAGGGTCAAAAAGCCGTTAAAAATAGCCATTGTTTTTAATCAACATGTTTGGGGGGGGGGGGGGGGATATCCATCGACTGATAATGCAGCCAACATCCTGACCTCCAGGACGGGCTTCATCGACTCGCATCAATTACAGACTGCGAGCAGCTTGTGATTCGCAGGTGAACACGCAGATATTTTATTAGAATAAACAGTTTAAATAGAATACGGAATAGCCAGCAGCAGAAAGGCATCAGGAGAACACATGAGCGCAGGGGTGTGAAAAACAAAAATACTCTGGTGGGGTGTGAGGGTACGTTAAGGAAACACTGTGTTAACAGACAGCAGGATTTTTTTTTATTGACAGGTCTAAACAAAGGCTTGTTTTGAGCTCGACGGCTGCAGCCTGAACAAACTGAGATGAATCGTGCTTTTAGAAGTCAGTGTTGGGTGATCTGACGAAACACGCCACGTCTCCAGTGATTTTCTTCCCTCAACATAAACATTTGGTTCTTTAAAAAAAAACCTAAAATCACCAAAATAAACTCGACGACAAAAGGCAAAATAGTTAAAGCTTAGTTATGAGAATAAATATGAACAAAACATTCATTGAAGGCTTCTAAGAAAATACATCTGTCAAACATGATATGCATTAATTAGACAAATATGACATTTTTTTTAAAGCATAATATAATGAATGAATGATTGAATGAATGGACATTTTATTTCATTATTTGCTTTATAATAGCAAAACATTTTTTAACATTATTTTCCTGCCCGATGTTTTATTCCACCATTCTCACATACAATGTGTTTTAGATGATTATTTATTCCATATAATTTTTTTTGATGTCCTCTTATCTTTACACGTACACAAGAGACGGTTCTTTACCGGCGTATTTACTAATCTTTTGTAATTAAATGCAGACAGTAATTACCTTTCAGGCTGTATGGCTTAATAAGCTCAGCAAATGATAACCAAACAAGGTCGTCGTCGTCGTCCCCTCCCCCTCTCACACTAGGACTTCAGACATTCTTCATTTTGTGGAAGCCAGTGTTATGTTTACAATTATTTATTTGTGTGATAATAATAATAATAATAATAATTAATAATAGGTGCCCAGCGATGGATTGGTGTCCTGTCCTGGGTCTATCTGCCCAGCGCCCGAGATGTTCTCCCCTGGATGGGCATGGGGAACCCCACCGCGACCCTAATAGAGGATAAAGCGGGAGATGATTGAATAATGATAGGGCGGCACGGTGACTTAGTAGTTGCCATGCTCTCCTTTCAGCACTGGGAATCCAGGTTTGAATCCCAATCTGGGTGGAGTTCTCCAGTTTCCACAGTCTATTCTATTACACAGTCTATTCTAGTCTAGTTTATTCAAGGTAAATTGAATGCTCTAAATTGCCCCATATCGTGAGTGTGTATGTATATATGTGAGTGAGTATCTGCCCAGCATCCGAAACATTCTCCCCTTGGTGACCCCCCCCCCCATGACCCTAATAGAGGATTAAGCGTAAGATAATGAGTGAATAATAATAATAATAATAATAATAATAATAATAAAAATATTAACAGGAAAATTTAAGGCCTCGAAGCCAGATTGGCTAATGATCATGACCGAAAAAACCGCAGCTCAGCTAAAAAAAAATCTATGTTAAAAAATGTAAAAAAAAATAAACACAAATCAAGAAAAAATGTACAGGAAACAAGGGACATGATCTGTTAATAGAGTGAGTAAATAAATGTTGGTGAGATCTTAAAATGAGAAGAAGTTTCTAAAAAATAAATTATCTGACTTAGAAATCTGTTCGAGTCAAAAACAAGGTTCGTTACACTTTCTAAATTTTATTTTATTTATTTTTTTTTTTTTTTTTTTGACGTGTTAAGATTTCATCATCTGCGTTCTAATTCACTCATAAGCTGCGTCGTATGGAAGCGTAATGTACAGAAATGTAAAAAGTTAAAGAATGCCGATGTTAAACACTCGTTTTTCATTTTCAAACACCGACGAGTTCAACCTGTTACAACAAACACCACCGGTACTTACTCACATTGTCATTGCTGCCATTGTTGTCCTCGTATTTGGTTTCTATGTGAATGGAGAACTTTGGCAAGAACGAGCACTATGATAAAAAAACACAACAAAAAAAAAACAGAAGTCAGAAATGGACGATGATTCAGCATAGCTTTGTAAATCTGACAGAAGGCAGGTCATTGTTCAGTCAGTAATGTTTTTCTGATGCCCTGTCCTTCATAAAAGGCTCTGATACAGCGTGATGCTTCGGCACGGCAGCGTATTTAAACCCTGAAAATGGTTCAGTCGTCTGTTTCTCTGCGTATGTGTTCAGTTTTCCTTTATTCAGTGTTTTAATGGTCAGGACGCTTACAGCACGTGGTGGATTGTTCTTCGTACTGCGGTGACGTTGATGTGGTGGTGGTGTGTTATGCTGGTATGAGGATCAGTTTTAAAACACTGTGTGCACTCACCGTGCAGTCAGACCAATCCACCTGATGGCTCCACCTCGCAAATTCAAAGATGTAAGCTACATAGACAGTAACCTAGAGGTAGGAACGACCTACCTCTATATATTAGACCGGCCTCTTCACTGTCCATTTTTAAATCTAGTCTTAAAACACATTTTTACTCTCTGGCTTTTTACACACCATGATTTTACATTGATTTTTAATAACTTTTTAGTATTTTACTTGATGTATTGTTTTATTGTTTATATTGTATTCTTGGTTTTTTTTTAATTATAATTTGAAGTTTAAACTGCGGCACGTTGGCTTAGTGGTTTAGAACGTTCTCCTCTCAGTGCTAGGGATTCCTGGTTCGAATCCCCATCTGGGTGGAGTTTCCATGTCCTCCCCGTGTCCGCGTGGGTTTCCTCCGGATTCGCCGGTTTACTCCCACAGTCCAAAAACATGGATCAAGTCAATTGAGTTCTCCAAATTGCCCCATGTAGAGTGTTAGGGTGTGTCTGTGTGAGTGAGTGTGTGCCCAGCGATGGATTGGCGCCCTGTCCTGGGTGTATCTGCCCAGCGCCCGAAACGTTCTCCCCTGGATGGGCATGGGGAACCCCCCCCCCCCCCCAATAGAGGATAAAGCAGAAGATAATGAATGAAGGAATAGGTTTAAACCATGTACGGCACTTTGTCGCAGCTGCTGCTGTTTTTTAAAGTGCTTTATAAATAAAAGTTGAGTTGAGTTGAGTTGAGTTGAGTTGAGTTGAGTTGAGTTGAGTAACCCGTTTTTTGGTGCGTACTTTGTATTGGGTCATCCTCTGATTCAGGTATTTAAAAACTCCATCCATATATAGTTTGATCTATCTATATATCCAGCACCACGCATACCAACACACCACCATCATGTCAGAGTCACCGCAGTGCTGAGAATGATTCACCACTTATATAATAGCCGCTCTCAGGTCCGGTGGGGGTCCTGATTAGAGAACAAAATGAAGGATGCATACCAACAAAGCATGTAGAGAAACAGATGGTCCACACTGTGCAATTACAACGTGCATCTATATGGAGCTTGAAGTAAATAAATGGGAATTGTTTATATGTGTATGAAATATATAAGCATATAATGATAACAGCATATTAAAAAAATCACGGCAAGACATTTGACGATTTTATAAATGATCCCGACCCTCGGCGAGTCGTGCAATTCATTCAGAGGTCTCGGATGAATCTGATGTTTTGTCCACACGCCGAACGTACAGTGCATTTTGATTTCTTCTCGGTGAGTTTGACGTTATTGACGTTATCGGTTTGTCCTCACGAATGCGGCGGCTCAGCGTGGTACAGTTGGCAGCGGCAGTTGATGCCCCATCGCTCCCCGCTTGGACAAGATGTCACGGAACATGTCGCAGCACGGCCGTCTCACCACGGAGCGCTGGTAGAGCGTGAGGTTCTGCGTGTCACGAGGTTCTGGCTCTGAATTTGTTTACGGTGAACAGGTTCTACTCTAACTGAGGATAACCAAGAATAACAAACAAGGTGCAGCTGAATTACGGTTTAAATCCCGGGATGTGGTGTATAAAGCTTGGCACGGGGCTTTAAAAGGAAATGAAGTGGGCCCAGTCTCGCTCCGTGTGGCCGAAAGTGCAACAGAGATTTGCAGGTAGTTGTCAGGTCTGATGTTTTATTATCCTGCCGTTTCCCAGTCAGCTGTAAAAATGAGTTCTCATCCGCCAGCTGCATTTAAAGGCCTGTTCTCCACTGATCCCCAAGATCCTCTCGGGCCCTAAAGCTTAGGAGCCTTTGTAGACTTGACATAACTCAATGATTAAAGTAATTGCAGTCACCGCGTGTCGGGGTGTTATGGAAACAACGCCATGACGGGCGGAGGACCGATGACGGAGAGTGAAGTTCGGAGCGTGGAATCAGAAGAGAGGAAAAAAAGGTGAAGCTTATTAAAGGGACTTTAATAATTCTGTTTCAGTTCTGCCTGCCAGCACGCTGATGGTTCAATATTAATGAAAGAGGAGAAAGCGAATAGCGAGAGAAATAAAAGACAAGAGACTCAATCTTTTGGGTCAAGCCTGAAAGTCGGTGATCGAATGGAGACTGTACATGTGAGGGATTAAACCTCGCTTCCTCACTTCGTTAGACTTACTGACCAACGAGAGCAAACTTACGATTTTATTTGGCTTTCTGTTCATTTAGTGCATAGATAGATAGATACTGTATTGATCCCTAAGGGAAATTTAGGAATTTATTGCTGCCCCAAGTGTTTGGGGTATTTAATGCATGGGATGTAGTGGATATACACTCCAGGCATTTGTACCAGCACCAAAAAAAAAATCCATCCATTATCTCCCGCTTTATCCTCTATTAGGGTCGCGGGGAGGGGGGGTTTGCCCATCCAGGGGAGAACGTTTCGGGCGCTGGGCAGATACACCCAGGACAGGGGGGGCAATCTATCACTGGGCACACACTCACTCACACAGACACACTCTATATGGGGCAATTTGGAGAACTCAATTGACCTTGATCCATGTTTTTGGACTGTGGGAGGAAACCGGAGAACCCGGAGGAAACCCACGCGGACACGGGTCCCATGTCCATACAAGGGAGAACGTTTAGGCCGCTGGGACTGAATCTCTCACTGAGCACACACTCACACACACACACTATATGGGGCAATTTAGAGCAGCCAATTGGCCTTGAGTCCATGTTTTTGGACTGTGGGAGGGAACCAGGGAACCTGGAGGAAGCATGGAAACTGCACCCAGATCAGGACTCGAACCTGGATCTTAATATTCATTCCCGCTTTGTCCTCTATTAGGGTCGCGGGGGGTTCCCCACGCCCATCCAGGGGAGAACGTCTCGGGCGCTGGGCAGATACACCCAGGACAGGGCGCCAATCCATCGCTGGGCACACACTCACTCACACAAACACATGGGGCAATTTGGAGAACTCAATCGACTTGATCCATGTTTTTGGAGTGTGGGAGGAAACCGGAGAACCCGGAGGAAACCCACGCGGACACGGGGAGGACGGGGAAACTCCACCCAGATGGGGATTCGAACCGGGAATCCCTAGTGCTGAGAGGAGAACATGCTGGGTCTTAATATTATAAAATAAAAGTGCATTGCTGCTGTATATGCAGTGTGTAATGTTTTGGGCATCTTTCTCCCAGGATTCACACTCCGCTGTTGCTATGGCAACTCTAACCATACTCTAATTGTTACACTATGTGATGATCGGGGGGGGGGGGGGGGGCTAAGCAGGGGTTATTGAACATTTAGAGAAACTGGCTTTTAAACTGTTGGACTGTTCAGAACAGGGCCGTAAAAACAGTCAGCCGGGAGCTGTGGGGTTTGATCCTCGTGGTTTATTGAACAGAGCAAATAAAATTTAATTTAATAGATGTACGATGTTAATAACCCAAATACCAATACGCGTTCTGAGCTTTCCTTCCTGTTCCAACTTTCAGGACCAACATTATTATCCCCCCCCCCCCATGTATCTCAGCGGGCTCTCTCGCTCCTCCATTAGGCTCATGTGATTTGTTTCTTGTCTTCTGTGGAGCCCAGATGTTAATTATAGTAATGATTTGACTTCACGTAGTGAACCAGCGTGGTAAGCTACCACAGACGCTCGTAAATGAATATTCCTGTTTTGCTCGCGCATGCTCTTGTGGCTCATGTCTCGGTAAATTGACTCGACCGTCTCATTCAGTCCAGACCGTTGGGTTACAAAACCAATAACGGGTTCTGCTGCATGACATTAATAGAGCAGTTGATCTCACACGATGGCCACGTGATGGTTTACATGGAATGGAATGGAATGGAATGGAATGGAATGAGGACTCCGCGTGCAGGTTTAATGTTTCCGAAAAACCGAGGTGGGCAAAAATGTACAATTTGATGGATCCCTGTCGATGTGCTTCGCGATGTATAAGAAAGACCAAGCCATGGGTTCGGAATTGCTTCGTGAAGAGATGATGATGGGTCAGAAAATGAATGACCTTGCTGGAAGCTACACTCTTGCGATGGCTAAAATGTGAGAGCAGGGAAATTGCAGCGTATTTCACAGAACGCACAGCGGGACACGGCCGAACCCCCCCGCGTTCTGCACGACTACGGCCAGGAGAAAGTGAATTATAAAAAATGTTTCTGTCATTATTAGTTCAAGGTCTCGCACAGGCCGCCCCTGACGAGGTAGAAGGTTTAATGGTTACTCACCGTGTACTCTGGATTCCAGATGAGGGTTCAACACAAATGGGAGCGTGAGGAGAGAAAAACGAGGAAGAGCGTGAGGTCAAAATCATCTGAAACGGTGATTAGATACTTTAAATAATCAGACTTAAGGTCAACAATCGAATGGAGACTGTAGAGATAGAGACTGATTGATTGCGTTGGTTTATTTTTGTCGCTGTTTACCGAGTTACACTGACCACTGAGAGTGAACTTGGGATTTTATTTTAATTTTTGGCATTCTGGTCAATTTTAAAACCATTTACCTCATAAACTTAATACTTATTCTTAAGAATAAATGTAATTAAAAGTAAATTTTAAAATATTTATGCTTAAAGGTTAAATGTGGACCCATGGATTCGTTAGTCCATGCAGTTCGTTAATGTCCTTTTTGTTGCTTCTGTACATTTGGTAAAAGCTTACAGACTAAATTGTAATATAAAAAAATAATAAACTAAATGATAATGATTTACAGGCACTGATTTATATTTTATTTTTTAAAAATTAAACTGTCAAAACTGAATGTCAAACCATTCATCCATTCTCTTCCAGTTAATCCTATACTAGGGTTGCAGGGGGGGTTGGGTTCCCAATGCCCATCCAATGGAGAACGTTTTGCGTGCTGGGCAGATACACCCAGGACAGGACTGTGATCTCTCACTAGGCACACACATAATATATGGGGCAATTTAAAGCATCTATTTCACCAAATTACCTTGAATCCATGTTTTTAGACTGTGGGAGGAAACTGTGGGAGTTTTGATTCCAGATAGAGGTTGAGCACAAACCTCCATGTAATAATTCATGTGATCTGGAACGGTGTAAAAACTCAGACTTAAGAAGAAAAGTATCAAATGTTTTCTTAATTACTTCTAATAGAAAATAAAAAGTAGTCAAAACTACTTTTCAGGTGTGGCACACAGACACACACTATATGGGGCAATTTAGAGCATTCCATTTACTTGAATCCATGTTTTTGGACTTGCATGGAGCACATGCAAACTCCACCCAGATTGGGATTCGGACCTGGAATCTCTAGCGCTGAGAGGAGAACATGCCAATATGAAACACATAATAAAGTCTCGTATATAAATAAAATGGTACCACAATCACGAGGTGGTGTGAAATTATAGCAAATAATCAGAATTTTTTTTTTTTCATGATTTAATTTAGATTTTAAACATTTTATTTTAAAAGTGAAATGGGATTTTTACCTGTGATTGTATAGGGGTAATAGTTCCACGCCTTCTCCGTCACATAAAAGATCCGGGGTACCACGGCCCGAGCCCAACTAGGTAATTTACTACAAAAAATAAAGAGCAAAAGTGAGAAGTGTTTTTTTTTTTTTTTTTTTTTTTTTTAATAATAAAAGCAAAGAGCCCAAATCTATCAGCCCAGCCTGCAGGGAATTCTGTCTCATCAATGATCCCCAGATTAAGTCGTGTAATGGAAAGTGCTGTAATAAGATCCAAGCTTTCTTTGGAGGCCTTGAGGGACCGATGTAACAACTCACAAAAGATGACTAAAAGCAGCAGAACATAATATCATTTCACTTGAGAAGACAGATGGACAGGAGCGCAGAATCTGAAATACAGACGAAGGCGGAGACTATTGTACATTGGATTCACACATTCGGTTTCATTTTATCTGCAAAATGTTCAGCCTTTTTTTTTACGGTTAATGTGAGCGAGTGATGTGAGAAAACCAAAAGAATAGACATACATCTATCATATATTTATTTTTGCTGTTTCTTTATACTTTTCATTATACAGATGATGTTTATCTATTTGGAAATGATCATGAGTATTCTGCTGATTGGATTAGGCGTTGCCCTGGTGTATCGGGAAATGAAGAGGGTTGGGTCAGAGCTACCCAACATGATTGATGTGCTGGGCAGAGCCATTGGAACTCAGACCGTGACTTTATTCGGAGCATAGAATCGATCTCGGAGAAGCTATCGGGACGGGTTAATAGGATTGTGGGATCAGGAATTCACGGGCTGTCCTGTTTTGGACTCCCTGTGATGTCAGCTGGTCTTGAGGGGCAAGCTGCTCAGTGGAATTCCCCCGGATGAACTGTTGCTATGGTTTTCCTGGCGATTCCAGGCTACCGACTTTGCTTTTCCCCAGAACATTTTTGCTGGATGTCCGAGAACCAATGCTGTGTTGTCGCTATGACATTCTGCAAAGTGAGAATACAAACTCTCTCCACCCCCCCCCCCCCCCATATCCTCCCAGATCTACACACCTTTACTCTTCTGACTTCCCCGGTCCAGCAAGAGGGGCCTGAGTGCCGTAATGTGTATGTTAATTTTATATAGTATAAAATAATAATGAGGGTGGCACGGTGGCTTAGTGGGTAGCATGTTCGCCTCTCAGCACCTGGGGTTCCTCCGGGTTCTCCGGTTTCCTCCCACAGTCCAAAAACATGGATCAAGTCAATTGAGTTCTCCAATTGCCCCATGTAGAGTGTGTCTGTGTAAGTGAGTGTGTGCCCAGCGATGGATTGGCGCCCTGACCTGGGTGTATCTGCCCAGCGCCCGAAACGTTCTCCCCTGGATGGGCATGGGGAACCCCCCCCCCCCCCCCCACGCGACCCCAATATAGGATAAAGCGGAAGATAATGAATGAATGAACTAATTAATATATAATAATATATGTGCTGTGTGCTTAAAGGTTTTTCTTTTTTTTTATTCCCTCCCTTTTTGGTTTTCCAATGTATCTGCCATCTGTTAATTCACCCTGCTGAATTTCCACATTGAGGGATTAATTAAGTATCATCAATCAATTAATCAATCGATTAATCAACCAATTCAGTGTGTGTTGGAATAAACAGGGACGATGTTTATTCAGCTTCACGTGGCCTTGAAGTCCCCAACACTGTCAGCTTAAACTGTTGACAAAAAAAGGTTTGAACCCCCAATTTCACTTTCAATACGACCCATCAGGTAGATTTGTCCATCTTTCAGGTGTTTATATAGCCTTGGACATACAGTTGGCTTTAACATAAGCTGTAATCTCATCAAAAGCGTGTTTGATTTTTATTTTGGACGAACTCAGATGTGGGAAATGCACAGAGCAGATAACCGTCCCCATTCCAAATGCGGTTTCTCACTTCACCCACATTTCCATGCTCAGGCAGGTGGTCAGTGGGTGTAAACGAAGATACAGCTCCTCTAAACGAAATCTCAAATAATACACGTTATGCAAGATGGACCTCACCCAGCTGTCTGTTCGAACGCTCTGCCAAAAAGCCGGCTTAATATCTCATATCATCTCCCAGCCATTTTTTTTTTCTTCTTTCTTTTTTTTTTTTATTCAAGTTCCTTGTTTTCTGTGTTCATTCACATCGGCGAGGGTTTTATCTTCAAAGCAAAGAAGCGGCAAAGAAGTCCACATTTCTTCCAGAAGGCATTCATTTAATGATGAAGGAGTGAACAGACATTCTAAACAGAAGTAGTCGAAAGGTTTTCTCTTCCCACATTCATTCATTCATTCATTATCTCCCGCTTTATCCTCTATTAAGGTCGCGGTGGGGTTCCCCATGCCCATCCAGGGGAGAACGTCGCGGGCGCTGGGCAGATACACCCAGGACAGGACGCCAATCCATCGCTGGGCACACACTCATTCACACAGACACACTCTATATGGGGCAATTTTGTGAATTCAATTGACTTGATCCATGTTTTTGGACTGTGGGAGGAAACCGGAGAACCCAGAGGAAACCCACGCGGACACGGGGAGAACATGGAAACTCCACCCAGATGGGGATTCGAACCGGGAATCCCTAGCACTGAGAGGAGAACATGCTAAACCACTAAGCCACCGTGCCGCCCCTCTTCACACATTTGAGGCAAAAACGTTTTTTTAATAACTACAAAAAATTGATTCATAAACCGGGCGGTACGGTGGCATAGTGGTTTAGCATGTTCTCCTCTCAGCTCTACGGATTCCAGGTTCGCATCCCAATCTGGGTGGAGTTTCCATGTTCTCCCCGTGTCCGCGTGGGTTTCCTCCGGGTCCTCCGGTTTCCTCCCACAGTCCAAAAACATGGATCAAGTCAAATAAATTCTCCAAATTGCCCCATATAGAGTGTGTGTGTGTTTGTGTGCCCAGTGATAGATTGGCGTACTGTCCTGGGTGTATCTACCCAGCGATCGAGACGTTCTCCCCTGGATGGGCATGGGGAACCCCCCCCCCAATAGAGGATAAAGTGGAAGATAATGGATGGATGGAGCAATGATAAACCAGCCCACAACCCTGATTCTGATCAAATATTCCACCAGCACAGAGAGTTCTAAGAGTTCTAAGCAAGTTGTCCATATTCTGTCACAAACCGCAGTCTTGTATCATATCTGCTTCAGAGCAACGGGCCTTTATTCTGACGCCGTTGCCTCCCAAGGCTCACGCCCAAGAACGCCTGTCGTATCCAAACCAAAGTCTTTCAATACAGAATGTATTTGATAAGAGAGCCGCGGGGACATGAAGCTTTCACTCTTGCTGCCTCTTTTGTTAAGGTATATCTCACTGTGTAGTCTACAACCACAAAGGCAGAGCTTTCATTTTAGGATTTCATTCAAACTGACTGACCCCTTACTGGGTTTATGGGCAAAAAAAATGAAAACTTTAATTAGGCGACTGAAGTTGTGACTTAATTACAGTTAATCTGTGGATTCTTCTGGTCTTTTATTTTTCATTTTATTTTTGCTCAAAAAGGATAATAATAATAATAATAATAATAATAATAATAATAAAGCCTGATTTCTGCAACTCGCAACATTATGTTTTGGCCCCCAATGGGATTTTGCTTGTCACAGACAAAATGTGATCTTAGTTTTGGACTGCTGCTGGCTGAAAGCTGCGTGGAACACAAAGAAAGGTGCTTTAAGCACCACACCCAAATTATTTCGGGTTCAGGAAACTGGTACGCCACACTTGCTGTTAAACCTCCCTCAAGGGCTCTCGACATAAAAGCAATCGTAGCAAAAAAAAAAAAAAAAAAAAAACATAACAAGCTGCAAAAATGGATTCCAGTAGTGAAAGAAAATAACCTTGACCATTGGACGGCGTTTAAAGCGAAGCTTTCACGGCTTCACGCCGCATCGCAAAGTCAAGAATTCTACAGTCAAGATGAGCAGCGTTAGAGAAAGTCATGGCAGAAATAAAACAATCATTTGTACGATGAGTAGGAAAGATTTTGGGAAATATAATGTCATTAGGGCGGCACGGTGGCTTAGTGGTTTAGCACGTTCGCCTCTCAGCGCTAGGGATTCCCGGTTCGAATCCCCATCTGCGTGGAGTTTCCATGTTCTCCCCGTGTCTGCGTGGGTTTCCTCCGGGTTCTCCGGTTTCCTCCCACAGTCCAAAAACATGGATCAAGTCAATTGAGTTCTCCAAATTGCCCCATAATAGAGTGTGTTTGTGTGAGTGAGTGTGTGCCCAGTGATAGATTGGCGCCCTGTCCTGGGTGTATCTGCCCAGCGCCCGAAACGTTCTCCCCTGGATGGGCATGGGGAACCCCACCGCAACCCTAATAGAGGATAAAGCGGGAGATAATGAATGAATGAATGAATGAATGAATGGCACGTCATTACTCAGCTGATCTGATGCAGCATTTATATAATCAACCCAAATCTGATCCCATTCCATCCCCTGATCATTACATTTCTGATAATTTGAAGTACTTGCTGATCATGTTCTCCTCTCAGCACTGGGGATCCAGGTTCGAATCCCAATCTGGGTGGAGTTTGCATGTTCTCCCCCAGGTCTGCGTAGGGGGTTCTTCCGGGTTTTCCAGTTTCCACCCCATAGTCCAAAAACATGGATTCAATGAAAATTAAATGTTTTAAATTGCCCCATATGGGGTGTGTTTTGTGTGAGTGAGTGTGTGCTCAGTGATACATTGGCGCCCTGTCCTGGGTGTGTCTGGATGAGCATGGGAACCCCCGCCCCTCAACCCAAGTAGAGGATTTAGCAGAAGTAGAGTACTTGGATTCGATATGAGCGCTTTGCAGACACAGGGTTGATACAACATCCCTGGATTAGGCTTAAGGGCCTCGCTCAAGGACCTGAAATTGGAACCTACAACCTTCAGATTGACAGGACAACACCCTAACCACAGAGCTGCCACACCCCTACAGGTGTTCTACAACTATATTGCATAGTACGTCTTCAACAAGTTTAAAAAATAATAATAAACTATTAAATTGTTCTTAATATCATTCAGGTGTTATGGAAACCTAATTATTTATGAGTAATAAAAAAAAAAAAACGATGCTATAATTTTGCATTTGTTGGCTTTTCTTACCCGGAACAATTCTCTCAGAGGACAACACTATGTGGGTCATAAAGTTTAGAAAGCACTATCTGTCAGTCTGTTGTCAGAAAGAGTAGACGGGATGCTTGCATGTGTTTATGACGTGGAACCTTCAGGGAAGTTATTCCCGTCAATCACTGATAAAAAAAAAACCTTAAATGATATCAGAATCGGAATCGGATTTATTATAAGTGAGTTATACACTCAAGAAATGTGGTGAGGTAGGTGTTAGCGCCTGTATTGTAGACATAACGATATAGGACAAACAGATTTACAATACTATATATATATTCATTATCTTCTGCTTTATCCTCTATTAGGGTCGCGGGGGAGGGGGGGGGTTCCCCATGCCCATTCAGGTGAGAACGTCTCGGGCGCTGGGCAGATACACCCAGGACAGGACGCCAATCCATTGCTGGGCACACACTCACTCACACAAACACACGCTATATGGGGCAATTTGGAGAACTCAATTGAATTGATCCATGTTTTTGGACTGTGGAAGGAAACCGGCGAACCCGGAGGAAACCCATGCGGACACGGGGAGAACATGGAAACCTTACCCAGATGGGGATTCGTGTGGGTTTCCTCCGGGTTCTCCAGTTTCCTCCCACAGTCCATAAACATGGACCAAGTCAATTGAGTTCTCCAAATTGCCCACACAAAGTGTGTGTGTGTGTGTGCGTGTGTGCCCAGCAATAGATTGACGCCCTGTCCTGGGTTTTTCTGCCCAGTACCTGAAACGTTCTTCCCTGGATGGGTATGGAGAACACCACCCCCCCCCCCCCCCCGCGACCCTAGTAGAGGATAAAGCAGAAGATAATGGATGGTTGTATTACACACAGACTTAAACAGTAAACACTATACAATATACAACATACACATGTGCAAATATTTAAAGAATGTAAATGTGGTGTACAGGGTGGCATACAGATGGAAGGATGTTGTGGTCAGGATGGGAAGAGGCTGTAATCATTTTCTCTGCTCTTATCCTTGTCCTTACTTTGTAAAGGTCCTGAATGGTGGGCAGTGGGGGCACCGATTATTTTTTTCTGATTGTTCTCCGCAGTCTGGTTCTTGGTCTTGTGTTGTCGCTGCGCCAAACCAGATTGTGATTGAGGAACCCGAGACAGATTCAATTACTGCAGGGTGGAACGGCATTGACAGCTCCGGGGGCAGGCTGTCGTTCCTCAGTAGCCGCAGAAGAAAAAAACATCCTCTGTTGGGCCTTCTTCTTGAGAATGGAGTTGATGCTCGAATCCCACTTCAGGTCG
Source organism: Corydoras sp. C115 (assembly GCA_019802505.1). Lineage (NCBI taxonomy): Eukaryota > Metazoa > Chordata > Actinopteri > Siluriformes > Callichthyidae > Corydoras > Corydoras sp. C115. Next base: position 41,824 of record JAFMOC010000319.1, on the reverse strand, counting down.
CTGGAGATTGTAGTTCGCAGGAACCTAAAGGTCTTCACGGGAACTACGATCTCAAACGACCTGAAGTGGGAGTCCAGCATCATATATATATTTTTTTTTTTATCCCCTTTTAACTTTTGTAAGGTGTCCTTGAGTGCCCTGAAAGGCGCCATTTATAAATAAAATGCATCATTATTATTATTATTATTATTATTATTATTATTATTATTATTATTGCCCAGCGATGGATTGGCGCCCTGTCCTGGGTCTATCTGCCCAGCGCCCGAGACGTTCTCCCCTGGATGGGCATGGGGAACCCCACCGCGACCCTAATAAAGGATAAAGCGGGAGATGAATGAATGAATTATTATTATTATTATTATTATTATTATTATTATAATATACCACATGGATAAAAGTACACCTACAGACCTTAGGGTCTGTGTGGGTTTCCTCCGGGTTCTCCGGTTTCCTCCCACAGTCCAAAAAACATGGATCAAGGTCAATCGAGTTCTCCAAATTACCCCATATAGAGTGTGTCTGTGTGAGTGAGTGGTGCCCAGCGATAGATTGCCCCCCTGTCCTGGGTGTATCCGCCCAGCGCCTGAAACGTTCTCCCCTGGATGGGCATGGGGAACCCCCCCCCCCACCCACCCACCATGACTCTAGTAGAGGATAAAGCAGAAGATAATGGATGGATTTCGGAAGCGTCTGATTCAGATAATCTTGCACCTACTTGTTGAGATAGACCCGTTTCTCTGTGAACTGGCCCGGTCCGTAGGTCGGATCCTCAAACGGTTCGTTCTGCACCACCTCCACCCCCTCACCTTTCTCGCTCTGCTCGTGACTGTGTTTGCTGATCATATAGAGCTGCCCGATCCTGTACTGCAGATAGACACACACACACACACGAAAGATCATAAGTATATAAACAGCAGAAAAAAGAGAGAACGCACACTAGACAACTGCAAGCTTCATGTCGCCAACAAAGCAGACGATTGTCCAAACCTCTGTCCAATTCCTGTAACTGCTCTTAAGCGGCAGATGTCCGAGCTCCCGTGCTTCCGACGTGGGTTTATTATTCATTCGGTGCAGGCTTATTGTTGGATTAATGAGTTATTGTCCCCGACGTTCCCTTTTGAAAAGCGAGCACAATAAAGCAAAAGTGGCGACTCAAAAGGCAGCAGTGGGGTTAAAGTGCTGGTAAATAATTCATGTCGTTCTCTCTTTGTACGTATTAGACAGATGTGAAGAGAGATGAGCGGAGGGACGCCATGATTGGCAGATTAAAGAAACTGGAATGATTACGGTGTGCATTTCAAAAGCCATTTCGTGGCAAATCACTATAATCTGTAATAAAGAAAATAATCTACATTTCCACATATTGTCATGTGTAATCAGTTAACGTGTCTTCATACACCGGCCGGACTTTTAAATGTGATAAATGTGATTCCGAAGCACGGCTGTGGAAACCCACGAGATCATGTGTTGGGTAGAGTTATTGTTAGAATTATAAAAACAATACGGTAAGAGTACGAGGCAGACTGTCTCAAAATAATTTAAAGAATTGTTTTAATATAGACCAGAAGGCTCACCATTCGGTCTCATGGGTGTGTCATAAAGTCTGCTTGATGACAGCATTATCATCAATCCATGACCCTTATACCTCTACAGTGGAGGTGACTTTTATTGTATTTACCATTGTTAAAACCCCCCCGGTATAACTATTTCTCTTTTACGTCTTTAAATCTTTTTTATTTCAGTTGTGTGGCATAAGGAAACAAAGCTGTAAAAAAAATAATCCACTAGGACGTAGATGTTTGTGATATTTGGTATAGATCATGATATTTCGCTAAGGATTAAATCAGTACATTATCCAACTCTACTATACATTCAGTCTCTGCACTTCAGTAATAATTAAAGTGATTGTGATAACTGGATATAGAACTCGCAGGTCAGTGGGTACCAATCTTGGGCCATTTTAGAATTTAACCTGTGATGGTTATAGTATTCAACACAAGCGCAACACTTTTTATTCTATAAATGTATTTCCAACAGGCAACCTTGTGAAAATCAGTACATATATATATATATATATGTACTGATTTCTCTTGAATGCTCAGAGAGATTGGAAGGCGGCATTCCAGAATCAGAGAAGCGACCACGTGACATGACGTGAAACCCGATAATGTCAGGCACTGGTTTAACAACCTGGAGTGCCGGCTGTTGGGTTTATACAGATGTAAATTTGGCTCTGTGTATATTTTTACTGCTGATGTAATGAAGATACATTTTCACCTTCACAGAACGTTTATCACTCTGCGTGGACGTAACAGCTTCTTCTATCTGGACTTAGAATTATTTGTCCAATGGATGGCAAAGCACTCACTGCCACTGTGTTTGCCACCTCCGTGCTTTACAGTAGGCATCATCTGTAATGTTTAGGAATGTAGCGGACTGTGCTTGATTTTTGCCCAAAAATTCTTTTATCATGTCATGTTAGGGCAATACACCTTAGGACAGATTCCTCTGCGTGTAAACACTGTAGGCAAACATCACTTTAATCACGTAAATTATGACCTTTGTGTCGGAACCAAACAATATGCTGAATTTAATTTAGAGTAATAGCAGCGCACGGCGTACAGTGAGTGCACAGTGTGATAAAAAGAAATATGTCATTTACTCAGTGGCGTCTGAACCAGCACATAAGTGTCTTTAAAAACCAAGAGTGAAAAATGTCATCTGTTTAATAAGAGATTTAATTATACAGAAGGCTCTTTAACAAAACAAGACATTCCGAAAATGGAGTATTTAATCAAAATCTTTTGAAATCCCTCTTTTTCTTTGATTTCTGCTGCTGCTGACTGTGAGCTCAGACTTTTAGCTTATTCAGAAATAAATATCTTGCACTCTTTCAGCTGAGTTTTTTTTTTTTTCTTTTTCTCTGCACTGTGTCTGTGGAACAAATCATCATTTAACATCATGCTGGTTAGTAGAACAAATGTGATCATTTTATATATATATATATATATATATATATATATATATATATTCATTCACTCATTATCTTCCGCTTAATCCTATTTTAGGGTCGCGGGGGGAGTTCCCCATGCCCATCCAGGGGAGAACGTTTCGGGTGCTGGGCAGATAGACCCAGGACAGGGCGCCAATCCATCACTGGGCACACACTCACTCACACAGACACACTCTATATGGGGCAATTTGGAGAACTCAATCGATTTGATCCATGTTTTTGGACTGTGGGAGGAAACCGGAGAACCCTGAGGAAACCCACGCGGACACGGGGAGAACATGGAAACTCCACCCAGATGGGGATTCGAACCGGGAATCCCTAGTGCTGAGAGGAGAACGTGCTAAACCACTAAGCCACCTCGTGCCGCTAAATGTAAATGACTTCTGGAAATAATAAAGGGAGTGAGGCCGACTTCATAGAAATGACCTTTTTTAAATTTTCTCTGGAAACTCAGTCTGATTTTATTGTCCATCGCGTCGAAGGGCGCAGAATTCTTTAATGTAGTGCAGGAGCAGCAACGCGGACAGAAGACCGAGCAGGATAATGAAGTGTATGTGCGGGGGGAAGGGAGACGGGTGCGGCGGGCGGGAGACGAGAGGAAAAGTGGTGGTCCCTGGCAAGGTGCCCTTTATCCTTAGAAAATGTTGCTTGTGTCAGCGAGCCGATCGGAGCGGAGCTTTCCCATACAGAGTTCTGCTCCCCGCAGTAATCCATCATCACCCCGGAGCCAGAGAGAGTGCGTACTCATCGCCGGAGCAGTTTAATGGAGAGCAGGGCTCACAGAAAGCTGCAGTAGATGTCTACAAAAATGTACCTTTTAATTTATTGAACGTGGCATCCTGAATGACTGACTTTTTTTTTTTTTTTTTTTACGTTTCTTTTTGTACCTACGCGTTCGCATGCGTTTCATTGATCTTTCTCGCTCAGTCGTGGTCTGCTTGACATCTAAATTCAGTTCGCAGGTTAAAATCCATCCTCCTTTTTCCTTACATTTCTTTTCCCTTCAGTTAGTCCCATTAAGAGGTCCTTTTCTATCGCCATCGAAGCCAATGCTGAAAGTCGAGTCGTGTGTCTGACGCAGGTTTTAATTTGCTGAATGTGTGTGAATATGCTGTAAATACGCTGACGCTGCTTAAATACGCTGATTGAAGCAATAGCTCGATTAATTCTATCATGCTGCAGAACTCATTGTGAATGCAGTAGGTAGATTATTGGACCCTGGCAACAAATGATGCCGAAATTGCGAGTTAATGAGTAAATACACATCAGAAAGTGGGGCAACCGGGGGAAACTCTATGAAAGGAAGTGGAAAGATGATTTGGAATTATTTAATGTATTATTGGTATAAGGGCTGGCTTAGTGGTTTAGGACGTTCTCCTCTCAGCACTAGGGATTCCCAGTTCGAATCCCCATCTGGGTGGAGTTTCCATGTTCTCCCCGTGTCCACGTGGGTTTCCTCCGGGTTCTCCGGTTTCCTCCCACAGTCCAAAAACATGGATCAAGGTCAATTGAGTTCTCCAAATTGCCCCGTATAGAGTGTGAGTGTGTGCCCAGTGATAGATTGGTGTCCTGTCCTGGGTGTATCTGCCCAGCGCCCGAAACGTTCTCCCCTGGATGGGCATGGGGAACCCCCCCCCGCGACCCTAATATAGGATAAAGCAGAAGATAATGAATGAATGAATGAATGAATGAATTATTGGTATATATAATGTATAATAATAATGTATTAATATACATTATTATTAATGTAAGTATTAATGGACGAAATATAAATTGACATCAGTTATTTTTAGGCCACTGCGGTAACGAAGCTACAAATCTTAAATTTTTTGAAAAGTTAGGGCACTGCAATATAAACTTATATAACTGATACAAAAAAAAAAAGACCAAAGAAAATGAATCCTGTTTTTTCATTAAGTTTGATTATAAAAAGAGCAGAAACCAAAAGCTTAGTCTTTTGTAAACAAGGATGGGATGCGACCGTATCCGTCTTTCCATCACACTCCACAACTCTACTGATGTCCACTCTACGCTGATCCCAAACTAACAATGGACTACAGTCTACAATTATAGAACTACAAAGTCCATTCATACTGTCTGCTCAGTGGAGCTGATGAACTGAATAATGATTGTGTAATATAAATGAGATGCAGATTAATTTTTTTATTTATTTCAGTTTCATGAAATCAGCTTTGGGGCGGCACGGTGGCTTAGTGGTCGGCACGTTCTCCTCTCAGCGCTCGGGATTCCCGGTTCGAATCCCCATCTGGCTGGAGTTTCCATGTTCTCCCCGTGTCCGCGTGGGTTTCCTCCGGGTTCTCCGGTTTCCTCCCACAGTCCAAAAACATGGATCAAGGTCAATTGAGTTCTCCAAATTGCCCCATATAGAGTGTGTGTGTGAGTGAGTGTATGTCCATCAATAGATTGTTATAATATTATTAAAGTACACCTACAGACTTTAGGGTCTGTGTGGGTTTCCTCCGGGTTCTCCGGTTTCCTCCCACAGTCCAAAAAACATGGATCAAGGTCAATCGGTCAATCGAGTTCTCCAAATTGCCCCAAATAGAGTGTGTCTGTGTGAGTGAGTGTATGTCCATCAATAGATTGGCGTCCCTGTCCTGGGTGTATCTGCCCAGCGCCCGAAACGTTCTCCCCTGGATGGGCATGGGGAACCCCCCCCCCCCCCATCCCCGCGACCCTAATAGAGGATAAAGCGGAAGATAATGGATGGATGGAAATGAGCTTTGTGATTGTGATAGTCTGTTCAACTTTTGCCGAAATGTAGTTTCCATGACCTAACGCACATCGGACCGGGTCGAACCCGCACACCCTCACCTCTGTCTGTCTGTGAGACGCATGCTCATTTTCATGTTATGAACGTGATGAATCTTAAAGAGCGCGGCAGTCGCTGTCATGCGTGGATTAGAGCCTCAGCCTTAACACATGAGAGGGCTTGTTGCATGGCAACCGTACACAGCAACAACTTTGCCTTCCTGTCTGCACTGCAGGTACAGAACACTTATGGAAAAAAACAGGGTTTGCACTTTCACAGCTAGAAACCTAAGACCTCACGACGTCCCTCGTCTGCCCAGAGCTCTTACGCCTCAGGATTCAGGATGTGGCTCGGTCTGAAACCTCGCCGAATTCTCCAACACCCAACTTTAATGATTTTAATGAGTGATGGTTAACAATTTAATAAGATCGTAGTGTTTGAACTTTTATTTCAACTCTCAGCCACAAACTCGCAGACGAACAGCTTTTCGTGCAATCACATGTTTGCGGTTCGGCCGCCGCCAACAAACTTGGAGAGGAGGGAATTGCGGTTTCTAATCACAGTTCCCGTATTTCATCTCCATGCTGTCTTTCCTCTCGTGATTTGCCGGAGCGGTCTGTTTTATTGTCACATCAGAGCTGTAAATAAAACCGTGATCTGCGCTTTGACAAGAGAGGGCGACGAAGCGCGGGCGCCGGCGTGGGCCCCGGCGTGGACTGTGTAGCGCACATATAATGAGGGTCAGCTCTGGATGGGTTGCACTCTTCAGCATCATCCACGGCATTAAATATTCATTACTGCGAGCGGCTTCTGCGATGTTATGTTATTATACTCACATCTCACAATAGCACTGAAAAATCACCGTAATTACCCTTTAATACTTCAATAAAAGGTGTTTAGAACGTGTGGTGTTGTGCAGAATTGGGGCGGCTGTAGGCATGTGGTTAAGGGACCAGCCTTGCCATCTGAAAGTTCCCGGTTTGAGTTCCCGGTACCAACAAGTACTACGGCAGAAGTGCCCTTGGGCAAGACACCTAACTGTTCCCCGGGTGATGTGTGTGTGTGTGTGTGTGTGTGTGTGTGTGTGTGTGTGTGTGTGAGCACAGTAGCAATATAAATCACTTTATTACTCTATAGCAGTTATAGAAATGCACATCAGCTTTACACTTCATAGGAAAATTAAAATACTTGATTACTTCAATTACCAAACAACATCCAACCGTTCTGTGAACCCTCTAAATGGAATCCACCGTCTAATAACACAAATGAATTTATAAATACTTTAATCAATAGAGACAGACAAATGGTGATAAATCGAATCATTTGAATTCGGAACGACAAACGGCTCTAAAAAAATTTTAAAAAACAAATAAACATATAGTTATAAAACCAGCAGATAGAGGGTCTATGTTAAGCGATGTCCGTCCTTCCCCGGAAGGAGGGCGGCTACGCGGGAAACGGCGTACGCCGCTCGCGACTAGTGAGCGCTTCCCGGGCACCGACTACGCGGGGAATAAAGCGTACGTCGGTCCACGGAGTGAAACGCTCCCACGACCTGCGTGCACCGTGGTTGAACGCGGAAGAGAGAGTCCAGGAGACACCAGGATAAAATCCAAACCCAAATTTATTAAAACTTGGTGACAGGACACCAACAGAACGGGGGGAACAAACGAACAACGTAACGTAGGGTTGTCACAGGTGCCTGTGGCACGTGTCCCTCGTTTGGACCTTAATTGTTTCAGTTGGGTGATTGCTTTGTTTTGTGCACGTGTTTAGTTCCTTTTGTATTTAGTCTTGGTTTTCCTGTCAGTCGGCGCACGTCTTTGTTTTGAGGTTTCTATACCCAGTGTTACTTTGTTTCTTCTGTTCCCCCCTTTCTGTTGGTGTCCCAACACCAATTTTTAATAAATTCTCGTTTTGGCTTTTACCCCGGTGTTTGTTGGACACCGCGTTCAACCACGGTACGGCGCTGCACACCTTCTCCGTGCAGGTCGTATTTCATGGGAGCGTTTCCTCGTACCCACGCACGCTTTATTCCCCGCGTGGTCGCTACCCGGGAGCGCTCAGTAGGCGCGAGCGGTGTTACGCAGCAACTCCGCGTAGCCGCCCCCCTCCGGGGAAAGACGGACATCGGTAACAAGGGTATTATAATCGCAAAACAAAGACGTGCACCGACTTGAAGGAAAACGGAAACTAAATAATAAACCAACTAAACACGTGCACAAAACAAACCAATCACCCAGCTAAGACAATTAAGAACCCAAACGAGGTTCTAAAGTCTAAAATCGTTATAATGGATAAAAAACAATATTTAAAAGAAGTGTATCGACAGTTAAATAATTCAAACCACTATATAAAATTTGACGAACCGATACAAATGCAAACATGGGACCCATTTTAGAAAAATTATATTTAGATAAATTCATTACTAAAAAACAGCTTTTCTATTTGTTGGACCCGGATACACCACGGGAAAGAACATTTCGCTGTCTCCCGAAAGTTCACAAAGATCCGAAAAGCTGGCCACACCCCTTCGAGATCCCGGCGGGTAGACCGATTGTGAATGATTGTGGCTCAGAATAGAGCCCATAGAGTTGCTGAATTTATGGATTATTACTCGACTCCCCATCACAAAAACACAACAGCTATTTAAAAGATGCTTATTGTCACAGGGGCCTGGGGCACCGGTCCCTCATTTGTGTTACTCATTGTCTCCGTTGGGTGATGGGTTTATTTTGTGCACGTGACCGGGTGTTTTTTGTATTTAGTTTCCGCGTTCCCTTACCCCCCGTGCACGTCTTTGTTGTGGTTATATCCCGGTGTTAGTCTCCTTTGTTTTGCTCCCCCTTTCTCTTGGTGTCCCTACACCATTTTAAATAATAAATCCTGTTTTGTTTTGTTCTCCGAACTCTCCTTCCGCGCTCAACCACGGTACGGCGGACCGGCGTGCGCATTCTTCCCCGCGCCGCCGTTCCCTGGAAACGCTCTTAAGGCGCAATCGGCGTACGCATTCCTCCCGGGTAGCCGATCTCCCGGGGAAGACGAGCGTTGCCAACACTTATGATTTCATTGATAAAATTAAAAACATAATTGTCCCCGGCGCCCTGTCCTGGGTCTGTTCTCCCCTGGATGGGCATGGGGAACCCCAGCGCGACCCTAATAGAGGATAAAGCGGGAGATAATGAATGAATGAATAACTGTCCCCAATAATTCCCTCTTATTCCCAACCAAAGGAAAAGTATTTTAATTTTCCTTTGTGTTATCTTGCAACACAAGATATTAAATAATAAATGTGCAGTGCACAGCTGTTGCACACACAGACTCGGTTATGAAATCAAAGCAGAGTATCTAAATATTTTAGCGAGCTGTATTGTGCTTCAGCATGGTGTTTATCTCTACAGCCCCGTATGAAGCGCTCTGTCACCAGACAAAAAGTGTTGCGCTCCCGCAAAATGTATTAATGCATTATTAATGCTCTATTAAGGTCGGGGGGGCGGGGGGGGGGGGGGGGGGGTGATGCTCTCCCCATGACCATCCAACATCTCAATGTTTCAGGCGCTGGGCAGATACACCCCGGACAGGGTGCCCATCTAACACTCTCGCACAACAAACTATATTGGGCAATTTAAAGCAGCCGATTTACCTTGAATCCATGTTTTTGGGCTGTGGCAGGAAACCGAAGAACCCGGAGGAAACCCACGTGGACATGGGAAGAACATGCAAACTCAACCCAGGATTGGAATTCGAGCCTGGATCCCCAGCGCTGAGAGGAGAACATGCTAAAGCACTAAACCACCATGCCGCCCACATCCGTAATATAGTACTTATTATAAAACAGGTAGTGATACTTTTATTTGCGGTTCTAGAGCGGGGGGGGTCATCGGAACGCAATCACTGAAATTTCATCCATTCATTCATTATCTTCCGCTTTATCCTCTATTAGGGTCGCGGGGGGGGGGTTCCCCATGTCCATCCAGGGGAGAACGTTTCGGGCGCTGGGCAGATACACCCAGGACAGGGCGCCAATCTATCACTGGGCACACACTCACTCACACAAACACACTCTATATGGGGCAATTTGGAGAACTCAATTGACCTTGATCCATGTTTTTGGACTGTAGAAGGAAACCGGAGAACCCGGAGGAAACCCATGCGGACACGGGGAGAACATGGAAACTCCACCCAGATGGGGGTTCGAACCGGGAATCCCTAGTGCTGAGAGGAGAACATGCTAAACCACTAAGCCACCGTGTCACTGACTATTTTTTTTATTAGAACAATTATAAAGATGGGGCGGCGCGGTGGCTTAGTGGTTTAGCACGTTCTCCTCTCAGTGAGGAAGATCCACGTTCGAATCCCAATCTGGGTGGAGTTTGCATGTTCTCCAGGTTCATCGGTGTCCTCCCACAGTCCAAAAAGATGTGTTCAAGGTAAATTATATGCTCTAAATTGCCCCATATAGAGTGTGTCTGTGTGAGTGAGTGTGTCCCCAGCGATGGATCGGCGCCCTGTCCTGGGTGTATCTGCCCAGCGCCCGAAACGTTCTCCCCTGGATGGGCATGGGGAACCCCCTCCCCCCACCCGCGACCCTAATGGAGGATTAAGGAAAAGATAATGTATGGAGCGGCACGTGGTTTTTAGTGGTTTAGCATGTTCTCCTCTCAGCACTTGGGATTCCCGCTTCGAATGCCCATCTGGGTGGAGTTTCCATGTTCTCCCCGTGTCCGCGTGGGTTTCCTCCGGGTTCTCCGGTTTCCTCCCACAGTCCAAAAACATGGTTCAAGTCAACTGAGTTCTCCAAATTGCCCCATATAGAGTGTGTGTGTGAGTGAGTGTGTGCCCAGCGATGGATTGGCGTCCTGTCCTGGGTGTATCTGCCCAGCACCCGAAACGTTCTCCCCTGGATGGGCATGGGGAACCCCCCCCCCCCCCCCCCGCGACCCTAATAGAGGATAAAGCGGAAGATAATGAATGGATGAATGAATTAATTAATAAACATCAGCTAAACTTTTAATTTGCTCTCTCGTCGATAACACGGCGACATCTCAACAGATGTTAAGACCTCAGAAGCTGAGATTAAAGACACTCGTTACTCGTTACGTAAAACTCTGCGACTAATCGCCTTTTTTTTTTTCCCCTCATTAGTGTATGTCCTCAGAGTGTGCCGTTACACCAGACGTGCATTTCATTCGGGAGCCGGAGACAAAATCGTCCCCCCCCCCTCCCCCCTCCCCCCCGAGACTCTAATGAAGTCATTAACTCAAACAGTGACCCGCGACCCTGCTGTTGCTCCAGCGGTCCACCTCGGGTCCGAGAGGCTTATTTTAAGACGTCCAATCGAATTCATTGGCTTTGGCACGCAAAACTCCACATGCCTCTTTGTTCCCGATCGGACGATTCTATACGTTCCCAAAATGCACTGGCACGCATGGCGCACTCACAACTTTCACTCAAAACATTCATTCATTCATCATCTCCCGCTTTATCCTCTATTAGGGTCGCGGTGGAGGTTCCCCATGCCCATCCAGGGGAGAACGTCTCCCTGGACACACACTCACTCACACAGACACACTCTATATGGGGCAATTTGGAGAACTCAATTGACTTGATCCATGTTTTTGGACTGTGGGAGGAAACCGGAGAACCCGGAGGAAACCCACGCGGACACGGGGAGAACATGGAAACTCCACCCATATGGGGATTGGAACCGGGAATCCCTAGTGCTGAGAGGAGAACGTACTAAACCACTAAGCCACCATGCCGCCCTTGTCAAAACATTCATTCATTCATTATCACCCGCTTTATCCTCTATTAGGGTCGCAGTGGGGTTCCCCATGCCCATCCAGGGGAGAACGTCTCGGGCGCTGGGCAGATAGACCCAGGACAGGACGCCGATCCATCGCTGACCACACACTCACTCACACAGACATACACACTCTATATGGGGCAATTTGGAGAACTCAATTGACTTGATCCATGTTTTTGGACTGTGGGAGGAAACCGGAGAACCCGGAGGAAACCCGCGCGGACACGGGGAGAACATGGAAACTCCACCCAGATGGGGATTCGAAACGGGAATCCCTAGCGCTGAGAGGAGAACGTGCTAAACCACTAAGCCACCGTGCCGCCCTTGTCAAAACATTCATTCATTCATTATCTCCTGCTTTATCCTCTATTAGGGTCGCGGGGGGGGGGGGGGTTCCCCATGCCCAACGTGCTAAACCACTAAGCCACCGTGCCGCCCTTGTCAAAACAATGTGTACAAAATATGCAAATGAGAAGTTTCCTTTGTAAATGTCTCGCACGCCTTGCTCTTAAAGCAGATCTTTGTTCGCTGATCCGTCCCGTGGACTTTAAAAAGGTCTAAAAATATGTGATCTGTACACAATCTTGTCCTCAGAAATGTCTTTTTTTAGCCTCTTCCAGCTCGACTGCTCCTCAGAATTCTGCTTGTTTGTTCCACGCTTCACTTTCTCAAATAGATCGGACCGCGATGGATCCCTGTTCTTTAAATACAGAGTGTTTACTCACCTGCATGTCATCCTGTTGACTGAATAAACACCCGACGCCGTCGTTTTACCTCTAAATTAACTCCTAATCCTGAAGCTTGGCCTCATTTTCCGTCTAGAAATTAATGACCAAGTATATTTCTATTCCTTTTATTTATTTCCAATTCTTTTTGATCTCCTATTGGGGATTTAAAAATATGTCCCAATAACATTAAAATCATTCGTACTTTTTAGAAAATTGTTCTAACAAACATTGGATCTCTAATGCGTAGGGGGGGAAAAAAAAAACGGTTCAAAGACACAGTGCTGTAAGGCAATGCAGAGTCGCCGCAGCTGCTGTTAACAGATGTGGATGTATTTTTCAGCTCGTGCGTTTCGGTTGTAACAGAATTGCATTGGACAGATGTCACACAGATGCAACGGGATGAGCGGTGCACTATAAAAAGAATTTCATCTGCTTTTAATGGAGGCCTTACGTAATGTACAGAATATCAGCTCGTTTTCTAGAACGTGAGACTAGAGAATTAAAAAGAAACATATTATTTTATCTAAAAAAGCAATATTGTCCTGTGGATTTAGTAGAAACAGTAACCATGAAGGGGGGAAAATGATCAGCCACAACACCAGGGTGCACCCTACAAATCTCCATCCACAAATAAACTAACGCAGAATTCATTCATTCATTATCTCCCACTTTATCCTCTATTAGGGACGCGGTGGGGGGGGTTCCCCATGCCCATCCAGGGGAGAACGTTTCGGGCGCTGGGCAGATACACCCAGGACAGGGCGCCAATCCATCGCTGAACACACACTCACTCACACACACACACTCTATATGGGGAAATTTGGAGAACTCAATTGACTTTGATCCATATTTTTGGACTGTGGGAGGAAACCGGAGAACCCGGAGGAAACCCACGCGGACACGGGGAGAACATGGAAACTCCACCCAGATGGGGATTCGAACCGGGAATCCTTAGAGCTGAGAGGAGAACATGCTAAACCACTAAGCCACCGTTTCGTCCCTAACGCAGAATAATAGATAATATATATATAACCTTAAACGAGTGTTAATATGGTTGTTATTCATTCATTCATTCATTCATTCATTATCTTCCGCTTCATCCTCTATTAGGGTCGTGGGAGGGGGGGGGGGGGTGCCAATCCAGGGGAGAACGTTTCGGGCGCTGGGCAGATACACCCAGGACAGGGCGCCAATCCATCGCTGGATACACACTCACTCACACAGACACACTCTATATGGGGCAATTTGGAGAACTGAATTGACTTTGATCCATGTTTTTGGACTGTGGGAGGAAACCGGAGAACCCGGAGGAAACCCACGCGGACACGGGGAGAACATGCAAACTCCACCCAGATGGGGATTCGAACTGGGAAACCCTAGTGCTGAGAGGAGAACATGCTAAACCACGAAGTGACCATGCCGCCTCATTAATTCATTATCTTCTGCTTCATTGTTTACTAGGGTTACAGGGGTTCCCCATACCCGTCCAGGGGAGAACGTTTCGGGTGCTGGGCACACTCGCTCACACAGACCCACACAAAAACACACACTAAATGGGGCAATTTGGAGTATTCAATTGACCTTAAATACATGTTTTTGGACTGTGGGAGAAAATCGCAGAACCCGTGTTCTCCCCTTGTCCGTGTGGGTTTCCTCCGGGTTCTCCGGTTTCTTCGCACAGTCCAAAGACGTGGATTAAAGGTGAATTAAATGCTCTAAATTGCCCCATATAGAGTGTGTATATCTGTGTGAGTGAATGTACCCAGCAATAGACTGGCGCCCTGTGCTGGTGTGAGAGGATGAAGCAGAAGATAATGAATGAATTAATTAATTAATTAATATTAAAAATGTAGTGGTTTAGTGGTTTAGCATGTTCTCCTCTCAGCGCTCGGGATTCCCGGTTCGAATCCCCCTCTGGGTGGAGTTTCCATGTTCTCCCCGTGTCCGCGTGGGTTTCCTCCAGGTTCTCCGGTTTCCTCCCACAGTCCAAAAACATGGATCAAGTCAAGTGAGTTCTCCAAATTGCCCCATATAGAGTGTGTCTGTGTGAGTGAGTGTGTGCCCAGCGATGGATTGGCGCCCTGTCCTGGGTGTATCTGCCCAGCGCCCAAAACGTTCTCCCCTGGATGGGCATGGGGAACCCCCCCCCCCCCCGCAACCCTAATAGAGGATAAAGCGGGAGATAATGAATGAATGAATGAATATTAAAAATCTCCCTTTCAGTTAATAAGCAGCGAATTTCCTGAACACATTTCAAAAATCATTCACAGAAATGAACCCCGGCACAAGTTCAAACCCCATTTCATTGTTAGTGGTGTTCTACAGATGTGGAACCATGTCCTCTGTATAGAGGAGCCACTCATAATGCTGAGTCAGACGTCCAGCAGGGGCTGTCGCTGCAGGTTCCCCAAATCTGTGGCTGTTGCGCTTTTTATTCCGACACCATGTGATGACCTTAAAACACGTCGCAGCTTTTAAATGACTTTAAAGACATCGGCGAAGGCGATGATGGATCGATGTCCGTGGGTTTTGTCCCTGAGTCTCTGTCAGTGTTAGAGATGTGCGTATTTATTTCCGGCATGTACGCAGATCGTACACAGACGCTGCCAACGTTTTTTCGCATACGTTCGAAAAGCCCAACCATCTGGACGTCCCAGCGCCATACCCTGTGAGGTGGGTCGGGCAGATGCTCTCCGTTCAGCTCATTAAGCAGAAGCACTTAAAGTCGTGGCGGTTAAATCTGCAGACAGAGCGTCTGCGAAGACCCCGTCTCCTTATTTCAGTCATTAAGTTTCTATATTTTGTAATTCTGCAAAATGTGAGCCTCACTAAGGAACCGTCATCTCACCATCCTCTCCAACGTCAGAGATATGCACACGAAGTGAAACCCAGAACACTGAAAACTCTCCTGCGAGAGTGGAACGTAGAACTTTATTCTAGAATATTAAATAACCAGAAAATAATTCTCAAGCCAGTTCGGAACAGGTCTTTCTATTCAACTGTTCCGCGAGGACCCAATTAATTCCAGGCCAGTCTGAACTCGACATATAAAGCACAAAATGAGCGCTCACCTGACTCTTTCAGATTTTATTGCAGCATCCAATCATACAGTTCAATAAGCTGAGGCCATAATATATGCATAATATACCAGAACACCCCCAAACCCAACACTGATAAGCTCATAGAGACGATGAACACACCAGGACAGGGCGGCAATCTATCAGTGGACACACACACACTATATATTGTGGAAATTTGGAGCATTCAATTCACCTCGAATCCATGTTTTTGGACTGTGGGAGCAAACCGGAGAACCCGGAGACGCAGGGAGAACATGCAAACTCCACCCAGATCGGGATATGAACCTAAAAAAATGACCACTTACTCCTCCATAGCTGTTCCCATGAGCTTGTAACTAAAAAACATCCGACATAATATATAATTAAAAATATCTTCCTTATCTGTAGTGCACTGGTATCATGTACATGCCATACAAACACTTATAACCCAATTTTGTCCTCTGGGGCAGGGAAGCGATTTGTTGGCCGGTAATAAAATATTGAGCAAATCTGGGTCTGAATAATGAGAATACATCTTATATTATTAATAACTTATTATTCATGAATATCAGCTTGTTTTCTATAACGTGAGACTAGAGAATTAAAAAAAACACATTATTTTGTATAAAAAAAGCAATATTGTCCTGTTGATTTAGTATAAACAGTAACCATGAAGGGGAAAAGTGGTCGGCCACAACACCGGGGGTGCACCCTACAAATCTCCATCCACAAATAAAACAAATAAAAGAGGACAGAGAATATTACTCCGACTCTTCAGGGTATATAACCTTAAACTTGCGTTACTATGGTTGTTACTATGGTTATCGACCAAAACTGGGTGTGAGGAATCAAAATACATCCTTAACTTATTATTCGTGTTGTTTTATATATATAACTAATATTACTATGAATAATAATCATAGCGAGTGTGTGATCTTTGTGTTCTAGCAGCACACACATGTGCACTGCATGTACATGGGAACATGGAGCGGCTTAAATAAAGCACAATGACCTTTTACTTAGATCATGTGAAATAGTTCCTGAAAGGTATTCAGATGTGGAGAAATACGAGCTCGCAGTCGAGCAGAACAGTCTGCACGTCAAATGGCACTAAGAATATGACCAAGACACGACGAGAAAGCTTTTAAATCTTAACATCCTAACTGAGTGCGTTCAACATCGGACTTAATATCATAAATCCCTGCACAACCTATATATATATATATATATATGTTTATATATGTATATATATGTGTGTGTGTGTGTGTGTGTGTGTGTGTGTGTGTGTATATATATATATATAGGGCAGCACGGTGGCCTCTCAGCACTAGGGATTCCCGGTTCGAATCGGAGTTTCCATGTTCTCCCCGTGTCCGCGTGGGTTTCCTCCGGGTTCTCGGGTTTCCTCCCACAGTCCAAAAACATGGATCAAAGTCAATTGAGTTCTCCAAATTGCCCCATATAGAGTGTGTGTGTGTGTGAGTGAGTGTGTGCCCAGCGATGGATTGGCGCCCTGTCCTGGGTGTATCTGCCCAGCGCCCGAAACGTTCTCCCCTGGATGGGCATGGGGAACCCCGCGACCCTAATAGAGGATAAAGCGGAAGATAATGAATGAATGAATATATATATATATATATGGGCGGCATGGTGGCTTAGTGTTTAGCACATTCTCCTCTCAGAATTAGGGATCCCCTCCCCTGGATGGGCATGGGGAACCCCCCCCCCCCACACACACACACACACAGTCATAACACAGTGTTATGACTTGTGAGAGTCTCTATGTCATGTGGTGCTCGGGGGTTTTCTAACATATCTGCAGCATCGGAAAAAAAACACATTAATGCAATGGGTTCACACAACGCTGCATCATTTTCCTCCGGGCCAATCAGCTGCGTTTAACCGGGTTAGTCGTTTCTTCACTTGGTATTTCCAATTTCTGTCATTTTCCATTATTTAATTAAAAAAATTGATTTAAAAGCTTAATCAAGGTTCCGCTTTAATCAACGGGATTCCCTTCGGAGAGCACGCCTCCCGTCTGCACGGCATTAATATAAAGTGGCGTCAAAGTAAATGCGCAATCACGGAACCGCGGTTCTCCTCGTTCCACACCTTCCTGATTTGATTGAACCACTTCATTATGAGGCGGAGTGAGGGACCGCCCACGAAAAGCAATGAATTAGTGAAGGCGGCATTTAACGGCTTCAAGGTCACTGCACATCTGGACGTTATTCATGAGCGATTCAGGTAGCAGAGAGTTTCATGCCGTGATGTTCAGGATTACTAATTATATTAAATTATATTATATTATATTATATTATATTAGGGCGGCACGGTGGCTTAGTGGTTTAGCACGTTCTCCTCTCAGCACTAGGGATTCCCGGTTCGAATCCCCATCTGGGTGGAGTTTCCATGTTCTCCCTGTGTCCGCGTGGGTTTCCTCCGGGTTCTCCGGTTTCCTCCCACAGTCCAAAAACATGGATCAAGTCAATTGAGTTCTCCAAATTGCCCCATATAGAGTGTGTCTGTGTGAGTGAGTGTGTGTCCAGCGATGGATTGGCGCCCCGTCCTGGGTCTATCTGCCCAGCGCCCGAGACGTTCTCCCCTGGATGGGCATGGGGAACCCCACCGCGACCCTAATAGAGGATAAAGCAGGAGATAATGAATGAATGAATATATTATATCAGGGCGGCATGGTGGCTTAGTGGTTTAGCACGTTCTCCTCTCAGCACTAGGGATTCCCGGTTCGAATCCCCATCTGGGTGGAGTTTCCATGTTCTCCCCGTGTCCGCGTGGGTTTCCTCCAGGTTCTCCGGTTTCCTCCCACAGTCCAAAAACATGGATCAAGTCAATTGAGTTCTCCAAATTGCCCCATGTGTTTGTGTGTGTGAGTGTGCGCCCAGCGATAGACTGGCGCCCTGTCCTGGGTGTATCTGCCCAGCGCCCGAGACGTTCTCGCCTGGATGGGAACCCCCCCCCCGCGACCATAATAGAGGATAAAGTGGAAGATAATGAATGAATATATTATATTACGCATTTATTGAAAGCGACTTACAAATAAGAGAACAACACGAGTCAGTTGTTACGGAAAAACCAGTTGTACTGTAGCATCATCAAACCCGATCAGTATCCTATCCCGTTCCTTTTTTTTTTTTTTTTTGCATTTTTAGTTGTTTCTTGACGACAGACAGAGTTGGGAAGATGGTTCCACCACTGATCAATGGGCGACATTCATCACCAGAAGGTAGTGAACGAGTCGGGGTGTATTTTGGAAACATAGAGTGAAGGTAAGAGGGGCCAGATCCAGGGATCATCCTGAAGATCAGAGTCAGAGTTTTGTACTGAATTCAGCAACTATAGGGAGCCAATGAGCGAGGAGAGGTGGAGTCCCATGATTCACTTGGGTGGTTGAACACGAGTCGAGTTCTGAATCAGCTGCAGAGGAGCTGGGAGACCGGCAAGCAGAGCGTTACAGTAACCGAGCCGGGATAGGATGAGGGCTTGGATTAACAGCCTGCTTTGTATTTTTGGCATTCGAAAGTTTATTCAAAATATGTCTATAATTAAAATTTTAATATAAATACCAGTGCTTAACCAGCAGGGACGTTGAATGCACTGTGATGTGTGTTTTATGAGCCGCCCCCCCCGCTGCCCTTTAAACTGTGCCATTGATAAATTTGGCTTTATGCATCCCTGTACACCCACCCACCCACCCACCCACATACATTTACCTCTCTTGTATCTGTCCTGCTGCCAGGATGTTCACCAAAAATACGAAACGCGGGGATTAACTCTGCGGCCACGTGCCGGAGCTCCTGCAGCTGATGGAAACTTTCGGCCGGACCGCGGCCGGACTGTGAAATGCAACCACTGCAGCTCGACTGGGCCTCAACCCAGCAGCCAAGTGCTGACCCCCGATTCCTAAAAATATCAGCCCTCCTGAGTCGGGCTTGGAATGAACTTTCTTTACCTATCCAGCCGACGTATGCGCGGAAAAAAAAAAAACTGCCGATCTGCTAAACGGCAGATTATTTATTCCCGTTAAATATCCTTTTAAAATAACTTTGAGTCACGGCTACCGTTTAAAATGCTTTGCTCACAGCAGCACGTCCTGTAACCCAAAACGTTTAAATCTGAAGTGTCACAGAGTAACGTCTCCAGACTGTCAGAATTTGGGCCATGATATTCATTCATTCATTCATTATCTCCCGCTTTATCCTCTATTAGGGTCGTGGTGGGGTTCCACATGCCCATCCAGGGGAGAACGTCTCGGGCGCTGGGCAGATAGACCCAGGACAGGGCGCCAATCCATCGCTGGGTACACACTCACTCACACACACACTCTATATGGGGCAATTTGGAGAATTCAATTGACTCGATCCATGTTTTTGGACTGTGGGAGGAAACCGGAGAACCCGGAGGAAACCCACGCGGACACGGGGAGAACATGGAAACTCCACCCAGATGGGGATTCGAACCGGGAATCCCTAGTGCTGAGAGGAGAACAGTGCTAAACCACTAAGCCACTTGGGCCATGATATAATCTCATATAGTCTTCCCACCTTCCAAAAACAATCTAGAATCATAAACCTGCCTATTTTCACGCTGTCTGAGTGTTTAGCATGTTCTCCTCTCAACCTCTGGGTTCACCAGTTTCCTTCCACAGTCCAAATACGTGGATTCAAGGTAATTTGAATGCTCTAAATTGCCCCATGTGTTTGTGTGTACATACCCAGCGATAGACTTGCACCCTGTCCCCTAGGGTCGCGGGGGGGGTGGGTCCTCATGCCCATCATGGGGAGAGATTTTTCGGGCACTGGGCAGATACACCCAGGACAGTACGCCAATCCATCGCTGGGCACACACTCACTCACACACACACACTCTATATGGGGTAGTTTGAAGAACTCAATTGGCCTAGATCCATGTTTTTGGACTGTGGGAGGAAACCGGAGAACCCGGAGGAAACCCACACGGACACGGCGAGAACATGGAAACTCCACCCAGATGGAGATTCGAACCGGGTATCCCCAGCGCTGAGAGGAGAACGTGCTAAACCACTAAGCCACCGTGCCGCCAACTTAAAATATCAATTATCAATGTTTTTATCTTAAACGCTCAAACATAAAACACTATACACCAAGTATATTGGACATCTGCTTTTTCCCCTCCACCTCACACAGCTGACTGTCCTGAGTAACCAGGGTACCGCAGGTCTCCATCCGTGGTTGCTACACCATGGACAGTCTGGTCACGGGGACAGAGCAAAACGAGCTGTACAGCTTCCTGCAGGAAATTGGACTGTAATTGGTTTAAAGGAACGCTGCTCCGGCTTCTCTGCTCAGCCGCAAGCCGGCACAGACGTTCCGCAATCAGCCGCGCTGATGGACGTGAATGTCGCCTCCATTCATTTCAAATTTCAATCAGTGGTCTTTTCTTGCTAAAGAGGATGCGAACAGGTCGCTAAGCTCGTGTCACGCTTAAACTCCCGCTTCAACTCAGAGCAATTTAGCTTTAATGCTCTCTCTCTCTCTTTTTTCTCTTTTTTCTCTTTTTTTCTTTCCCACATGAAAGTTCTCCGACATTAATGGCACAGATGTCGTAGCATAGATCAGACCCGATTCAAAGTTCGCCTCACAGATACCAAAAATCGTCTAACGATCTTTGAAGGTTCCCTTGTGGGGCGTAACCTCATTAAATTTACTTCATTTTGACCTTTATGTCGCATATCAATCCACTTTCGGGAAAAAAAAATGCGATTAAAACTTAAATCTGCTA
Organism: Corydoras sp. C115; assembly: GCA_019802505.1. NCBI lineage: Eukaryota > Metazoa > Chordata > Actinopteri > Siluriformes > Callichthyidae > Corydoras > Corydoras sp. C115. The sequence goes on along the minus strand of JAFMOC010000319.1, from coordinate 20,670 downwards.
TTTGTTAAGTTCCCGCTTAAAAGCATGTTTACCACTAAGTCACTTCACCTTTACTTTTAATTATAAAACGGGTCGTTCCACTCCTTGGATCTGATTGGCTGAGCCATTTGTCCTGCCGTGACATTATTCACAATAACACACCCCTCTGAGCGCTTCACATTCGTATCAGTGTGTGAAATACAATACATTATTTTAAATCATAAAATACAGATTAATATAAACGTAGATAAACCCGTTACACTGTTTTTATTAACGGTCTTCCGTAATTTGGCCACTAGAGGGCAGTGTTTGACCAGCGATCAGCGTTCACTTTAAAAAGCGGACTAGTTTACGTCGCGGAAGAGCAGATCATTAACAATTTTGCTTTTAATAAACGCATTTCCGAATCAAAGCTTGTTTTTTTTATTATAGTGTGTTTTAAGTAAGTGTTTTATTAAAGCAATCAGACTCTCGAGGTTGTGTGTTATTGTGAATAAATCACATAAAGAGGTGAAACTGCACTACACTACACGTCGGGACTAATAACACCTCTTTATGGGGTTTATTCAGAATAATGCCACGCCCTTTTATATCGTATTGCTTTTTAATATACGATTTATTTTAGAATTAAACTTTAAACTTTAGAAGCGCATATTTCTGTGACTTTGTTCCGGTCCTTCGTCTCAGTGTTTTTAGGCATTTTTAGTTAATTAATTCATGTCAACTTTGATCGTGTGATTTTACCTTACATGTATATAAATATAAACATATAAGGTATATATTTTTTCTTGTGTCTTTTTACGTCACAGCCTTGTCCGTCCTGTTTCCCTGTGTCTTCTTCATTAACAACCTTTTTCTACAGCATCTTGCTCTTGGCCAAGTGTGACATATTTATTGTTTTACATTGAATTTTTACATTAGAATGATCTAACATGTCTGGCAAGGTGCTTGATTTGAAATACCTGTACCAATAGGACTGTATGAAACCTAAGAATTCAGTGATTAAGAGGTGTTTTTATATTTTTGTCCATATAGTGTATGATCACTGACGCACTCTCGTTCCATCACAAAGGCTGTTTTTGAACTTAAACGACAAAAGAGCCTACATTAGATACAGAATAATGTGTTTCAAAACATCACAGGACCCTCACTGATACATCACTAACCGGCCAACGGTGTCACTGACACTGGAAAAGAATTTATTTTAAAGACGTTCCGTCGTCTCTATTGTGCAGCACTTCCATTCTATATTCTGCATCACACATTCAAACCTTTGAGCACATTGTCTATTTCCATCACCATGCTGTTAATACCAGGCAGGTCAGGCCTCCACAACATTTGCAAATAGCTTGTCTAGGCGTCCTAAAATTAGATCTGTTCTGAGTAAGAGCTCGCTGCCCACGGAAATGCAAATGTACGAAAAGGAAAAACATGTGCTAACCTTATCACGTTATTTAATTCGTTTATCTGCATAGTCTGAAAAATGCTTCAAAAATTAAACTTATTATTTACACTGTGTGGAAATATTCCACAAGACTGAGAATGGATGGAGAGATAAATGGAGAGGGTTATATTTTTTCAGCCTCTATTCACCCATTAAACAGAAATCTTGTAAAATGTGGAGAATAATTGATGATTTGCTTAGAGAAAAAAAAAAAAAAAAAAACACTTGCATATAAATAGCTCAGTCCTCTTCATGGATCTCAACAGCAGCAATGTTTTTGTTTTGTTGCTTCACATGTTTGATCATCTTTCTTGGGGCTTGTGCTGCCATCATGGTTAACTGCTCTTATGGTTTATTTTTACATTTATTGATGTTATTTTTTTGGCCTTTAAATCACAAATAAAGCGACGAAGCCAAACGTTTTCATCATTTCTAAGCTTCATGTGTCTCTGATTTCGACAACATTTTGTCTGGAGCGTAGCTGCAGTATTGTCCTCTTATAAGACTCGCACACTTTAATTGAGTGGAAATGGGAGCCACTTCTAAGCTTGTGAACTGCGTGGCATCATGTCGACTGGAATCATAATTACTGTGTACAGTGGCTGAGGTCGTGTTCACCACCTCCCAGCCTCCAAAGCTGGTGTAAGAATAATAGCCTTATTATTCACCAATGTTTTCAAGAAGGAAAAGAATGAACCTTATAAACTATAGACTTCTTTCTAACTGATGTTTGTTGAATTCTGGTTCACAGCTAAAGTTACACAATATTTTCCAAAAAAGAAAAAAAATAGCTGGGAAAATAAATAAAGCCAAAACTCCTCTGAATTTTCAGAACTGACTGACTGTTTACTCCAAACATGAAAAATTTGAATGCTCATGCAAACTGAACTTTTTTTTTTTATTCAAATCATGTATTTGAACAAGGCGGCATTGTTGTGTAGGGGTTAGCATGTTCTCCACATGAATCCCAATCTGGGTGGAGTTTCCATGTTCTCCCCATGTCCATATGGGTTTCCTCCCACAGACCAAAAACATGTATTCAAGGTACAATCAAATGCTCTAAATTGCCCCATATAGAGTGTGTTTGTCTGTGAATGAGGGTGCCCAAAGCTAGCTTGGCGCCCTGTCCTGGGTGTACCTGCCCAGAGCCTGAAACATTCTCCCCTTGGATGGGGAACCCCCTCCCCCCTCCCTCACACCCTAGTAGATGATTAAGCGGAAGATAATAAATAAATTTGTTTGTGCATAATAGCAGATGATTGACACTCAGACATCAGTCAGTAAACAGCATGTTACTGTTGGAGCTGCAGGTGGAGCTGATTTAACTGAAGTACATTATAGATTTTCTGCGTTTTATAAGCAGGAATGCCAAATTAATTTTGGGGGTAAAAAATAACCTTTTTGTTGGACAAATTTAGGCTCAAGTCTTTTATTTCTGGTGAAAAGTTTGTGGAATTCCGTGTGAAGCAGTTCTTTAAGTTTGACATCAAGGCTTACGACCAAGAGTTTATTGCTTTGTGTATCTTAGAATCGGCTTCAAAGGTAACCAAGAAAGTGTCCACATGCACAAAATGAACAAAAGTATTGAGGCACACCTTAATTCACAAGTGTATTATCATCGAGCCCCTGGTCAGTATTGTTTTTGTTTATTATTTTTAAAGAATGGGATGGGTGCATTGTGTTTATCCCTCACTGAGCGAGAACTAAGCTCCAAAACCACAGAAGCATGAGGGTATTAAAACACGGCATCCTACTTTATACAGTACGGTGCGTTACGGCGTTTTTGGGGAGGTTCCCAGGGCACCGCCAAGTGGAATCTGTTTAAGTGCTTGATTCCGAATAACTGTAAATTCATTCATTCATTCATTATCTCCCGCTTTATCCTCTATTAGGGTCGCGGTGGGGTTCCCCATGCCCATCCAGGGGAGAACGTCTAGGGCAGATACACCCAGGACAGGGTGCCAATCCATCCAATTTCACACAGACACACTCTATATGGGGCAATTTGGAGAAGTCAATTGACTTGATCCATGTTTTTGGACTGTGGGAGGACACCGGAGAACCCGGAGGAAACCCACGCAGACACGGGGAGAACGTGGAAACTCCACCCAGATGGGGATTCGAACCTGGAATCCCTAGCGCCGAGAGGCGAACGTGCTAAACCACTAAGCCACCGTGCCGCCAATAACTGTAAATAATAATTATAATAATAATGATGATGACGTGGTTGTGCGCCTTACACGCGCGCGCCACGCCAAATACAAGGACGCTATAATAAAAAAAAATAATAATAAAATAATAATAAAAAACGTAACCATGGAAACCAGCAATTAAACACTAATTCTGTCTCCTGAGCCGATCGCCCGGGTCTTAGTCCAAAGTGTTGAAGTTTGGACGTTTTTAGGAGGCTGAGAGTGGACCTTACCTCCTCCACGGTGAGCGGCATGCAGACTCGGTATTCTTTGATCAACATCCTCCCGACGGATCCTCCCGAAGTTTGTTAAACAGCAGAGATTTTTATCCAAAGCGATTTAAAGCATCGGGTCCACGGAGAGCGCGCAGCCGAGGGTCGGGTCTCCTCATCGGGGGTTGTTGTTGTGACGTTTCACGAACGTAGTTTTCAATCTTTGGAGATAAAAAAAAAAAAACAAAACAAAAAAAAAAAAAAACAAAGAGGATTAATTTCTACTGTTTTCCAAATGGTTGACAGAGACCTTCGCGATGGATGCTCTCGGAGATGAAGGCGCTGCTTGGTGCGTCTTTCTGAAGGACCTTGACTCCGGGGGGAGCGTCGCTTACCTGTCCCGGCTCCGGACGCCGCGACGCTGGCGGCGGCTTTGACAGCCAGCGCTTCAGGTCCTCATGGTTCCTCCGCGGCGGCTCGGTGTGGAACGCGGCTGGCTGTCGGTAGATGGAGGAGGAGGAGGCGGCGGCGGCGGCGGCGGAGGACCGTGGCTGGCGGCGGCACTTCGGGATGCTCCCGCACTGATGAGCCGCACGAACTCGCGTGGTGGACGTGCGCCGCGCACTACGCTGCAATGACGACGACAGGGCGTAGGGGGCGCCAAAACACCGCGAGAGTTGGACTGCGCAATTCAACAGCGCTCCCCCCGCACTGCAGGATCCTGAGATGAATGGACGCGGAGTAAACGAGCCAAAAATATCGGGACAACGATGAATCACACCTTCGTTCTTATTCATTCATTCATTATCTCCCGCTTTATCCTCTATTAGGGTCGCGCGGGGGTTCCCCATGCCCATCCAGGGGAGAACGTCTCGGGCGCTGGGCAGATAGACCCAGGACAGGGCGCCAATCCATCGCTGAGCACACACTCACTCACACAGACACACTCTATATGGGGCAATTTGGAGAACTCAATTAACTTGATCTGTGGGAGGAAACCGGAGAACCCGGAGGAAACCCACGCGGACACGGGGAGAACATGGAAACTCCACCCAGATGGGGATTCGAACCGGGAATCCCTAGCGCTGAGAGGAGAACGTGCTAAACCACTAAGCCACCGTGCCGCCCCTTCTTTCTTATTAAAAACATTTTAAGCCGCCCTTCTGTGGTGAATGTGGTGAGCACTGTACACTACGTGGACATTCATTCATTCATTCATTCATTATCTCCCGCTTTGTCCTATATTAGGGTCGCGGGGGGGGGGGGGTTCCCCATGCCCATCCAGGGGAGAACGTTTCGGGCGCTGGGCAGATACACCCAGGACAGGGCGCCAATCCATCGCTGGGCACACACACAGACACACATACACACACACTCTATATGGGGCAATTTGGAGCACTCAATTGACTTGATCCATGTTTTTTGGACTGTGGGAGGAAACCGGAGAACCCGGAGGAAACCCATGCAGACATGGGGAGAACATGGAAACTCCACCCAGATGGGGATTCGAACCGGGAATCCCTAGCGCTGAGAGAATTGTGTGGGTTTGGCCTGGATATCTATTCAACCAATCATCTATCTGAAAAAAGAGCATGGCCTTCCCCAAACTGTTCTCACAAGTCGTCACAAGTTTTCATACAGTCGCTCGATGCAAAATGTGAATTTAATGCTTCTTTTACTCGGCTACAGGGTAGAAAATCGAAATATTTACTGGAATAAGTGTAAATGTAAGAATAAGATGCGTTATGCAAATTTAGGGAGATAACTTGGTAAAGACTTTCACCTTAAAATAAACTTTAAACCCACAGTTATCGTCGTTAGGGGTCAGTTTTGACCTCTGGGTCTGCATTTGGCTTGAACAGAATAATCTGTCACCCTGCTTGCATGCAGCGGTGCGTTTAAACGTATGGCATGTGTACCATCTAATGAGCCATTTCCAATGTCCAATCATTTGGAGCAACAGATATTGATTCTTAATTAGTGGCTTAAGGGCAACGACTCGTTATGAATGGTTTTAATGAGGTGAATGTGAGTGGAAGTTTATACAATAAATAAATATTTTATACCACACAGAGTTTGTGAATTGTGAAAACAAGCACATGGTGAGCTGCGAGAGATTAAATTGGATCCAATTTTATCTGCAGGCATGATAACTGCTGCTGTGTGTGTGTGTGTGTGTGTGTGTGTGTGTGTGTGTGTGTGTTCCTAGTGATAGATTGGGGCCCAGTCCTGTGTGCTGGTTCTTGGTGCCCACATTCTCCCCTGAATGGGATTGGGGAACCCCCCTCACCTGTGACCCTAGATTAAGCAGAAGATAATGGATGGATAGCTGAATTTAAGGTGAATTGGCTACTCTAAATTGCCCCATTGTGTGTGTGTGTGTGTGTGTTTGTGCCCAGCAAAATATTGGCACCCTGTCCTGGGTGTCTCTGCACTCGAAACATTCTCCCCTGGATGGGCATGGAGAACCACCCCACGACCCTAGTAGAGGATTAAGCAGAAGATGGGTGGAGTGGACAGATGGATTCAAGGTGAATTGGCTGCTCTAACTTGCCCCTATAGTGAGTGTGTGCCCAGCGATGGCTCGGCGCCCCGTCCTGGGTGTATCTGCCCAGCGCTCAAACCATTCTTCCCAGGATTGGCATTGAGACCCCCTCCCCTTCCCCCCCTCAGCCCACTACTCTAAGGCACTGGTTGGATGGATGGATTCAAGGTGAATTGGCTGCTCTAAAATTGACCCTATAGTGAGTATAGTGAGTGTGTGCCCAGCGATGGATCGGCACCCCATCCTGGGTGTATCTGCCCAGTTTCTTAAACCATTCTCCCCAGGATTGGCATTGGTACCCCCCTCCACCCACTACTCTAAGGCACTGGTTGGATGGATGGATTCAAGGTGAATTGGCTGCTCTAAATTGCCCCTATAGTGAGTTAGTGAATGTGTGCCCAGTGATGGATCGGCGCCCCGTCCTGGGTGCACTTGCCCAGCGCCCGAAACGTGGGCATGGAGCATGGTGTATGTTTTATTTGCATAATAGATTAATTTTATTGTTTTTTGTTGTTGTTGTTGTTGCTATGGGAGCTCGGGGGTGCATTAGTAACGCGTCTTCGTGGGGTCCCTGCAGGGGGGTTCGAACCCGGGGGGCTCGCTCGCACACACACACACACACACACACACACACACACACACACACCCTAGTGAGTGAGTGTGTGCCCAGCGATGGATCGGCGCCCCGTCCTGGGTGTATCTGCCCAGTTTCTTAAACCATTCTCCCCTGGATTGGCATTGGTACCCCCCTCCACCCGCTCCTCCCACTACTCTAAGGCACTGGGTGGATAGATGGATTCAAGGTGAATTGGCTGCTCTAAAATTGCCCCTATAGTGAGTGTGTGCCCAGCGATGGATCGGCGCCCCGTCCTGGGTGTATCTGCCCAGCGCTCAAACCATTCTCCCCTGGATTGGCATTGGGACCCCGCTCCGCCCACTACCCCCCTCCGCCCACTACTCTAAGGCACTGGGTGGATGGATGGATTCAAGGTGAATTGGCTGCTCTAAATTGCCCCTATAGTGAGTGATTGAGTGTGTGCCCAGCGATGGATCGGCGCCCCGTCCTGGGTGCACTTGCCCAGCGCCCGAAACGTGTGCATGGAGCATGGTGTATGTTTTATTTGCATAATAGATTAATTTTATTGTTTTTGTTGTTGTTGTTGTTGCTATGGGAGCTCGGGGGTGCATTAGTAACGCGTCTTCGTGGGGTCCCTGCAGGGGGGTTCGAACCCGGGGGGCTCGCTCGCGCGCGCACACGCACACACACCCCGACACGCGCGGTCGCAGGAAGGCGCGCGCAGGAAAGACGCCGACCATAATGCCGTGCGATAGGCTGACGAGTCGATCCAAGATGGCGTAGAAAGTACAGCTAGGTAAGTGCCGACTTCCCCCCCGCCGGATTTCGGGCCGCCGCTTCGGATCGGGCGGCCGCGCTCGGTTCGCCGGGTGAAGGCGGCTCGCCGGCGCGTTGGCGGTGCCGCGGGAGGGTCGGGACGCGCGCCGCCCGCGGCGTCGGGAGGAGGTCTGGCGGAATTTAGGCCAGAGATCCGCAGCAGGCTACCGCTAGCGACCTCGCCGAGCCGCCCGCCCGCGTCCGGACGCCTGGGCCATCCGCTCGGCCGGCTGCGCGTCCCGGGGGCCGTCGGGAGGCTCCGGCCCGGGGGCGCGCGTCGCGGCCGCGGCGACATTGAGCCGCCCGGCCGCGCGATCCCAACTCCGGGGGCGTTCGTAGCTCAAGGCCGAGTGGAAACGCTCAGCTAGCGGTTTGTTTCCCACCCGCATTCCGGCCGCCGGGTCCGCCCTGGCCGCGATATGCGGGCGTCGGGCGTCCCGCCTCCTGCGCCCGATTGGCCGGCGTTGGACTCGTTCAGCCGGAGAGTGCGCTCTCGGCCAATGGCAGCGTGGAAGGCGGGGCTTGGCAGGGTACAGGTGGGAAAAGCAGAGCGGCTAACCCGCGACAGCAGCACAGTTAGGATGGGCATCGCAGGCAGGGACCCGGGTTCGAACGGCGTCCCAACTCCAGAACCGGGGAGTCCGGCGGGGGCCCGGGGCCCCGGCCGCCTCGCTGCTGCGGTGCCGGGTCCATCGCGCGGTCGCCTGCGTTTCTGAATGATAACGGAGGGCGCACTTAGACGGGACGTCTATTATTAACTGACCCTCAATCCAAATATAGGTCCTTTGTGTTTTTCTTGCTCTCTGTTGCCTTTTTTGGTGTGTTCGCTTAATTACGTGCCGCTGGATTCGAACCCACACGCTCTCCCAACGCCCGCCACGCAGGGCAACACCAACAGGGGGCTGAAGTGGACCCGAGCTGTTTTATTATAGTAATCATAATAATAATAACAACAACGAGCCACATCACGTGAGCACGCTCGTGTCATTCGACTCGCATCGGAACCCCGATCACGGCACCCGTTCAGTATTTAATATTCAGTATTTATGGACGGGGATCAGGGGCCACAGAAGGCTTGAGGTGCTCAGTGACGTCATATGACGCGACACGTCCACGAGCGTCGTGGAAGTTTTGTAGTCAACAACACAGTGAGGCAGAGATGCCATCAGACCGGGAACCCTCAGACTGCCCCACAGTGATGCTCAACTTTTCACATCGTTTCTTAGACAAGAACGTCACCGAATTTAAGAAAAAGACACGTTTATTATGTCCTTAATTTTAAAACGCAGTTACTTTGAGTGGGTGCTGTGCCATCCGTCCATCCATCCATCCATTATCTTCCACTTTATTCTATATTAGTGTCACGGTGCGGTTCCCCATGCCCATCCAGGGGAGAATGTCTCGGGCGCTGGGCAGATACACCCAGGACAGGGCGCCAACCTATCACTGGGCACTCACACAGACACACTCTATATGGGGCAATTTGGAAAACTCAATTGACTTGATCCATGTTTTTGGACTGTGGGAGGAAACCGGAGAACCTGGAGGAAACCCACGCGGACACGGGGAGGACGTGGAAACTCCACCCAGATTGGGATTCGAACCGTGAAGCCCTAGTGCTGAGAGGAGAACGTGCTAAACCACTAAGCCACCGTGCCGCCCTTGGGTGCTTTGCTTTCATGCATATATATATATATATAAAATGTGTGTATATGTATATAAATATATATATATATATATGCAAACTGCACTATATATGTATGTTTATTTATAGATGGTTCATTAGTCATGTTTATATATACACACAAAAGTATATTCAACACACACGTGTGTGTGTGTGTGTGTGTGTGTGTGTATGTGTATATATATATATATATATATATATATATATATATATATATATATATATATATATATATATATATGCCAGAAGTGCAAGTTTTAATTTTTAAATATATAAATTATATCGTGAGTTCTTCAGTATCGGTGCTGTGATTGCAATCCATCGCTGGGCACACACTCACTCACACACACACACTCTATATGGGGCAATTTGGAGAATTCAATTGACTTGATCCATGTTTTTGGACTGTGGGAGGAAACCGGAGAACCCGGAGGAAACCCACGCGGACACGGGGAGAACATGCAAACTCCACCCAGATGGGGATTCGAACCGGGAAGCCCTAGTGCTGAGAGGAGAACATGCTAAACCACTAAGCCAACGTGCCGCCCTGAGCCCGAATATAAAGTCAAAGAAATTATTTGGATCCGTATACACCACACTTTTGTATCTTCCTTCCCGCTTCAAAGTGATGATCAGCTTTTTAATTATTTCTCAGAGAGAAATACATAGTTGATTCCCACTGACGAGGATATTACCAATCAGAATACCTTGTCATGTACCGTATTTTCCGGACTATGAGGTGCACCTAAAAGCCTAAAATTCTCCCAGAAATCGGACGTGCGCCTTATAATCTGGTGCGCCTTATACGTGTACTGAGTTCCAAAACCTATAAAAGTGTTGTTGTGCGACCGGGTGGTTTTTGTTCCACACATCGCCGCCCTGCTGGTCTGTGACTCCATGCGCGCTCATCTCACAGAAAAGCCGAGTGAAGAACATTAATCGGGAGCTCGCCGTCATTCCGGGAGGATTAAATAAAGAACCCCGACCGCTGGACGTCGGTGTAAACGGGGCGTTTAAAGTAAAGTCGCGGGCGGCGTGGGAGCGACGGATGATAGACGGTGAACACACGTTTACTAAAACTCGGGAGGCGGCGGCGGGGCGAGTTACGCCACCGTCTGTGAATGGATTGTGGACGCCTGGGCCGAGGTTTCTGCCGTGACCGTCGTCCGAGCTTTCACGAAAGCCGGCGTCGTCGCCGAACGGCCGCCCGGAGACGAGACGGACTCGGACATCGATGAGAGGGAACACCGGAGTGCTCGATAGAGAACCAGCTTTTTAATTCAGACACAGAAGACGAGGACGCTGATGGATTTGTGGGAGAAGAGAGATTAAAATAATGTGTTTTTATCGAGTCGTAGAATAAACTTCAATTATAAATCAGCGTTCTGCATCCTTTACTTTTCTTGTAGATCGTATGTTTTAGCGAGTGCCTTATAATACGCTGCCGTACAGAATAAGTACCGTACAGAAATAGAGTCCTGTAATTCAGACTGCGCCTTATAGTACGGTGCACCTTATAGTCCGGAAAATACGGTAATTAGTAATCAGATTATTACTTACTTGGATTATTAAGTTATCAGAATAGTAATTTCAGTTTTTACAGACGCTCCATTTGTTGTTGTAGAGTTAAGAATGAACAATAAGTATAGTAAATATAATTAAACTAAAAATTAAAGTAATTATTTGGTGTGGCTGCTGTGCATTCATCCCTCTTCATGCTGGACCGTGGTGCACGGAGCATTGTTTTTCAGCATTATATAGATTTTTATAAAGGTCATTGTTTGGGTTTGACCTCGTCGCTCCGCCTTGTGCACACACACACCGTCTCGCCGTCTGTTGTGGCAGCCGCTCTCTGATCCGGGGTCAGTGCTGCTTGCAGGATGCTGTTGGCTGTTGCACTGTGGTGTTGGTTGTCCTGCAGCACTGCTGCGTCCGATCCCGTTGTACCGACCCGGCATCACTGGGGGGGGGTTCCCCATGCCCATCCAGGGGAGAACGTTTCGGGCGCTGGGCAGATAGACCCAGGACAGGGGGGCAATCTATCACTGGGAACACACTCACTCACACAGACACACTCTATATGGGGCAATTTGGAGAACTCAATTGACCTTGATCCATGTTTTTGGACTGTGGGAGGAAACCGGAGAACCCGGAGGAAACCACGCGGACACGGGGAGAACATGGAAACTCCACCCAGATGGGGATTCGAACCGGGAATCCCTAGCGCTGAGAGGAGAACATTCTAAACCACTAAGCCACCGTGCCGCCCTAGTGACGTCATGGTTTTCTAATTCTGTGCTTTCTGAACTTTTCTCCCGGTTCGAATCCCCATCTGGGTGGAGTTTGCATGTTCTCCCCGTGTCCGCGTGGGTTTCCTCCGGGTTCTCCGGTTTCCTCCCACAGTCCAAGAAACATGGATCAAGTCAATTGAGGTCTCCATATTGCCCCATATAGAGTGTGTGTGTGTGAGTGAGTGTGTGTGTGCCCAGTGATAGGTTGGCGCCCTGTCCTGGGTGTATCTGCCCAGCACCCGAAACGTTCTCCCCTGGATGGGCATGGGGAACCCCCCCCCCATAATCATGGATGGATGATTATTTTTGGTGCTGGAGTGCCACTGTCCTGTCTGTTATGTCGATTTCTTGATGCACAACACAACTAAAGCTAACTAACTTAAACCAGGTTTAAACAAGCCAAGCTTAAGAGTACTTTATGCTCTAATGGACAAACAGAACTGGATGCTGTAATACGCCACAGTGCGATATGAAGAGCGTCACATTACGAGACTAATCAGAATTAATGAAAGGCAGATCCGCCGGCGGGGGGCAACACGATCTAACCCGAGTGAGGCGGCCGCTGTACGGTTCGGAATCGGGCCGATGTTCTCCGTCAGTAACCTGCGTCTTTATCTCCGCAGATACTCTGTCCCAGAGTCATGGAGGACAGAAGGCCCCAGAAATCATGTAAAGAAGCCATTGGGTCGTTAGTGAGGCAGGACTATGAGGCGGCGGTGGCCTACAGCACGGAGGCCCTGCTGGCCATGGAGCAGCGGCCGGCCTCCCGCGCCCTGGCGCTTCTGCGTAAGCGGGCTCTGCTGTATCGCATGGCGGCGCTCATTCAGCTGGTGAGTCTCTCGGATCTCTGATCATCTGCCACGTTCACCTCTGATGAGCTCCTGAAGCTTTCGGAGGTTCCGTGAAAGCTTGAGGTCTCGTTATGGATTGATTTGCTGAATTACATTGATCGATTCACTCTCTAATTGACTCACCGATTCACTAATGAAGGGTCCGACTGTCTCACCGAAGACGTGCTCCGCGAACGTTTTGAGGACGATTCGCAAGATTCACAGAGATGCGTAAATAATGAAAGTCGGGATGTGACGGGACGGCCGCCGGGTCTGAGTGGGGGTCCCGTTTGATTTAACGAACAGTTATTAATCAGAATCGGATCCTCAGATGTATGCGGACGTCCGTTACGACCCGAACCGAGGACCCTACGGCCGACCTCATGCTGATGCTGAACATTAAAACTAAGCTGAATAACTCAAACCAGGTTTAAACAAACCAAGCTTAAGAGTACGTGATGCTCTGCGACCTATTCATTGGACTGGCGGTCCTGCAGGACGCCCCCTAATGGACTCACATATAGTTTTCCTGTTGTTAAATATTAGGGGTGTCTTCAACTAAGGATTTTCATAGTCGAATCTGATTCGTCAGATTTTCCCTATAGTCGACTGATAGTCGAATCAGTTAAAATTTCAACACAAGATGGCGCTATAAGCGTGGTTTTTAAAAAAGATTTTTTATATATATTTTACTTGTTTTTCTAGAGCACCGGAATGTGCAACTAACTGCAGGGGGAGCTTTATTAATGTGTAGCCTATTGTTAAAGCGCACACATCATTTAAAAAAAATATTAACAGAAATTAGGATGATTTTATTTGACAAAAGGCTACATATATAACGAAAACGAAGACATTTCATGTAAAAACTAATGCTTAGCAGCAGCCATGGGCGCCCCCATGTGGTCAAAATGGTACATTCGACTATGAGGTTCATAGTCGACTACGGTTCTCCGAATCGAATCAGCGAATCAGCGAATATTGCAGCTCACCCCTAGTTAATATCTCTACATGGCTGTCCTACATTGTTGTTGCTGCCCGGCTTCTCAAGGAGGAAGAGTCCCCCACTGAGTCTTGGTCCTCCCAAGGTTCATTCATTCATTCATCCATTATCTCCCAATTTATCCTCTTGTAGGGTCGCCCACACTCTATATGGGGCAATTTGGAGAACTCAATTGACTTGATCCATGTTTTTGGACTGTGGGAGGAAAGCGGCGAACCCGGAGGAAACCCACGTGGACACGGGGAGAACATGGAAACTCCACCCAGATGGGGATTCGAACCGGGAATCCCTAGTGCTGAGAGGCGAACCACTAAGCCACCGTGCCGCGTCCTCCCAAGGTTTCTTCCTTAAATAACAACATAACAGGGAGTTTTGTCTTGCCGCTGTCGCTTCGGCTCGCTCTTTGGGGTTTAAAGGCTTTTCATTCTGTAAAGCTGCTTTGTGACGACGTACTGTTGTTAAAAAGCGCGACATAAATGAATAACGAACTTGATTAAAACCATCTCGAGAGTGTTCCGACTCCTGCCAGGAGCAGAGTGTGACGGTCTGAAAGGTCACAGTGAAACCCCAAATGGGTCGTTAGATGACCCCGTGGTCACTGTTCTCACAGCTGTATGTATGTAGCCCTTGGTTCCGAGGTTCCTCTTTCCTGATGTTGGTTACGGTCTGTTGATCCGTGTGTGTGAGTATGAAACTGATGACTTTTGGTTCTTTCTTCTGCAGAAGAAGTACGATCAAGCCGACGAGGACTGCAGACACGGTGAGTCGCCTCAGACGCCGTTCCTCAGGTTCCTCTGTTACATGTTCTCCTTGTGTATAATTCATTAATTCATTCGTTATCTTTCGCTTTATCCTATATTAGGGTCACGGTGGGGGGGGGGGGGGGGGGGGGGGTCGGTGTTCGGTGTTCCCCATGCCCATCCAGGGGAGAACGTTTCGAGCGCTGGGCAAATAGACCCAGGACAGGACGCCAATCCATCGCTGGACACACACTCACTCACACACACTCTATATGGGGCAATTTGGAGAACTCAATTGACTTTGATCCATGTTTTTGGACTGTGGGAGGAAACCGGAGAACCCGGAGGAAACCCACGCGGACACGGGGAGGACATGGAAACTCCACCCAGATGGAGATTCGAAGCGGGAATCCCTAGTGCTGAGAGGAGAACGTTCTAAACCACTAAGCCACCCCCTTGTGTATAATATAAAACAATATTTTATTTTGCTTTAATTGTTGTGTGTGTGTGTGTGTGTGTGTGTGTGTGTGTGTGTGTGTGTGTGTGTGTGTGTGTGTGTGTGTGTGTGTAGTGTTGTCTGAGGAGCTGGGGAAAGAGGGGAGCACATTCAGGGCTGAGCTGCAGAACATGGTGGTGGATGGAAGTCTTCAGGAGGTTTTCGGAACGCTCTCTAAAGCTCTGTACGGAGAACCTCTGGTAAATATCAAAACATTTGCTTTGTACTTTATAAACGGGGGGCGGACGGGCGGACGGGGGGTGAGGATGGGTGCGGGTGGAGGAGGTATCTGCAGGCCGTCATCATGACCCAATCTGCTGAACCACACCCTGCAGAACCTTCACTGATGCACCGCACCCCCCCCAAACTCCTCCACTGTCCTCCACTGTCCGCACGGTTCTGTTCAGTGTTCTGCACATGGGGTTACTCCAAATGATTTCCAAGAGGGTTAAGACCCCCCCCCCCGTACCCTGTATCTGACCTTCCCTGTATCTAACCCCGTACCCAACCCTTCTGTACTTGGCCCTCTGTACCCGACCCCGTTTATCTAACCCTGTACCCAACCCCCTTATACCCAACCCTTCTGTACCCGACCCCGTTTATCTAACCCTGTACCCGACCCCCTTATACCCAACCCTTCTGTACCCGACCCCGTTTATCTAACCCTGTACCCGACCCCCTTATACCCAACCCTTCTGTACCCGACCCCGTTTATCTAACCCTGTACCCAACCCCCTTATACCCAACCCTTCTGTGCCCAACCCCGTTATCTAACCCTGTACCCGACCCTCTGTGCCCGACCCCGTTTATCTAACCCTGTACCCGACCCCCTTATACCCAACCCTTCTGTGCCCAACCCCGTTTATCTAACCCTGTACCCGACCCCCTTATACCCAACCCTTCTGTACCCAACCCCGTTATCTAACCCTGTACCCAACCCTTCTGTACCCGACCCCGTTTATCTAACCCTGTACCCGACCCCCTTATACCCAACCCTTCTGTACCCAACCCGTTATCTAACCCTGTACCCAACCCTTCTGTACCCGACCCCGTTTATCTAACCCTGTACCCGACCCTCTGTGCCCGACCCCGTTTATCTAACCCTGTACCCGACCCCCTTATACCCGACCCTTCTGTACTTGACCCTCTGTACCCGACCCCATTTATCTAACCCTGTACCCGACCCTTCTGTACTTGACCCTCTGTGCCGGACACCTGTTTCTAACCCTGTACCCAACCCCTCTGTACGTGACCTCCCTGTACCAGATCCCCTTGTACCCGACCCCTGTATTTATCCCTGTACCTGAACCCTTGTATCCGAGGTCCTTTATCTAACCCTGTACCTGCCCCCTGTACCTGCCCCCTGTCTGTAACTGAATTTGTGTATAAAGTGAGTAACTGTTTTGTTCTTGTTGAAGAATGGAATCATGGCTCAGGACATGACGCGGCTGAAAATCCTGCTGTCTGAAATGGAGGTGGGTGCTGCGTTCCTTAAACACATGAACACGTTCCGATCGGTTCTTTCTCGCCGCTCAGAGCCTTTTCTCCAGATTTCCGTGTTTAAATCAGCGGTGCGTCACGTTTTGGGCGCTGAACCGAAACGCTGGACTCACGAAGCCTTTTGATCCCACAGGCCGTGAGCAGTAAGATGGTGACCGAGCAGACGGGCGAGGTAGAGGAGGGTGAGTGACCACCGGCTGACCGAATAGTGTTCTGTATTTGTGCCGTTCTGATGCGGACTTCCTTTCTCTTTCTCTTTCTTAAAATAAAAAAAAAAAAAAAATGTAATTTAATAATTTTTTTTTTTTTTTATTTTATTTTTTTTTCTATCCGATCGTCATGCTTCCACGCTGAAGGACACGAAGGCTGGCGGTTTCGGCCTCCTCCACGAGGAGTCACGAGCAGCGAGGAGTACACGTTGTGCAAAAGGTAGAGCGTCCTCCGGATTTCACGTGGGATTACGTAACCCGCATCCCTCGCTTCATAAT
This sequence comes from Corydoras sp. C115, assembly GCA_019802505.1. Classification (NCBI taxonomy): domain Eukaryota; kingdom Metazoa; phylum Chordata; class Actinopteri; order Siluriformes; family Callichthyidae; genus Corydoras; species Corydoras sp. C115. The sequence goes on along the minus strand of JAFMOC010000319.1, from coordinate 3,876 downwards.
TAAATGAAAGAATCCGAAGCAGGGCGGATTGCAGACGATGGAGGCGCGTTCTCCGGGCAGGCGTGTTGGTTGAGGGTGTGCTGTGCCGTGCAGGTTTTTGGAGCAGGGTCTGTGTCGGTACGGAGCGCAGTGCACGTCGGCTCACTCGCAGGAGGAGCTGACCGAGTGGCAGCAGCGCTACGCATCCAGACTCATCCGGCTGAAGCAGCAGCAGGAGGGCAAGCATTACACTGAGAACTACACCGAGGCGCTCATCGAGAAGTGGATTAACTCCTTAAGCCCCGATAAAGTGGTATGATATTAATAAAACTTTTTATTTGAATTTTTTGATAGGTTTAAAAAAAAAAAAAAAAAAAAAAAAAAAAAAAAAAAAAAAAACTTTTAAATCTGATTGGCTGAGCCGTGTGTCCAACCGTGACATCATTAACAATAACATTATCCTCGTAGCGCTTCGCATTCGTATTGATGCGCGATATACAATACATTAATTATTCATTATTCATTCAGCACTAGGGATTCCCGGTTGGAATCCCCATCTGGGTGGAGTTTCCATGTTCTCCCCGTGTCCACGTGGGTTTCCTCCGGGTTCTCCGGTTTCCTCCCACAGTCCAAAAACATGATCAAGTCGATTGAGTTCTCAAAATTGCGCCATATAGAGTGTGTCTGTGTGAGTGAATGTGTACCCAGTGATAGATTGGCGCCCTGTCCTGGGTGTATCAACCCCCCATGGGGAACCATCCCCCCCCCCCCCCCGCAAATAGAGGATAAAAGCGGAAGATAATGGATGGATCAATGTTTCCTTATTTTTAGAAATCATAAGTTAAATTAAATTTATATATAATTTATTTATTTATTTTTTTTTTTTTATGTGTGTGTGGTGGAGACTTTTTTTTACTTCTGTATGTTTTTCCATTGATGATTTTTTTTAATTTTTCTTTTGCAGCTGAATGACTGTGTGGATGGCGTCGCAGTGGAACATAACTCGGATCTTTCCGTCACAGTCAACACTAAGAAATCATCCCATTCCTGGACGTTCTCGCTTTACTGTAAGGTAGGTCGAGGTTCTACCTTAAAAAAAACAAAAAAAAAAAATGAGAACTTACAAATGAGAACATTACAAGTCAGATGTTCTGGAGAAAACCAACTATACTGTAAATTCATCAAACCTGATTTTTATTCGATGCTGCTTTTTTTTTTTTTTTTTTTTTTTTTTTTTTTTTTCTTCTACAACAGGATATTTGTTAAAACACACAATACTAATGTTATAGTGATAGATGTGAGCGGTCCGTCTTTAAGATCTGGACCTGTAGAGGATGTTCTGGACGTCTCGGCCGCGTCTCCTGAACTCTTTTCCTTCCGCAGCCCGCCCGCACGCTTCACCGCATCGCTCTGCTCTACGATGCCAACCGGCCGCACTTCTCCATCACGGCGGTGTCGGCGGGCGACGCCGCCACGCAGGTCCCCCAGCAAGTGTGCGAGGGCGGCTGTCAGGAGTGGAGCGGGGCGGGTCTCCTGCAGAACGGCATGGACCATTGCCTCTACGTGGTGGAGGTGGCCTTCAGGACCGAGATCTTCGGGACCTTCCGGCAGACCGTGGTCTTCGACTTCGGCTCGGAGCCGGTGCTCATGCAGAGGGTGATGGTGGACGCGGCTTCCATCGAAGGTGAGGATGAGCGCGAGGGTCTCGGTTGCCCCGGTGGTCTCGGGGCGGAGCGGAAAACGCTGACCTCGTGCCGGTTTTGCGGCCCTCCTGCAGATCTGGAGCATCTGATGCAGGCGCGCCAGCAGCTCCTGATGACGGCGAAGCGCTGGGACTCGTCCTGCAAGACCATTGTGGAGTTCGTCCCCAACGAGAACGTGGAGCTGGAGCGCAGTCTGCTCAGCCGCTATCAGATCCCGCTGTCCGCTGACCAGCTCTTCACCCAGTCCGTGCTGGACAAGACGCTCACGCGCGACAACTACCAGGCCCGCCTGCACGACCTGCTGTACATCGAGGAGATCGCGCAGTACAAGGAAGTCAGCAAGTAAGCCGGCTTTCTGTAGCTCACCTACAGAGGGGTTACACAGGGGTTTCTAATTTAATTGCCCCCCCCCCCTTCTGAATATTAATAACAAGGTCAACGGTATAAAATAATATATAATAATTCATTCATTCATTATCTTCCGCTTTATCCTCTATTAGGGTCGCGGGGGGGTTCCCCATGCCCATTCAGGGAGAACGTTTCGGGCGCTGGGCAGATACACCCAGGACAGGGGGGCAATCTATCACTGGACACACACACACACACTCTATATGGGGCAATTTGGAGAACTCAATTGACTTGATCCATGATTTTTTTGGACTGTGGGAGGAAACTGGAGAACCCGGAGGAAACCCACGCGGACACGGGGAGGACATGGAAACTCCACCCAGATGGGGATTCGAACCGGGAATCCCTAGTGCTGAGAGAACATGCTAAACCACTAAGCCACCGTATATAACAATTATTCATTCATTCATCCATTATCTCCCGCTTTTATCCTCTATTAGGGTCGCGGGGGGGGGGTTCCCCATGCCCATGCCCATCCAGGGGAGAACATTTTGGGCGCTGGGCAGATAGACCCAGGACAGGACGCCAGTCCATCGCTGGGCACACACTCACTCACACAGACACACTCTATATGGGGCAATTTGGAGAACTCAATTGATTTGATCCATGTTTTTTGGACTATGGGAGGAAGAACCCGGAGGAAACTCACGCGGACACGGGGAGGACATGGAAACTCCTCCCAGATGGGGATTCGAACCGGGAATCCCTAGCGCTGAGAGGAGAACGTGCTAAGACAAGACATAAACACACACTAAATGGGGCAATTTGGTGGCACATTCGATTTACCATGCGTCCATGTTTTTGGACAGTGGGAGGATATGGGGAGAACATGCAAACTCCACCCCGGTTGGGATTCGAACCTGCATCCCCAGCGCTGAGAACCGAAAGTGTGTGGGTGGCCCGGTGGTGTGTGTGGTGGTTAGCATGTTCTCCACTCAGCACTGGAGACCCAGATTCGTTTCCAATCTGGGTGGAGTTTGCATGTTCTCCCCGTGTCTGTGTGGGTTACCTCCGGCTTCTCCGGGTTTCCTCCCACAGTCCAAAATCATGGGTTCAAGGTAATTTGAATGCTCTAAATTGCCCCATATACAATGTGTGCGCCCAGCAATAGATTGCCCCCCTGTCCTGGGTGTATCTGCCCATCGCCAAAATGTTCACCCTTGGATGGGCATGAGGACCCCCCCCCCCATGTGGATTAATTAATGAGGATTAGATAATGAGATGAATAAAAAATATTTAGTATCATCTTAGTCCTGACCACTAGATGGCACAATTGTTTTGTTTTTTTTTGTCATTCATGAGTTTGTGATCGTTCTTAAATCACAGATTATATAATCCTCTCTTTAATTAACAGAGAAAATAATGTATTCATTAAAAATTCATACTTTTTTTTACATGGCAACTCATAAAAACATTAATTAATTGACCCCTGAAGCGTCTCTTTCTCCAAAAAGACACTCTGTGGACACACTATAAACGTTTAAAACAAAAAAATATATAAAAAAGCACCTTCAGCAATTATTACCACGTTAGAGGAACCAAATGATTACATCACCACAGCGCATGCTGTTCCCCTTCACAGAAAATTATTTATTCATTCATTCATTATCTCGCACTTTATCCTCTATTAGGGTCGCGGTGGGGTTCCCCATGCCCATCCAGGGGAGAACGTTTTGGGCGCTGGGCATATATACCCAGGACAGGGCGCCAATCCATCGCTGGGCACACACTCACTCACACAGACACACTCTATATGGGGTAATTTGCAGATCTCAATTGACTAGAT
>JAFMOC010000318.1:665000-667014 GCA_019802505.1 Corydoras sp. C115 | reverse complement strand
GACCTCACATTAGAACCTCAGTTCTCTAAGGACGTAATAAGAAAACCCACCACTAACGTCCTGAGACGTTTGAAGACGACGCTAATGCCCAACGCCCAGTTCGGAGCACCTGAGAGAACCTGCGAGCGCAACACCGTCTGTGCGAGAGCGTTCCGTGACAAGGGACTAATCTCCAACCCGCAGGCTGTGATTTAGCGAATGCTCGCGAGTGTAGGATTTAATCTCCCTCGCCCCTTTCAGTGCGTCGCCTGCTCCCGTCAGCCACTTTCCGGAGTAATGGGGCTAAATTGAAAGCAGAGATTGGGAGCAGAACGCAGGCTCTTTTACGGGACGTTTTGACGCACCGGTCTCGGGAGAGGAAGTGCACTCCAATCAAAATGTCACCGGGAAGTCGGTGACCACACGTTGAGGATCTGGAGTACTCGGAATTTCCTCTCCAGCGGTCCGAAATCAAATACATAAATCCATCCATTCATTATCTTCTGCTTTATCTTCTATTAGGGTCACGGGGGGGTTCTCTATGACCATCCAGGGGAGAACATTTTGGGTACACCCAGGACAGGGTGTCAATCTATCACTGGGCGTACTCACGCACACAGACACACTCTATATGGGGCAATTTGGATAATTTAATTGACCTTGAGGAACCCCCCAAGAAGAGAACATGGAGACTCCACCCAGATTGGGATTCGAACCAGGAATCTCTGGTGCTGAGAGGCTTTGCTTCCATCCATCCATTATCTTCCACTTTATCCTCTACTAGGGTCGCGGGGGGGGGGGGGGGGGGGGGGGGGGTTCCCTATGCTCATCCAGGGGAGAACGTTTCAGGCTCTGGGCAGTCCTGGATACACACAGGACTGGGCGCCAATCTATCACTGGGCACACACTCACTCACACAGACACACACTATATGGGGCAATTTGGAGCATTCAATTGACCTTGATCCATGTTTTTGGACTGTGGGAGGAAACTAGAGAACCCGGAGGAAACCCACACGGACACGGGGAGAACATGGAAACTCCATCCAGATTGGGATTGAACCTGGAATCCCTAGCGCTTTGCCTCTTCCGCTTTATCCTCTATTAGGGTCGCGGGGGGTTCCCCATGCCCATCCAGGGGAGAACGTTTCGGGTGCTGGGCAGATACACCCAGGACAGGACGCCAATCTATCATTGGGTGCACACACTCACACTCTATATGGGGCAATTTGGAGAATTCAATTGACCTTGATCCATGTTTTCGGACTGGGGGAGGAAACCGGAGAACCCGGAGGAAACCCATATGGACACGCGGAGAACATGGAAATTCCACCCAGATTGAGATTCGAACCACAGATCCCCAGCGCTGAGAGGAGAACATGCCAACCATTAAGCCACCGTGCCGCCCCACATAAATCCCATTTATATAATTGACATGCTACACAAAAGTCACGCGCATTAAAACCCGAGTTTATTATTGCGAGGTCTCTGCAGCGGCGTTCTCCGAATCTGACTGTGAAATCAAATTAGTCAGCGACGTCGCAAATGGAGAGATGTCACCGCGATGCAGCCCTGCAGAGGCCACGCTGATTGATACGTTATAAATAAGGTCTACCCAGAAAAGAAAAGACACTAACCCCCTGCGGTTCCACACGGCGACGTTGAGTTGAGTTCTGCCATGTTCTAAACGCATTTACCGAACCGTTTGGATAGAGCGCTGAGTAACGTTACGATATTTAATGTAAAGGATGAAACGGAGCGCGTGCAGAACGAAGTTAGTCTCATCTCATTCATCCATCCATCCATTATCTTCAACTTTATCCTCTATTAGGGTCGCGGGGGGGGGTTCCCCATGCCCATCCAGGGGAGAACGTTTTCAGATACACCCAGGACAGGGCGCCAATCTATCACTGGGCACACACTCACTCACACATACACACTCTATATGGGGCAATTTGGAGAACTCCATTTCAATTTAGAGCAGAGGGCAGCATGGTGGCTTAGTGGTTAGCATGTTCTCCTCTCAGCACTAGGGA
>JAFMOC010000318.1:592500-660000 GCA_019802505.1 Corydoras sp. C115 | reverse complement strand
CCATTCATCCATCCATCATCTTCTGCTTTATCCTTTACCGCGGGGGTTCCCCATGCCCATCCAGAGGAGAACGTTTCTGGCGCTGGGCAGATACACCCAGGACAGGGCGCCAATCTCTGGACACACACTCACACACTCTATACGGGGAAATTTGGAGAACTCAATCGACTGGATCCATGTTTTTGGACTGTGGGAGGAAACCGGAGAACCCGGAGGAAACCTATGTTGACACGGGGAGAACATGGAAACTCCACCCAGATTGGGATTCAAACCGAGAGGAGTAGCTCTGGGAGGAGTAGCTCTGTGGTGGTACTATTTGGGTCCTGACCATTAGAACAGATTAAAGGGGATGTAAACAGATTGACTACAGTCTGGAATTGTAGATTCCCCAAGTCCATATTTACATGGAACTGAGAACATAATTTACGTGGAACTGAGAACATAGAACATAATATGATAATATAATGATAACAATAAGAGCAAAAAGGAGAAATGTCCAAACTTTTGACTTGTAGTGTATTCAGCAGCATGCACTCGGTTTATTTTATTAAAGAAAGACGGTTCTAAAGGAGGAACTGCTATAAATCGTTACACAATACACCAACAACAAACAGGGAACTGGAAGGTAATGACACAATGAGCAGAAGAGGAAGAGTCACCTGACTTCATCTGTCATGAACATTAACAGTTTCTCTCACGCAGACAAATAAAGTGTTCTGAGTGGAACCCGTCCCGTAAACGACTTCACACCGTTAAACGACTCCACCCCGTTAAATGACTCCACACCGAGTTCTTTACAGTATCGGTATATTGGATCAGCGCGTCATATTTTTAGTGTCGTCCCATAAAAGGTTTAATAAAATATTTACAAAAAATCAAGTAATCCATTTTGCCCACTGTACTTACACACAGAGGAATTCATCCTCTATATTTAACCCACCTGTGCAGAATACACACACACACACACACACACACACACACACACACACACACACACACACACACACACACACACTGAGTGAAGTGAGCACACGTGCCCGGAGCATTGGGCAGCCCTGTATACGACACCCGGGGAGCAACTGGGGTCAGGGGTTTTGTGCAAGGGCACTTCAGACATGATACTTGGTGAGATCAGGAATCCATCAGACCAGAAAAAAACATCAGACACACATTTTGTAAATGTTAGTAAATGTTAAATACCAATGGGGGTGTGTGTTTGTATATATATATATATATATATATATAAAATGTGTATGCGGTGACACAGTGTTCTACAGTACATACTGTGTACATCCCCTTTACTCTGTTCTAATGGTCAGAACCCCAATAGTACCACCACAGAGCAGGGATTATTTGCTTGGTGCATTATTTCTATCCCAGCAGTGTCACTGAGGTGTTTAAATGAAACTACAGCAGCACTATAGAGGGGAAATTTAGAGCAGATGGCGGCATGGTGGCTTAGTGGTTTTGCATGTTCTCCTCTCAGCACTAGGGATTCTCGGTTCGAATCCCAATCTGGGTGGAGTTTCCATGTTCTCCCCATGTCCATGTGGGTTTCCTCCGGGTTCTCAGGTTTCATCCCACAGTCCGAAAACATGGACCAAGGTAAATTGAATTCTCCAAATTGCCCCATATAGAGTGTGTATCTGCCCAGCACCTAAAACGTTCTCCCCTGGATGGGCATGAAGAACACATATATATATATATATATATATATATATATATATATATATATATATATACAATGTGTGCGTGTGTGTGTATATATATATATATATATATATATATATATGTGTGTATATATATATATACACAGTATCACACACACACACACACACACACACATATAAGTGTAGAGTACCGCACGTCTGGTATCTGGGAAAATTTTCCCAGATACCAGACGTGCGCCTCATAATCCGGTGCGCCTTATACGCGTACTGAGTTCCAAAATCTATAAAAGTGTTGTTGTGCGACCGGGTGTTTTTTTTCCTCACATTAATTCGGAGCTCGCCGTCATTCCGGGAGGATTAAATAAAGAACTCCAACCGCTGGACATTGGCGTAAACAGGGCGTTTAAAGTAAAGTTGCGGGCGGCGTGGGAGCGATGGATGATAGACGGCGAACACACGTTTACTAAAACTCGGAGGCAGCGGCAGGGCGAGTTACGCCACCGTCTGTGAATGGATTGTGGAAGCCTGGGTTTCTGCTGTGACCGTTGTCCGAGCTTTCACGAAAGCCGGCATCGTTGCTGAACGGCCGCCTGGCGACGAGACTGACTCAGACATTGATGAGAGGGAACACCGGAGTGCTCGATAGTGAAATTGCGCAGCTTTTTAATTCAGACACAGAAGATGAGGACTTTGATGGATTTGTGGGAGAAGAGTGATAAAAATAACGTGTGTTTTGTCAAGTAGTAGAACAAACTTCAATTATAAATCACCGTTTTGCATCCTTTACTTTTCTTGTAGATCGTATGTTTTAGCGAGTGCCTTATAACACGGTGCCGTACAGAATAAGAACCGTACAGAAATACAGTCCGTAATTCAGACTGCGCCTTATAGTACGGTGCGCCTTATACGTGGGTCAAATACAGAAATAGACCCCGTAATTCAGACTGCGCCTTATAGTACTTATGGTCCGGAAAATATAGCATATATACATAAACACATACATACACACATAATCCTAGGTATTGTAAAGGCAGGTACAGTAGATGTTACAGAACTTTGTGTGGCACACTAAACTCAATTCTGTGAGATGATTGCGCACCACCACTGACATTTAGCATTTTAACAGAATCACTGGAAGCTGAACTTGGGGAATAGCGAGCTGCTGCAGCTGCTGTGTTGCACTAATGATGACTTACCACCTCTTTGCTTGACATTTGCATGTACAACACTGCATACTGAATTCATTCTGCAGCTCTTCCAGCCTCAGGCCGGATTGGCAGCTCGCTGTGGTCTCTGTGGTCAGCACGAGGCCAACAGCTGACGTAGCAAAGTGCACATGAAACCCACATCTCCTCCGGAACCAAACCACGCGCTCGAAACATGAAGATCACACTTGAAAATGAGGCTCGGTCTCAGAATCAGGCTCATTATCATAACTGATAACGGCCAAGGGGCAGGTCATCAGAGGTCGTGTGCATGTCTGAAGAACCCCGGGGTAATTGGTAGTACACAGTTCATGGGTCCACATGCAGCCATGCAAGTGTTTAAACAATTAATAACATTAAAGATTATTAGGAGAACGTTTCGGGGCTGGGCAAATACACCTAGGACAGGGTGCCAATCTATCACTGGACACACTCTCACTCACACACACATTTTTTCGTGGAGACCACCACGTGCCCCCACCCCCGCTGTACATGGAGTGGGATGAGGTAATTGCCCCTATATGAATGACCCCTGGGCTGAAGATGGTTAATGGTAAGCACATTTGCCTCATAGTTCTGAGTAGTCCAGGTTCGAATCCCAATCTGGGTGGAGTTTCCATGTTCTCCCCGTGTTCACGTGGGTTTCCTCCGGGTTCTCCGGTTTCCTCCCACAGTCCAAAAACATGGATCAAGGTCAATTGAATTCTCCAAATTGCCCCATATAGAGTATGTTTGTGTGTGTGTGTGTGTGTGTGTGTGTGTGTCCAGCGATAGATTGCCCTGTCCTGGGCCCAAAACATTCTCCCCTGGATGGGCATGGGAAACCTCCCACAACCCTAGTCCCTGGTATAGGATTAAGCAGAACGTAATGGTGGCTTAGTGGTTAGCATGTTCTCCTCTCAGAACTAGGGATTCCCGGTTCCAATCCCAATCCTGGTGGAGTTTCTATGTTCTCCCTGTGTCCTCATGGGTTTCCTCCAGGTTATCCGGTTTCCTCCACAGTCCAAAAAACATGGGTCAAGGTCAATTCATTCATTCATTATCTCCCGCTTTATCCTCTATTAGGGTCGCGGTGGGGTTCCCCATGCCCATCCAGGGGAGAACGTCTCGGGCGCTGGGCAGATAGACCCAGGACAGGGCGCCAATCCATCGCTGGGTACACACTCACACACTCAAACACACTCTATATGGGGCAATTTAGAGAACTCAATTAACTTGATCCATGTTTTTGGACTGTGGGAGGAAACCGGAGAACCCGGAGAAAACCCACACGGACACGGGGAGAACATGGAAACTCCACCCAGATGGGGATTCGAACCGGGAATCCCTAGCGCTGAGAGGCGAACGTGCTAACCACTAAGCCACCGTGCCGCCTCAAGGTCAATTGAGTTCTCCAAATTGCCCCATATAGTGTGTTTGTGTGAGTGAGTGTGTGCCCAGTGATAGATTGTCCTGGGTGTATCTGCCCAGCGCCCGAAACGTTCTCCCCTGGATGGGCATGGGGAACCCCCCCGTTACCCTAGTAGAGGATAAAGGGGAAGATAATGTATGGATAATGAATTGGAGTTCTCATTCATCTATTTTCAGGACTTGTTAGTCCCACCTCACAACGATGAAGACGGTAGTGAGTTCCACACAGTTTTCGATAATGTTTAGCTGCCAGAGTTTGTAATTTTGCGTTCTTTAACTGCCCTCCTCAAACCCATCATGATTCTATTCCCACTGAATTGTTTCAAGTCGACCTTCTTGCTGTATTTCATTTAAACAGCTGAAGTGCGAGTGAAGATGTGGTCTTGGCTGACAGCGAGCATGAAAAAAAGCTTAATGCGTTCTACTAACCAATCCATCACTGCCATCAGCAGAGCAAAATATCTTTACACCTTTAAAATAAAACCCAGAATATGTAACCCTCAACAATAAGACCTGAGAAATGAATATAGAAGGACCGACTTATATCCATCCATCAATTATCGTCCGCTTTATCCTTTACTAGGGTCACGGGGGGGGGATGGGGGATTCCCCATGCCCATCCAGGTGAGAGTGTTTGGCAGATACACTGGGCAGATACACCCAGGACAGGGCACCAATCTATCACTGGGCACACACTTACACAGACACACTCTATATGGGGCAATTTGGAGAATTCAATTGACCTTGATCCATGTTTTTGGACTGTGGGAGGAAAACAGAGAACCGGTTTGGGGAAGTCATAAGCTTGTGGTTAAGGAACCAGCAACCTGAAGGTCCCCGGTTCAATTGTTGAACCTGGATCCCTAGTGCTGAGAGCAGAACATGCTCTAAAATAATAAATCAATGTAATATGGATCTTTGGGACCAAATTGAACTGTATTACGGGCCGGATGTGGCCCACGGGCCTTGAGTTTTACCCCTACGTTCCACAGTGACTAAAAGGGAGGATGACACCAATTCGGGATAATAAACACAGAGAACAGAGATCATTGGTCAGTTCACACCAACAAAATAACCCAACACTGGATTCCAATTGTTCCACCAGCAGATGCACAGAATTCTGTACAGCACAAAGGAACCCCAAAGGAACTAAGGTTCTGTTTCCATCAACACACAGCGCTTAGATCCAGATGCCAACACAACACCATCAACCATAACACATGTTCTCCTCACATGTTCTCCTACAAACCAACCATCTTTCCAACTTAGGGCTTCCAACCTGCCTTTGTAATGTGCTTTCGCAAAGAACATAGAACGCACGGCAACGCGTCCATCACAGCTGGATCGCAGCACTCAATGTAATATGGATCTTATTAACTGTAATATGGGCCGGATGGGGCCTTGAGTTTGACGCCTATGTTCTACAATGACTATAAAAGGGAGGATGCCATCAATTCTCGGAATAATAAACAGAGAGAACAGAGATCATTGGTCAGTTCACGCCAACAAAAGAACCCAATGCTGAATTCCAATTGCTCCACCAGCCGATGCACAGAATTCTGAGGAACTAAGGTTCTGTTTCCATCAACACGCTTAGATCCAGATATGGGTTGCCAAACCCCAGACACAGCGACATCACCAACCATCAGATGTTCTCCTCACATGTTCTCCTCCAAACCAACATCCATCTTTCAAACTTCAGCCAAACCCCCGGCTTCCAACCTGCCTTTAAAATGTGCGTTCGTGGAGAACGCGGAACATACATATCACAACTGGATTACCGCACTCAATGTAATATGGATCTTGGGGGCCGGATAGAACTGTATTATGGGCCGGATGTGGCCCACGGACCTTGATTTTGACACCTACGTTGTACAGTGACTAAAAGGGAGGATGCCATCAATTCTCTGAATAATAAACATAGAACAGAGATCATTGGTCAGTTCATGCCAAGAAAAAAACCCAACGCTGGATTCCAATTGTTCCACCAGCAGATGCACAGAATTCTGTACAGCACAATGGAACTAACGTTCAGTTTCCATAAACACACAGCGTTTAGATCCAGATGTGCCAACACTGGGCTGCCAAACCCCAGACACTGCGACACCACCAACCATCACATGTTCTCCTCACATGTTCTCCTCCAAACCATCCATCCATCCATTATCTTCCGCTTTATCCTCTATTAGGGTCACGGGGGGTTCCCCATGCCCATCCAGGGGAGAACGTTTTGGGCGCTGGGCAGATACACCCAGTACAGGACGCCAATCCATCGCTGGGCACACACTCACTCACACAAACACACTCTATATGGGGCAATTTAGATAACTCAATTGACTTGATCCATGTTTTCGGACTGTGGGAGGAAACCGGAGAACCAGGAGGAAACTCATGCAGACACGGGGAGAAGATGGGAACTCCAAACAGATGGGGATTCGAACCAGGAATCCCTAGCGCTGAGAGGAGAACATAATAACCACTAAGCCACCGTGCCACCCTTCCTCCAAACCAACATCCATCTTTCCAACTTTGAGCTTCCCACCGGCTTTGAAATGCGCGTTCGCGGCGAACACGGAACGCACGGGAACGCGCCCATCACAGCTGGATCGCCGCACACACGAGCAACACGCGTCCACGTGACTCCGACAGATTTAAAGCTCGGAATCAACTGATTAAACAATTAATTAATCCGATTGATTCACAAGCCCGGTTCTGGATGATGGACGCGTCGGTTCCTACGGTGCACTTTTGATTAATTATCATAGTAATTGATATGTATTGATAGTATTGATATCCAATCACAATGATTATTATTTGTGGGTATGAGGAGGCTTAAACGGAATGATCCTGATTAGGGGTGTCTTCAACTAAGGATTTTCATAGTCGAATCTGATTCGTCAGATTTTCCCTATAGTCGACTGATAGTCGAATCAGTTAAAATTTCACCACAAGATGGTGCTATAAGCGTGTTTTTTTTTTTTTTTTTTATATTTTACTTGTTTTTCTAAGAAAAGAAAACCTTTTTTTTTTTGTTTTTCTTTTTTTTTTTTCTAGAAATTAGGATGATTTTATTTGACAAAAGGCTATATATATAACGAAAACAAACATTTCATGTAAAAACTAATGCTTAGCAGCAGCCATAGGCACCCCCATGTGGTCAAAATGGTACATTCGACTATGAGGTTCATAGTCGACTACAGTTCTCCGAATCAAATCGTCGAATCAGCGAATATTTCAGCTCACCCCTAATCCTGATGATCCCCAACTAGTGAAATGCATAGCGGACTGGAGAGTTCACCAGTAATAATAACGCTTCTCCATGCAAATTGCAAAAATACAACATGGTTACCATGGTTCCCCCCCAGCATCACTGCGACTGAAGTTTGATTTGGGTAAGGAGTTGGGTGGCACTCCTGGAAAACTCCAGAACACTTTTAGTCCCCGTCATAAACACTGGTTATGGCAACGTGATGGGAGATGACGTGCGAACTCAACTCCCAAAAAATAAATCAATTTTGCAATCCAATCTAGCTCAATAGTTTGCCCAATGTAAACAACCTCATGTGTGGGTGTTTCAGTTTTTTCTATATTTATGACCTTTTCTTACTCATCCAGAATGGACAGCAAAGTAAGAATTCCAATGTGCATGGAACCATGGTTCTTTACTGTGCATCTGACATTAGATCTTTAGATCTTTGGATGAATAAATACTACCACCAATAACAAAACCATGGACTAGAGCTGGACTTACTTTATCTTTCTATAGTTATGACTTTTTCTTACTCATCCAGGATGGACAGCAAAGTCGGAATTTCATTGTGCATGGAACCATGGTTCTTTACATTGCACCTGACATTAGAACTTTAGATCTGTGGATGAATAAATACTACCACTAATTATAAAACCATGGACTAGAGCTGGACTTACTTTATCTTTCTATAGTTATGACTTATCCTTATTCATCAAGAATGGACAGCAAAGTAAGAATTCCAATGTGCATGGAACCATGGTTCTTTACATTGCACCTGACATTAGAACTTTAGATCTTTGGATGAATAAATACTACCACTAATATTAAAACCATGGTCTAGAGCTGGACTTACTTTATCTTTCTATAGTTATGACTTTTTCTTACTCATCCAGGATACACAGCAAAGTCAGAATTTCATTGTGCATGGAACCATGGTTCTTTACATTGCACCTGACATTAGAACTTTAGATCTTTGGATGAATAAATACTACCACTAATAATAAAACCATGGACTAGAGCTGGACTTACTTTATCTTTCTATAGTTATGACTTTTTATTTCTCATCCAGGATGGACAGCAAAGTCGGAATTTCATTGTGCATGGAACCATGGTTCTTTACAGTGCACAATACATTAGATCTTTAGATCTTTGGATGAATAAATACTACCACTAATATTAAAACCATGGACTAGAGCTGGACTTACTTTACCTTTCTATAATTATTACTTTTTATTACTCATCCAGGATGGACAGCAAAGTCGGAATTTCATTGTGCATGGAACCATGGTTCTTTACAGTGCACCTGACATTAGATCTTTGGATGAATAAATCCTACCACTAATAATAAAACCATGGACTAGAGCTGGACTTACTTTATCTTTCTATAGTTATGACTTTTTCTTACTCATCCAGAATGGACAGCAAAGTAAGAATTCCAATGTGCATGGAACCATGGTTCTTTACAGTGCACCTGACATTAGATCTTTAGATCTTTCAATGAATAAATACTACCACTAATAATAAAACCATGGACTAGAGCTGGACTTACTTTATCTTTCTATAGTTATGACTTTTTCTTACTCATCCAGGATGGACAGCAAAGTCGGAATTTCATTGTGCATGGAACCATGGTTCTTTACAGTGCACCATACATTAGATCTTTAGATCTTTGGATGAATAAATACTACCACTAATATTAAAACCATGGTCTAGAGCTGGACTTACTTTATCTTTCTATAGTTATGACTTTTTCTTACTCATCCAGGATAGACAGCAAAGTAAGAATTCCAATGTGCATGGAACCATGGTTCTTTACATTGCACCTGACATTAGAACTTTAGATCTTTGGATGAATAAATACTACCACTAATATTAAAACCATGGTCTAGAGCTGGACTTACTTTATCTTTCTATAGTTATGACTTTTTCTTACTCATCCAGGATACACAGCAAAGTCAGAATTTCATTGTGCATGGAACCATGGTTCTTTACAGTGCACCATACATTAGATCTTTAGATCTTTGGATGAATAAATACTACCACTAATAATAAAACCATGGACTAGAGCTGGACTTACTTTACCTTTCTATAATTATTACTTTTTATTACTCATCCAGGATGGACAGCAAAGTCGGAATTTCATTGTGCATGGAACCATGGTTCTTTACATTGCACCTGACATTAGAACTTTAGATCTTTGGATGAATAAATACTACCACTAATAATAAAACCATGGACTAGAGCTGGACTTACTTTATCTTTCTATAGTTATGACTTTTTATTTCTCATCCAGGATGGACAGCAAAGTCGGAATTTCATTGTGCATGGAACCATGGTTCTTTACAGTGCACCATACATTAGATCTTTGGATGAATAAATACTACCACTAATATTAAAACCATGGACTAGAGCTGGACTTACTTTATCTTTCTATAGTTATGACTTTTTCTTACTCATCCAGGACAGACAGCAAAGTCGGAATTTCATTGTGCATAGAACCATGGTTCTTTACATTGCACCTGACATTAGAACTTTAGATCTTTGGATGAATAAATCCTACCACTAATATTAAAACCATGGACTAGAGCTGGACTTACTTTATCTTTCTATAGTTATGACTTTTTCCTACTCATCCAGAATGGACAGCAAAGTAAGAATTCCAATGTGCATGGAACCATGGTTCTTTACACTGCACCTGACATCAGATCTTTGGGTCAATAAATCCTCCCACTAATAATAAAACCATGGACCAGAGCTTGGACTTACTTTTCCTGGAGGATGTTCTCCTTGATGGCCCCGAGCTGGTGCAGTCTGCAGACAGCCAGGTGCCGCTGATGCTGCTCCTTGAGCCCCGCGTTCTCCTCGCACAGCTCTAGTACTTGGCGCTCCAAGTCCTCGATGCGAGCCCTCTGCTTCTCCAGCAGCTCCTGCTGGGTCTCGATGATGTTGTTGAGCTCCTTCAGGTACTCGACCGCCTTGCTCGGGTTCTCCGCGGCGTTCTCCATGGCGCCGTGCGCAAAGCGCCCGTCCATCGGGCCGCCGCAGCGCCCTCACACCCGCGCGCCGTGCCGCTCCGCCGCGCTGCGCGCCCGCCGCTCCGCCATTGTGTTTGCGCGCCGCGCCGCGCTGCGCTGCGGGCTGACTGACTGAATGACTGACTGACTGACTGACTGTCTGTGGGTGGAGCGCGCCGTCCGCACGCAGGAGCTGAGCCACGATCCACCACGAGCCGCGCCACGCCGCGCCGCGCCGCGCCTCCAGAAGTCCGATTAACCCTTTAACGCGAGGCGGACTCTCCCTGCACAGCCTCTGCGTGCCGCCGCGTCGCCGCACGTGTTTCCAATGAGCCGCGCAGAGCCGGCAACGCCTTCAGTATCAGCAGATCAACAAGTCCAACACAACAGAGCTGAGCTGAGCATCTACAGACTGAAAACCAGGTTTAACAGTCCAAATAATAATAATAATAATAAAAAAGAACAACGTCCAAACTGTGGGACGTTACATTTAAAACCTTGTGGTCAGTGATTAAGAGTCTGAATAATAATAATAATAATAATAATAATAATAATAATAATAATAAAAGAACAACGTCCAAACTGCGGGACGTTACATTTAAAACCTTGTGGTCAGTGATTAAGAGTCTGAATAATAATAATAATAATAATAATAATAATTATTATTATTATTATTATTATTATTATTATTATTATAAAGAACAGCGTACAAACTGTGGAAGGATACATTTAAAACCATGTTTAAGAGTTCAAATAATAATAATAATAATAATAATAATAATAATAATAATAATAATAATAAATAATTATAAAGAACAGAGTCCAAACTGTGGAAGGATACATTTAAAACCAGGTTTAAGAGTCCAAATAATAATAATAATAATAATAATAATAATAATAATAATAATAAAGAACAACGTCCAAACTGTGGGACGTTACATTTAAAACCTTGTGGTCAGTGATTAAGAGTCTGAATAATAATAATAATAATAATAATAATAATAATAATAATAATAATAATAATAAAAAAGAACAACGTCCAAACTGTGGGACGTTACATTTAAAACCTTGTGGTCAGTGATTAAGAGTCTGAAGAATAATAATAATAATAATAATAATAATAATAATAATAATAATAATAATAAAAAAGAACAACGTCCAAACTGTGGGACGTTACATTTAAAACCTTGTGGTCAGTGATTAAGAGTCTGAAGAATAATAATAATAATAATAATAATAGGGTGGTTTCCTCCCACAGTCCAAAAACATGGATCAAGTCAATTAAGTTCTCCAAATTCCCCATATAGAGTGTGTACAGTATGTGTGTGTGTGTATGTTTGTGTGAGTGAGTGTGTGCCCAGCGATATATTGGCGCCCTGTGCTGGGTGTATCTACCCAGCGCCCGAAACGTTCTCCCCTGGATGGGCATGGGGAACCCCACCGCAACCCTAATAGAGGATAAATCAGAAGAAAATGGATGGATGGAATAATAGGGTGGCACTGCGACTTAGTGGTTAGCATGTTCTCCTCTTAGGATCGAGATAGATTGGTGCCCTGTCCTGGGTGTATCTGCCCAGCACCCGAAATGTTCTCCCCTGGATGGGCATGGGAAGGCACAAAGAAAATATTAGCAGAAATTGGTGGCTTGGGAAATTCCATCCAACCATTATCTTCCGCTTAATCCTGTACTAGGGTAGCGGGGGGAGGGGGGGGTTCCCCATGCCCATCCAGGGGAAAACGTTTCAGGTGCTGGGCAGATACACCCAGTACACGCAGGGTGTCAATCTATCGCTGGGCACACACTCACTCACACACATGGGGCAATTACGAGCATTCAATTTACCTTGAAGCCATGTTTTTGGACTGTGGGAGGAAAGTGGAGAACCCAGAAGAAACCCACAATGCAGACTATGTCTATGGAAACTCCACCCAGATTGGGATTCGAATCTGGTGGAGTTTCCATGTTCTCCCCGTGTCCGCGTGAGTTAACTCCGGGTTCTCCGGTTTCCTCCCACAGTCCAAAACCATGGCTTCAAGGTAAATTGAATGCTCTAAATTGCCCCATGTGTGTGAGTGAGTGTGTGCCCAGCGATAGATTGACACACACACACACCACCTCCCCTCAGCCCTAGACCCTAGTGGAGGATTAAGCAGAAGAAAATGAGATAAGTGATGCTGTGTATTTCTTATTTGATGCAACACAACACACACACACACACACACACACACACACACACACACACATACACAGTGGAATTCCTTTGGTAATTATTCAGTCTGTCTAACACATGGGCAATTTCCCAGGGTGCACTCTGATTAAAACAGGACTCTGCTCCCCTTTAGGCTCAAATTCCTGACTGGCAGGAAAAGAACGGAGACTCTCTGAAATGAAAAGCTCTGATTGAAAGGTGGAGACGCCCTCTTGTCCTCATTGATTCGTTCACATGGTTTGCTCCTCTGCTCTTGTCCTGTCATTTTGCATCTGCTCAGGCTCTCGGTGCAGATGCACTGAGCTCCCTCTAGTGGCCAATGTTAAGGATGGCTGTTGGACAGATGGGCTGGAGAATAATATTTAGAAAATGCTTTAGTATTTGAATGTTTGTTCTTGTTCTATTATAGGTATTAAAGTGGATTATCGTTAATGATAATGAGGATGAACATCAATCAGCACAAATCTGCATGAAATTAAGAAATGATTCCGATTATTAATCCGATCTTATCTTATTATCTCCCACAAATTCCTATACGAAGGACTAATGGGTGTGATGTGTGTGTGTGTGTGTGTGTGTGTGTGTGTGTGTCCAGTGATAGATTGGCACCCTGTCCTGGGTGTATCTGCCCAGCGCCCGAAACGTTCTCCCCTGGATGGGCATGGGGAACCCCCCCGCGACCCTAATAGAGGATAAAGAGGAAGATAATGGATGGATAGATGTATGATTTTAATAGTAGGTTGCACGGTGGCTTAGTGGTTAGCATGTTCTCCTCTCAGGGGATTCCGGGTTCGAATCCCAATCTGGGTTGGGTTTCCATGTTCTCCCTGTGTCCACGTGGGTTTCGATCCGGGTTCAGCTAGTGAGCCGGGGACCATGAGGTTGCTGGTTCCTTAACCACAAGCTTATGACTTCCCCGAACTGGTTCTCTGGTTTCCTCCCGCAGTCCAAAAACATGAATTTAAGGTCAATTAAATTCACCAAATTGCCCCATATAGTGTGTGTTTGTGTGTGTGTGTGCCCAGCAATAGATTGGCGCGCTGTTCTGGGTGTATCTGCCCAATCTGGATGAAGTTCCCATGTTCTCTACATGTCCATGTGGGTTTCCTTCGGGTTCTCTGGTTTCCTCCCGCAGTCACAAACATGGATCAAGTCAAATTAAGTTCTCCAAATTGCCCATATAGAGTGTGTCTGTGTGAAGTGAGTGTGTGTTCAGTGATAGATTGGCGTCCTGTCCTGGGTGTATCTGCCCAGCGCCCGAAACGTTCTCCCCTGGATGGGCATGGAGAACCCCCCTGTGACCCTAATAGAGTATAAAGCAGAAGATAATGGATGGATGGAAGGATGGATGGAAATTGCCCCATATAGAGTGTGTCTGTGTGAGTGAGTGTTCTCAGCGATGGGTTGGCGTCCTGTCCTGGGAGTATCTACCCATCTCCCGATACGTTCTCCCCTGGATGGGCATGGGGAACCCCCCCCTCCCACAACCCTAGTAGAGGATAAAGCGGAAGATAATGGATGGATGGATGAATGAATGAACATGCAGCAGGTGATGGAAGAGATGGAATGGAATGATTTTGCACAGCACGCAGCAGCCGTTTGGAAAGTTTCTCCTAATGAGAGCAGGATGAGAAGGGAGAGAGAGGCTGACAACTCTCGCGCCTCTAGGATAAAGTCTGTGTTGAGTCAGATGGAGGAAATTGGTTCCAAACTTCAGGCATGAAAGCAGTCGCAGCCTCGTTACCCCGACATCCAAAAAGACGGCGGAAACGGAAAGATTTCCCGTCGTTTGTCTTCAGTAACATGACATTTCATTTACATTTACTGCAAAGTGTAAACAGCTCGAGGCTCGCCGATGTAAAATACTCAACCGACTCGAGTATTTAATACTATATTTATGATACTGCTGAAGAAGTGCACGGGTGGAAGAATTCAAAGGATAATTTATCCATCCATCCATTATCTTCCGCTTTATCCTCTACTAGGGTCGCGGGGGGGTTCCCCATGCCCATCCAGGGGAGAACGTCTCGGATGCTGGGCAGATACACCCAGGACAGGAGGCCAATCTATCGCTAGACCCACACTCTATATGGGGCAATTTGGAGGGTTTTTTGCCCTTGATCCATGTTTTTGGACTGTGGGAGGAAACCAGAAAACCGGAGGAAACCCATGCGGACACGGGGAGAACATGGAAACTCCACACAGATGGGGATTCGAACTGGGAATCCCTAGTGCTGAGAGGAGAACATGCCAACCACTAAGCCACCGTGCCGCCCAGATAATTTAAGGGAATTTAAATATTAATTAATTATATTTATTCATTATCTTCCGCTTAATCCTCTAGGGTCTCTAGGGGCATCCAGGGGAGATCGTTTTGGGCGCTGGGCATATACACCCAGGACAGGGCGCCAATCCATCCCTAGGCACACACGCACAGATACACACACACTCTATTTGGGGCAATTTGGAGCATTCAATTGACCTTGATCTATGTTTTTGGACTGTGGTAGGTAACTGGAGAACTCGGAGGAGACCAACACGGATACGGGGAGAACATGGAAACTCCACCCAGATTGGGATTTGAACCGGGAATCTCTAGCGCTGAGAGGAGAACATGCCAACCACTAAGCCACCGATCTCAGAACACCTGCAATCATTGGAACACTTTAATTCAGTGACTTGGAAGGGTGTGGTGCATTCATTCAAACGGCTGGAAAGAGGAGTTTTGAAAGTTATTGTTCTGTTGAGGTTTTAGAAGTAAGCAATTCGGAAATGCCAACCCGAAATACACTGCACACGCCGCTGCCCCCCGTAGGAGCAATGACATTCTCAGAACAGCTTAGTGAGTAATTTGAGAAAAATAGGTTTAAGTATCTGTTGCACCGCTTCACTTGAGAGCAATTACTTCCAGCCCCCGAAAACGTTCACCCAACGTTCATATTAAGACTATAATGATATGTTTACTGAGCTTCTTAAAGCAGGTCACTTAACCAGGTACCACATTTCCTGATATTCGAACAGTCTGCAGGTTTAGTGTTGCCTTAGGCTTGATGGAATGCTGGTCACCTGTTATTTTATATGCTGTCGGGGCAGTTATAGTTTCCTGGTTAAAGAACCAGCCTTGATTCAGTTCCTGGTCCCATCAAGAACCATGGCTGGAATGCCTTTCGGCCAGGCATCTAGTCCCAATTGCTTCCCGAGTGCCGTATCCAGGGCTGCCCACCGCCCCGGATATGTGTGTTCACTTTACCAGTGTGTGTGTATGCGCGTGTTTGCATGGGTGGGTTAAACAAGGGTTCTTTAAGACAAGAGTGGTCTTTAATGCAGAAGACACCGGGTTAAACAGCCATAGCATGTGATAGGACATGACCATAACCCAAAACAAGGTTCCAACAGGGGACATTGGGAAAAGGCTGGGTATTGAAACATATAAAGGTAGTCACATGACGGGAAAACACAGCTGAACCGGATTAAAGGGATTTACCAGGAAAAGAGAACACAAAACGCTGCAACAGATTAACACTTAGGACAAACAGGGTCCAATAGGGGGCTGATGAACCATCTGGAAGTGGCGGCAATATTTGATAAGCACAGAGGGCAAATGTACACAGCACCCTGGTAGCAATTGGGGTTGGGTGCCTTACTCAAGGGCACTTCAGCCATGGTACCTCATGGGACGTGCAAGCGAACCGGGGCCCTTCAGGTCGCAAGGCTGGTTCCTTAACCACAAGCATACAAGGTAAACTGAGGTTAACATACAAGGTTAACATACAAGGTAAACTGGCTGCTCTAAATATAAATTGCCCCTATCTAAATTACACACACACACTGCATAAAATGAGCACATGTGCCCAGGGCGGTGGGCAGCCCTGTATACAATGCCCAGGGAGCAATTGGGGTTGGGTGAACTGCCCAAGGGTACTTCAGCCATGGTACCTGATGGGATCAGCAAGTGAACGTTAACCGCAAGCTTATGACTTCCCCAATCTGGTTCTCCGGTTTCCTCCCACAGTCCAAAAACAGGGATTCAGTGTAAATTGGCGGCTCAAAAATGCCCCATATAATGTGTGTGTGTGTGTGTGTTTGTGTGTGTCTCTGTGAGTGTGTGTGCACCCAGTTCTTCCCTGGATGAGCAACCACTTTCAAGGGAAAGATCCATCCAGCCATTATCTTCTGCTTTATCCTCTACTAGGTTCGCGGGGGGGGGGGTCACACTGACACACACACACAATAACACACTAAATGGGGCAATTTGGGGAATTCATATTAGTGCTTAGCATGTTCTCCTCTCAGCGCTAGGGATTCCCAGTCCGAATCCCAATCTGGGTGGAGTTTCCATGTTCTCCCCGTGTCCACGTGGGTTTCCTCCGGGTTCTCCGGTTTCCTCCCACAGTCCAAAAACATGGATCAAGGTCAATTAATTCTCCAAATTGCCCCAAATTGTGTTTCTGTGTGAGTGTGTGTGTGTCCAGTGATAGATTGGCATCCTGTCCTGGGTGTATCTGCCCAGCGCTCGAAACGTTCTCCCCTGGATGGGCATGGGGACCCTGCTGTGACCCTTGTAGAGGATAAAGCAGAAGATAATGGATGGATGGATGGAGTTTGCTGTGTTGTCTGTATGGATCCCAACATCTGATGGCTGTTCTTGCCCCTTCTCCCCCCCTCACATTAATTCATCTAGTAATTCACTAGAAGGCTAGAAATCTATGTTTAAATTCTTGAGCTCTTCGTCTGATGATCAGTATCTCAGAATTCCATATTGGTAGGATTTCTAATAAATGGTAATATTTTTTCCGCTGATACGCTGTGCGCTTCATCACTCCATCACGTTCCTCCGACGCTTTGATTCGCTTCTCACTTTGAACCTCATGCTGAGCCCTTTGGCGAAAGATTTTTCCCCGAACATTACACATCATCATCATCATCATCATCATCATCATCATCGCCTTATGCTGAACACGAAACAGTCCAATGCTCAGACTCCGAGATTCTCTCTTAATAACTGTAACGTTCTCAAACAGTTGTGATAACACACAGTAGCTGGAATTTATTTCTTTTTCCATTAAAGTTTGCTTTACGGTTCTCGTAAATGTGGTGCGCAGGGCAAGATTTGTGCACCATTATTCATCCATTCATTCATTTATCACCTTCCGTCAGGGTGGAGGTGGGGGGGTTCCTCATGCCCATCCAGTGGAGAACGTTTCGGGCACTGGGCAGATACACCCAGGACAGGACGCCATTCTATGGCTGGACAAACTCACTCACACAGACACACTCACAAACACCATCCATCCATTATCTTCTGCTTTATCCTCTACTAGGGTCACAGGGGGGTTTCCCCATGCCCATCCAGTGGAGAACGTTCCGGGCACCATTATTCATCCATCCATTTATTTCTCACCTTCCGCTTTATCCTCTACTAGGGTGGAGGTTGGGGGGGTTCCTCATGCCCATCCAGGAGAGAACGATTCGGGCGCTGGGCAGATACACCCAGGACAGGACGCCAATCTATCACTGGGCAAACACTCACTCACACAGACACGCACACAAACACACATTATATGGGGCAATTTGGAGAATTCACTTGACCTTGATCCATGTTTTTGGACTGTGGGAGGAAACCGGAGAACCAGGAGGAAACCCATGCGGACACGGGGAGAACATGGAAACTCCACCCAGATTGGGATTCGAACCTGGATCCCCAGTACTGAGAGGAGAACATGCTAACCACTAAGCCATCATAGGGCAATATAGATAGGGGCCATTTAGAGCAGCAATTTCACCTTAAATCCATGTTTTTGGACTGTGGGAGGAAACCGGAGAACCCGGAGTAAACCCATGCCGAACACGGGGAGAACATGGAACTCCACCCAGATGGGGAATCGAACCGGGAATTCCCAGTGCTGAGAGGAGAACGTGCTAACCACTAAGCCATTATAGGGGCAATATAGATAGGGGCCATTTAGAGCAGCAATTTCACCTTAAATCCATGTTTTTGGGCTGTGGGAGGAAACCGGAGAACCCAGAGTAACCCACCTGGACATGTAAACCACTAAGCCACAGTGCCACCCAATAATAATAATAATAATAATAATAATAATAATAAGTTTAATTTATATTGCGCCTTTCAAAATATCTTCGCAGACATCTTTATTTTGCTGTTGTGTGCATAGTTTAATGGTTAGAGATCAACTTTGGGCTTATTAGCATACTCTAAGAATTAAATTAAGCATATTAAGCATGTGCTGTGCTCATTATTTTGTGTGTGTGTGTGTGTGTGTGTGTGTGTGTGTGTGTGTGTGTGTGTGTGTGTGTAGTTATTTGGTCGGTCGTATCAGTGGCCCTGCTGTGATCTGGGATGGAGATGCGGGCTTTCTGATTGCTTTTGCTTTCGTGTTCCATGTTTGCCTCATTAGATCCAGGCTTATCGTAAACTCAGGGATCCGGCTTGCACAGTTGTGTGGATGTTGTGTGTAACTGTGTGCTTTAGGAGAGTTTATAGTTTGGAAACCATGGGTTTTAAAAGTTTAGAATGTAACCACTAACATCATTTGATTTAATATGTTACACACACGGGCGGCACGGTGGCTTAGTGGTTAGCATGTTCTCCTCTCAGCGCTAGGGATTCCCGGTGGAATCCCAATCTGGGTGGAGTTTCCATGTTCTCCCCATGTCCGCATGGGTTTCCTCAGGGTTCTCTGGTTTCCTCCCACAGTCCAAAAACATGGATCAAGTCAATTGAGTTCTCCAAATTGCCCCATATAGAGTGTTAGTGTGAGTGAGTGAGTGTGTGTCCAGCGATAGATTGGCGCCCTGTCCTGGGTGTATCTGCCCAGCGCCCGAAACGTTCTCCCCTGGATGGGCATGGGGAAACACCCCACCCCCCCCTGCGACCCTAATAGAGGATAAAGTGGAATATAATGGATGGAATGGATGTTACACACACACACACATATATATATATATATACACACATCCATTATCTTCCGCTTTATCCTCTACTAGGGTCGTGGGGGGTTCCCCATGCCCATCCAGGGGAGAACGTTTCGGGCGCTGGATAGATACACCCAGGACAGGACGCCAATTTATCACTGGACACGCACTCACTCACACAAACACACTCTATATGGGGCAATTTGGAGAATTCAATTTACCTTGATCCATGTCCAGTGATAGATTGGCGCCCTGTCCTGGGTGTATCTGCCCAGCGCCCGAAACGTTCTCCCCTTGATGGGCATGGGACCCCCCCCCCCCCCCGCGACCCTAATAGAGGATAATGTGGGAGATAATGGATGGTTGTTTTTTCTTCTTCTTTTATCATACGATTGAACCTCAAAGAGATCCAATGTCACCGTGAAGGTCAATGTTCTTTGTTGTTACTGTATTCAGAAAGGACACAAGAAATCTGTTATATCTCTGTTTTTATAGATCATTTGGGGAAATAAACCCTCATTGTTCTAAATCCATAATCATCTACTAGGGCCTGGGGGGGGGCCTGGGGGGGAACCCATGCCCATCCAGGGGAGAACATTTCGGGCTATGGGCAGATACACCCAGGACAGGGCGCCAATCTATTGCTGGGCACACACTCACTCACACAGACACACTCTATATGGGGCAATTTAGGGAATTCAATTGATCTTGATCCATGTTTTGGACTGTGGGAGGAAACCGGAGAACCCGGAGGAAACCCACGCGGACACGGGGAGAACATGGAAACTCCACCCAGATTGGGATTCGAACCGGGAATCCCTAGTGCTGAGAGGAGAACGTGCTAACCACTAAGCCATCATAGGGGCAATATAGATAGGGGCCATTTAGAGCAGCAATTTCACCTTGAATCCATGTTTTTGGGCTGTGGGAGGAAACCGGAGAACCCAGAGTAACCCACCTGGACATGGAGAGAAAATGGAAACCAGATTGGGATTCGAACCTGGAATTCCCAGCGCTGAGAGGAGAACATGCCAACCACTAAGCCACCGTGCCACCCATGGTCTAAATCAATAAGTATAAAAAATAAAAACCCATCCTCTCAGCACCTGCCAGCATGAATGTGACAGAAAGACTCATGAATGTGACAGAGATAGAACTCTGCAGGAGAGAACAGAGAAGACGGGAAAGAAATAAACGGAGGAATCTATAAAGAACGAAATGAAGAGGACGGCTGTCAAATGCAATGAGAACCGACGTAAAGATGAACCAAATACGTTGTAGTCAAACATGTCCAAGGAAAGACGAGTTTTATTACATACTGTAAATGGAATTGATTCTTTTGAGACGTTCCACGGGGACAAAATAACGTCCTTCAGTTAAGATGAGTACAAAGCGCCGTCACTCGCTGGAGGTGTGAAGACGAAATCCATCCATCCATCCATCATCTTCCACTTTATCCTGTACTAGGGTCGCGCGGGGGGGGGGTTCCCCATGCCCATCCAGGGGAGAACGTTTCGGGCACTGGGTAGATACACCCAAGACAGGGCACCAATCCATCACTGGACATACA
Source organism: Corydoras sp. C115 (assembly GCA_019802505.1). Classification (NCBI taxonomy): domain Eukaryota; kingdom Metazoa; phylum Chordata; class Actinopteri; order Siluriformes; family Callichthyidae; genus Corydoras; species Corydoras sp. C115. The sequence continues at coordinate 638,738 of JAFMOC010000318.1, read as the reverse complement.
CTCGCACACACACACTCTATATGGGGCAATTTGGAGAATTCACTTCACCTTGATCCCTGTTTTTGGACTGTGGAAGTAACCCAGAGAACCCAGAGGAAACCCACGCGGACACGGGGAGAACATGGAAACTCCACCCACCCACACACACTACAATGGGGGCAATTTAGACAGGGGGAACCTGAAGCAGTGGATTATTCTTGGAGCCTTGTTTTTGGGAGGAAAGCGGAGAACCTGAAGTCTATCCACAGGGACACGGGGAGAACAACCCTGATGGGGATTCGAACCTGATCCCCAGCGCTGAGAGGAGAACGTGCTAACCACTAAGCCACTATGCCACCCGCCATTCTGTTATTTGCCCTTTAAATGAGTTTGGATCGCTTAAATACCAGGTTCCTGTGACTGCCGTCTGGGTTAAACACACGTATCCGAATTGGAACCTACAAATCGGGGGGGGGGAAGGGGGGGGAGGTTCCCCATGCCCATCCAGGGGAGAACGTTTCGGGCACTGGGTAGATACACCCAAGACAGGGCGCCAATCCATCACTGGACATACACTCGCACACACACACTCTATATGGGGCAATTTGGAGAATTCAATTCACCTTGATCCCTGTTTTTGGACTGTGGAAGTAACCCAGAGAACCCGGAGGAAACCCACGCGGACACGGGGAGAACATGGAAACTCCACCCACCCACACACACTACAATGGGGGCAATTTAGACAGGGGGAACCTGAAGCAGTGGATTATTCTTGGAGCCTTGTTTTTGGGAGGAAAGCGGAGAACCTGAAGTCTATCCACAGGGACACGGGGAGAACATGCAACTCAACCCAGATGGGGATTCGAACCTGATCCCCAGCGCTGAGAGGAGAACGTGCTAACCACTAAGCCACTATGCCACCCGCCATTCTGTTATTTGCCCTTTAAATGAGTTTGGATCGCTTAAATACCAGGTTCCTGTGACTGCCGTCTGGGTTAAACACACGTATCCGAATTGGAACCTACAAATCTGGGGGGGGGGTTCCCCATGCCCATCCAGGGGAGAACGTTTCGGGCGCTGGGCAGATACACCCAGGACAGGGCGCCAATCCATCACTGGACATACACTCACACACACACACTCTATATGGGGCAATTTGGAGAATTCAATTGACCTTGATCCATGTTTTTGGACTGTGGAAGTAACCCAGAGAACCCGGAGGAAACCCACGCGGACACGGGGAGAACATGGAAACTCCACCCACCCACCCACACTACAATGGGGGCAATTTAGACAGGGGGAACCTGAAGCAGTGGATTATTCTTGGAGCCGTGTTATTGGGAGGAAAGCGGAGAACCTGAAGTCTATCCACAGGGACACGGGGAGAACATGCAACTCAACCCAGATGGGGATTCAAACCTGATCCCCAGTTCTGAGAGGAGAACGTGCTAACCACTAAGCCACTATGCCACCCTCCATTCTGTTATTTGCCCTTTAAATGAGTTTGGATCGCTTAAATACCAGGTTCCTGTGACTGCCGTCTGGGTTAAACACACGTATCCGAATTGGAACCTACAAATCTGGGGGGGGGGACACGTTCCCCATGCCCATCCATGGGAGAACGTTTCGGGCGCTGGGCAGATACACCCAGGACAGGGCGCCAATCCATCACTGGACATACACTCGCACACACACACTCTATATGGGGCAATTTGGAGAATTCAATTGACCTTGATCCATGTTTTTGGACTGTGGAAGTAACCCAGAGAACCCGGAGGAAACCCACGCGGACACGGGGAGAACATGGAAACTCCACCCACCCACACACACTACAATGGGGGCAATTTAGACAGGGGGAACCTGAAGCAGTCGTTAATTCTTGGAGACATGTTTTTGGGAGGAAAGCGGAGAACCTGAAGGATATCCACAGGGACACGGGGAGAACATGCAACTCAACCCAGATGGGGATTCGAACCTGATCCCCAGCGCTGAGAGGAGAACGTGCTAACCACTAAGCCACTATGCCACCCTCCATTCTGTTATTTGCCCTTTAAATGAGTTTGGATCGCTTAAATACCAGGTTCCTGTGACTGCCGTCTGGGTTAAACACACGTATCCGAAATGGAACCCACAAATCTGGGGGGGGGTTCCCCATGCCCATCCAGGGGAGAACGTTCCGGGTGCTGGGTAGATACACCCAGGACAGGGCGCCAATCCATCACTGGACATACACACACACACACACACACACACACACTCTATATGGGGCAATTTGGAGAATTCAATTGACCTTGATCCCTGTTTTTGGACTGTGGAAGTAACCCAGAGAACCCGGAGGAAACCCACGCGGACACGGGGAGAACATGGAAACTCCACTCACCCACAGACACTACAATGGGGGCAATTTAGACAGGGGGAACCTGAAGCAGTGGATTATTCTTGGAGACATGTTTTTGGGAGGAAAGCGGAGAACCTGAAGGATATCCACAGGGACACGGGGAGAACATGCAACTCAACCCAGATGGGGATTCGAACCTGATCCCCAGCGCTGAGAGGAGAACGTGCTAACCACTAAGCCACTATGCCACCCGCCATTCTGTTATTTGCCCTTTAAATGAGTTTGGATCGCTTAAATACCAGGTTCCTGTGACTGCCGTCTGGGTTAAACACACGTTTCCGAATTGGAACCTACAAATCTGGGGGGGGGGGGTTCCCCATGCCCATCCAGGGGAGAACGTTTCGGGCGCTGGGCAGATACACCCAGGACAGGGCGCCAATCCATCACTGGACATACACTCACACACACACACTCTATATGGGGCAATTTGGAGAATTCAATTGACCTTGATCCATGTTTTTGGACTGTGGAAGTAACCCAGAGAACCCGGAGGAAACCCACTCGGACACGGGGAGAACATGGAAACTCCACCCACCCACACACACTACAATGGGGGCAATTTAGACAGGGGGAACCTGAAGCAGTGGATTATTCTTGGAGCTGTGTTTTTGGGAGGAAAGCGGAGAACCTGAAGGATATCCACAGGGACACGGGGAGAACATGCAACTCAACCCAGATGGGGATTCGAACCTGATCCCCAGCGCTGAGAGGAGAACGTGCTAACCACTAAGCCACTATGCCACCCGCCATTCCGTTATTTGCCCTTTAAATGAGTTTGGATCGCTTAAATACCAGGTTCCTGTGACTGCCGTCTGGGTTAAACACACGTATCCGAAATGGAACCCACAAATCTGTAATATCTCAATCAGAACACGAACCTGCAATTTCCTGAACTGGCATGCGTTCTGCGCAGAGGCAGGAGGGCAGATTTCATGGTACAGTGCTTTTAATGTTAACTGCTCGAATGCCCTTGTCTATCGGGTTCTTTCATTACTCCTAAGGTTCGAGGAGTGAAACAGCCCAATTAAATTACACACCAGGACAAGACACGGCCCAGTTTTACGAGTCGGAGGTTTTTATGGTGCTAACACGGAACCCGCTGCGTCCCCATCAAACCGCTCGACCTCCGCTACGCAACCGAACAACGCCAAGAACGTTTCAGAAGCACACTCGGACTGCAGACCCTGCAGACGCTGCAGATCCTGATGTTCAGGTACTCCTTGGGGGTTCCCCCCCAAGTTTCGGCCACGTTTCGGCCGCTGGGCAGATACACCCAGCACAGGGCGCCAATCTATCACTGGACACGCACTCACTCACACAAACACACTCTATATGGGGCAATTTGGAGAATTCAATTTACCTTGATCCATGTCCAGTGATAGATTGATCTGCCCAGCGCCCGAAACGTTCTCCCCTTGATGGGCATGGGAACCCCACCCCACGACCCTAATAATCCAAGTTTTTAGACTGTGGGGCCCAAAAAAACATGGATTTAAGGTGAAATAGCTGCTCTAAATGGCCCCTATCTACGTTGCCCCTATGATGGCTTAGTGGTTAGCATGTATGCCTGTCAGTGCTGGGGATCCAGGTTCGAACCCTAATCTTGGTAGAGTTTCCAAGTTCTCCAGGTGTCCGTGTGGGTTTTCTTTGAGTTCTCACAGTCCAAAAACATGGATTTAAGGTGTAATAGCTGCTCTAAATGGCCCCTACCTACATTTCCACTATATAACTTAATGTTTTGCATGTTTGCCTCTCCGTGCTGCGATTCCTGGTTCGAATCCCAGTCTGGGTGGAGTTTCCATGTTCTCCCCGTGTCCACGTGGGTTTCCTCCGGGTTCTCCGGTTTCCTCCCACAGTCCAAAAAATATATCTTTAAGGTGGAATAGCTGCTTTAAATGACCCCTATCTAAATTGCCCCTATGTTGGCTTAGTGGTTAGCATGTTCTCCTCTCAGTGCTGGAGATCCAGGTTTGAATCTCAATCTGGGTGGGGTTTCCATGTGGAACCCATGTTCTCCCCGTGTCCGCGTGGGTTTCCTCCGGGTTCTCCGGTTTCCTCCCACAGTCCAAAAACATGGATCAAGGTGAATTGAATGCTCCAAATTGCCCCATATAGAGTGTGTGTGTGTGTGTGAGTGAGTGTGTACCCAGTAATAGTTTGGCGCCCTGTCCTGGGTGTATCTGCCCAGCGCCCAAGACGTTCTCCCCTGGATGGGAATGGGGAAGAGGGCAGAGGGCAGAGGCTCAGTGGAGCTAAATAAACAGACAGTGAGTCTAGAACCGAGGTGGAACCTAATAAAATGGCCACTCAGTGATGATATAGAGCCTGAAACTCCGAATCCATATGAAGTGCAGCTGGAAAGTTACAGAGTGTTATCTACAGCCACCTCTGACCCACACACCTTTAATTTAGCACCGCGCTGCCTTCCGGCTCACGGGGGGTTCCGAGTGTATGACCTGGCAACCTCACGAGGTTTACTGCCCCTTTCAAGTGCTGATTTCCTAATGGACCGGGCTTTCAGGTTTATAATTGGAAGGAACTGGTGAAAACTTCAAGAGGCTCATCCGGGGAGAACAGGACAGTAAACATGTTTTTACCTTTAATACCGAGGCCAGGCTTATTCAGAACCCCGAGCGGTTCTCATTGCGATGTTCCTGCTCTTAATCCCCATAGATGTTTTGATTTGTAAAAGGATGATTTTGTAAAAGGCCTGTAAGGTTCCGGGCGGCACGGTGGCTTAGTGGTTAGCATGTTCTCCTCTCAGCGCTAGGGATTCCCGGTTCCAATCCCCATCTGGGTGGAGTCTCCATGTTCTCCCCGTGTCCGCGTGGGTTTCCTCCGGGTTCGGTAATAACACCAGGGACTGACAGGGGGCGCTGGTATGACCATCCATCCATCCATTATCTTCCGCTTTATCCTCTACTAGGGTCGCGGGTGTGGGGGGGGCAATGCCCATCCAAGGGAGAACACTTTGAGTGCAGGGCAATCTATCACTGGGAACACACTCACACACACTCTATATGGGGCAATTTGGAGAAATCAATTGATCTTGATCCATGTTTTTTGGACTGTTGGAGGAAGCTGGAGAACCTGGAGGAAACCCATGTGGACACGGGGAGACAGCGCCAGGGATTTCTGATTCGAATCTTGGTGGAGTTCCATGTTCTTCCCGTGTCCGCATCGGTTTCTGCCGGGTTCTCCGGTTTCCTCCCACAGTCCAAAAACATGGATCAAGTCAATTGAGTTCTCCAAATTGCCCCATACAGAGTGTGTGTGAGTGACTGAGTGTGTGTCCAGTGATAGATTGGTGCCCTGTCCTGGGTCTATCTGCCCAGCGTCCGAAAATATAGGATGAAGCGGAAGATAATGAATGGATGAAAGGTTCCGGCAACAGAACACCGAGACGTAGCCATTAAGGAACGTGGATCTGCGCAGGAGGTTCTCCACCCAGATTGGGATTCGAACCTGGAGCCCCAGCGCTGAGAGGCGAATGTGATAAGCACTAAGCCACCATGATGCCCGAAATGGTAAAACCATAGCTGAATGAAAGTGTGGTTCTACCAGTGTCCATGGAGAACCATCCACCACCCTAATGCCTCCTTCAGATCATCCGGGAATATATAACACGTTATATATTCAAGGTAGGGCGGCACGGTGGCTTAGTGGTTAGCATGTTCTCCTCTCAGCGCTGGGGATTCAGGCTCAAATCCCAGTGGAGTTTCCATGTCCTCCCCGTGTCCACATGGGTTTCCTCCGGGTTCTCCCGTTTCCTCCAACAGTCCAAAAACATGGATCAAGGTCAATTCCATCTATCCATTCATTATCTGCTGCTTTATCCTCTACCAAGGGGGGGGGGAAAGAAAGTTTCATCCAGGGGAGAAAGTTTCAGGGGTTGGGCAGATACACCCAGGACAGAACGCCAATCTATCGCTGGGCAGACACACACTCACACAGACACACTCTATATGGGGCAATTTGGAGAACTCAATTGATTGATCCATGTTTTTGGACTGTGGGAGGAAACCGGAGAACCCGGAGGAAACCCATGCCGACACGGGGAGAACATGGAAACTCCACCCAGATGGGGATTCGAACCGGGAATCCCTAGTGCTGAGAGGAGAACATGCTAACCACTAAGCCACCGTGCCGGCCCTCAAGGTCAATTAAATTTCCAAATTGCCCCATATAGAGTGTGTGAGAGTGTGTGCCCAGTGATAGATTGGCGCCCTGTCCTGGGTGTATCTGCCCAGCGCCTGAAACGTTCTCCCCTGGATGGGCATGCGGAACCCCCCCCCCCCAAGTCCCTAGCAGAAAATAAAGTGGAGTATAATGGATGGATGGAGTTACCAAATTATTCAAATCTTTTAATTAGATATCGGGAAACGATCCCTCACATGATTTACTAATTCGTTGGGGGTGTAATGCGGCCGTGCGGCTCGCACCTTCAGATTTATTTCACTTCATATTTCGCTGAGTATTGAGGAAGCATGCAAACAGGACTCGCATCCATCATCCCAGCAGACTCGCGCTGACACAGAAACGCATCCTGCACCGAGCTGCATATTCACGACCCAACGGCACATCCACCTCAGAACACAGAGACGCGTTTAACACGGGCCTCATGATGCAAACGCCACGCAGCTGCTGTCAATCAATCACAAACCACTAATTCATTACACATTTTGCAGAAGTCGGGAGAACAATCATAATCTGTCACATTTTGTATATTTTTACATTATATATATATATTTATAGTTGTATATTGTATATTATATTTTACATTTCAATATCGTATTTATGGGTGGCATTTATTCATGGGTGCCTTAGTGGTTAGCATGTTCTCCTCTCAGCGCTAGGGATTCCCGGGTTCGAATTCCAATCTGGGTGGAGTTTCCATGTTCTCCCCGTGTCTGCGTGGGTTTCCTCCGGGTTCTCCGGTTTCCTCCCACAGTCCAAAAACATGGATCAAGTCAATTGAATTCTCCAAATTGCCCCATATATAGTGTGTCTGTGTGAGTGAGTGTGTGCCCAGCGATGGATTGGCGCCCTGTCCTGGGTCTATCTGCCCAGCGCCCGAGATGTTCTCCCCTGGATGGGCATGGGGAACCCCACCGCGACCCTACTAGAGGATAAAGTGGGAGATAATGATGAATGAATATCGTATTTATGGGTGGCATTTATTCATAGGTGCCTTAGTGGTTAGCATGTTCTCCTCTCAGCGCTGGGGATTCCTGGGTTCGAATCCCAATCTGGGTGGAGTTTCTATCATCTTCCCGTGTCCACGTGGGTTTCCTCCGGGTTCTCCGGTTTCCTCCCACAGTCCAAAAACATGTGGCTTAGTGGTTAGCATGTTCTCCTCTCAACACTAGGGATTCCCGGTTCGAATCTCCAACTGGGTGGAGTTTCCATGTTCCCCTTGTTTCCGCGTGGGTTTACTCCGGGTTTTCCGGTTTCCTCCCACAGTCCAAAAACATGCATCAAGTCAATTGAATTCTCCAAATTGCCCCATATAGAGTGTGTCTGAGTCTGAGTGTGTGTGTCCGTCCAGTGATAGATTGGTGCCCTGTCCTGGGTGTATCTGCCCAGCGCCCGAAACGTTCTCTCCTGGATGGGCATGAGGAACCCCCCCACGACCCTAGTAGAGGATAGACTACATTATTCATTCATTATCTTTCGCTTTATCCTCTATTAGGGTCGCGGTGGGGTTCCCCATGCCAATCCAGGGGAGAATGTTTCGGGCGCTGGGCAGATACACCCAGGACAGGACGCCAATCTATCACTGGACACACACTCACACACACAGACATGCACACACACAATATATAGGGGCCATTTAGAGCAGCAAGGTTATGATTTGGGACTGTGGGACGAAAATGGAGAATGTAGCTCACTCACACAGACACGCTCTATATGGGGCAATTTGGAGCATTCTATTTACCTTAATTCCATGTTTTTGGACTGTGGGAGGAAACCGGAGAACCCGCAGGAAACCCACGCGGACACGGGGAGAACATGGAAACTCCACCCAGATTGCGATTCGAACCGGGATCCCCAGCACTGAGAGTGCGTGGGGTCTGTGTGGGTTTTCCTGGCTCCCAGGTTTCCTCCCACAGTCCACAAACATGGATTGAAGGACAAATGATTGGTCTTAATTGCCCCATATATATACACCTGTAGGAGAAACCCAGCACTGAGAGAACATGCTAACCACTAAGCCTCTGTGCCATCCATAACAAATATTATAAAGAGTTATGTATACTTTATAAATGCCCTTATAAGAACAGGATTAATAGAAAGTGTAAGCAGGGCGGCACGGAGGCTTAGTGGTTAGCATGTTCTCCTCTCAGCACTAGGGATTCCCGGTTCGAATCTCCAACTGGGTGGAGTTTCCATGTTCTCCCCATGTCCGCATGGGTTTCCTCCGGGTTCTCTGGTTTCCTCCCACATTCTAAAAACATGGATCAAGGTCAATTGAATTGAATTGCCCCATAGAGAGTGTGTCTGTGTGAGTGAGTGTGTGCCCAGGGATAGATTGGCACCCTGTCCTGGGTGTATCTGCCCAGCGCCCGAAACGTTCTCTCCTGGATGGGCATGGGGAACCCCCCGCGACCCTAATAGAGGATAAAGCGGAAGATAATGGATGGATAGGCGAACTTTGTGAAAGTAATTACTTTACTTTACCCGCTTTAGCAGGTTCCCTCTGTACTGAGTTTATAACTTTAAGGGAACGTTCCGTCGGAGATATCCGTTCACTTGCAATAATGTGTCTTAATATACCCACTGAAATGGAGCCACCTTGTTTTGGGCTAAAGAGCTTGTGATTATCCTCGACCACAAAATGAGACAAGGCTGAGACTTTATTAGACCGCCGAGAAAAATCCAATAAGCTCAAAGCTCCCGCAGTAGATTGTTTGGTCGTCCAGGGCTCATCTCTTCTAGCCCCTGTTTTTTAATTAGATTACATCTCAAACTTAGACACTCTATTTAATGAAATGCCAAAGGACTATTATGCCAAGTATTAAACCAATCACTGGTGGTGTATTCAAAACAGAAGCCGTTTTGTCCCCGCCTCTGGCCCGACTCCAATCTACACATAATTACATAGCATCCCGCTTTGGTCCTGCGTATATGCGTCTTAATCCAGTTTCTTTGCTGGAGCTGTTTAATTCTTACAGGGAGAGTAACAACCATTTACAGCCTCATGGGGGGAAGAAGCACAAATGGACGCTTCTCTGTAGTAAACACACTGTTTTAAGATTCAAAAGTCAAGAAAGTTTTATTATCATTTGTATCGCATGTGGTTCATGAGACAGAAGCAAAATTATGGCTCAATATAATATACAATATACAAATATATATATATATATATATATATATATATATATATATATATATATATATATATATATATATATATATATATATATATACACACACACACACATATATATATATATATATATATATATATACATACACAGGCGGCACGGTGACTTAGTGGTTAGCACGTTCGCCTCTCAGCGCTAGGGATTCCCGGTTCGAATCCCCATCTGGGTGGAGTTTCCATGTTCTCCCCGTGTCTGCGTGGTTTTCCTCCGGGTTCTCCGGTTTCCTCCCACAGTCCAAAAACATGGATCAAGTCAATTGAATTCTCAAAATTGCCCCATATGAAGTGTGTCTGTGTGAGAGAGTGTGTGCCCAGCGATGGATTGGCGCCCTGTCCTGGGTCTATCTGCCCAGCGCCTGAGACGTTCTCCCCTGGATGGGCATGGGGAACCCCACCGCGACCCTAATAGAGGATAAAGCGAGAGATAATGAATGAATGAATATATATACACACACACACACATATATATATATATATACATATATATACATATATATACATATATGCTTCGAGTGCAGGGCAATCTATCACTGGGAACACACTCATACACACTGTATATGGGGCAATTTGGAGAATTCAATTGATCTTGATCCATGTTTTTTGGACTGTGGGAGGAAAACGGAGAACCCGGAGGAAACCCATGTGGACACGGGGAGACAGCGCCAGGGATTCCTGGTTCGAATCACAATCAGGGTGGAGTTTCCATGTTCTCCCCGTGTCCGCATGAGTTTCCTCCAGGTTCTCCGGTTTCCTCCCACAGTCCAAAAACATGGATCGAGGTCAATTGAATTCTCCAAATTGCCCCATATAGAGTGTGTCTGTGTGAGTGAGTGTGTGCCCAGTGATAGATTGGCGCCCTGTCCCGGGTGTATCTGCCCAGCGCCCGAGACGTTCTCCCCTGGATGGGCATGGGGAACCCCCCAGCCACCCTAATAGAGGATAAAGCGGGAGATAATGGATGGATAATAAGTGTTACCATAATGTTTACTGGACGTGTCCAACAGCTTGACCTGTGATGTCAGACATCCCCCGACTGAATTAGAACACCAGCTTTAGGTCAGACCATATTGTTGGACATATGGAGCCAATCCTATTAATTCTAATGTGAGCAAATAATCTCAGGTAATCTATATTCACGTGCTCACAATCTGGATCCTCCGTCCCGGCTTAGAACAAAGACGGAGTGCGGCTGCACAATAATGAGCTAAACATCCACCAGCTCATATTTCTCATGTTCTTTGATACTGCGCACTTCCCGGCGCTGGCGATAAGCTGTTGGACCCCTGCTGGCTGGCTCTCTGTGAATGTAGGACATTTGCCCAGAGAGAAGCTGTCAGCAGCCTGAAAACAAAGTGACGGAATGAAATTAATTTGGAATGCGGATGGATCAGAGGGCGGCCGCGATGAAGGCTCTGTCAGCTCCTCCACTAATGCTCCAGCAGGCTCTTTGCAGTGCGCCGACTTCATTCGCAAGAGTTCCATGCCAAGGACCAGCATATATAATAAGATACGATATGATAAGATATGATAGACATTTATTTGTCCCACGATGAGAAATTCACATTCGCAGCAGCAGATACATTAGAGGAAAAATGAAAAAGGTATTTAGTCATTAGAAAGAAATTTTAAAACCTAGGAACAATTGAATTACAATTAGAAATCTGTTAGGGTGGCACGGTGGCTTAGTGGTTAGCATGTTCTCCTCTCAGCGCTGGGGATTCCCGGTTCGAATCCCAATCTGGGTGGAGTTTCCATGTTCTCCCCGTGTCCGTGTGGGTTTCCTTCCGGGCTCTCGGGTTTCCTCCCACAGTCCAAAAACATGGATCAAGTCAATTCATTCATTCATTATCTTACGCTTTTATCCTCTATTAGGGTCGTGGTTCCCCATGCCCATCCAGGGGAGAACGTTTCGGTCGCTGGGCGGACACCCAGGACAGGGCACCAATCTATCACTGGGCACACACTCACTCACACAGACACACGAGTTTGGAGAAATCAATTGACTTGATCCATGTTTTTGGATTGTGGGAGGAAACCGGAGAACCCGGAGGAAACCCACACGGACACGGGGAGAACATGTAAACTTTACCCAGATGAGAGGCAAACGTGCTAACCACTAAGCCACCGTGCCGCCATCAAGTTCTCCAAATTGCCCCATATAGAGTGTGTTTGTTTCAGTGAGTGTGTGTCCAGTGATAGATTGGCGTCCTGTCCTGGGTGTATCTGCCCAGTGCCCGAAATGTTCTCCCCTGGATGGGCATGGGGAACCCCCCCCCCACTTAACCCCAATGGAGGATAAAGCGGAAGATAATGGATGAATGACTAGGGCAGCACGGTGGCTTAGTGGTTAGCATGTTCTCCTCTCAGCACTAGGAATTTCCAGTTCGAATTTCCAGTTTCCATGTTCTCTCCGTGTCCACGTGAGTTTCCTCCGGGTTCTCCAGTTTCCTCCCACAGTCCAAAAACATGGATAACGTCAATTAAATTCTCCAAATTGCCCCATATAAAGTGTGTTTGTGTGAGTGTGCACCCAGCAATAGATTGGCGCCCTGTCCTGGGTGTATCTGCCCAGCGCCCGAAACGTTCTCCCCTGGATGGGCATGGAGAACCCCCTGCGACCCTAGTGGAGGATCAAGCGGAAGATAATGGATGGATGGCTAATAATGACTACAGGAGTAACAATATCAAGTTTATATGAAATAAGTTTAGAGGTTCTAAAGTGGTTTCCAACCCAAAACTTTGGTGTCATTGCCTTGTTGCGATCATTTGGCTCTGAGATGGCGGTTGTTTATATATCAGATGCTCGGCTGCTCTGCAGAACCTCACCAGTCGCTGTCAAGGACGAGATGCTACGTCTCGGAAAAACCGCTGGCGTGTACTGTAGCATTTTTAGATCTTTTTATGTAACACGGAGCCGAAAACCCCAAATGTCAACGCTATTATTGCGCCGGCTAAACAAGTACATAAATCAATTTAAGCCACTGCGGTGTGTGACAAAGTTTCTTGTTTCTGTTCTCCAAAACTAATAACATAAATTCACTTGTGCGTACGAGTAGAACAACAAAAATAAGTGATGAAGTATCAAAATAAAAAAGCTGCGGTGGGAACACTTTCTATGAATCCGGTATTCATAATGCATTATATACACATTTAGTAAGCTTTATAAAGTTTTCCTAATACTTTATCTCACTTGTCATAAGCCTTTGTTAAGGTACATAGATGTTTAGAACACAGTCATAGTGTTATATGTGCCATAAAGTATATTTTTTACGAATATGCCATAAGGAAACAGACTGCCAGTAGTAACACCTGAGACTGACAGGGGCGCTGGTATGACCATCCGTCCATCCATTATCTTCCGCTGTATCCTCTACTAGGGTCGTGGGGGGGGGGGGGGGGGGGAGTTCCCAATGGCCATCCAGGGGAGAACGTTTTGAGCGCAGGGCAATCTATCTCTGGGCAAACACTCACACACACACACACTCTATATGGGGCAATTTGGAGAATTCAATTGATCTTGAGCCATGTTTTTTGGACTGTGGGAGGAAACCGGAGAACCCAGAGGAAACCCATGTGGACACGGAGAGACAGCGCCAGGGATTCCTGGTTCGAATCCCAATCAAATCAGTGGAGTTTCCATGTTCTCCCCGTGTCCACATGGGTTTCCTCCGGGTTCTCCGGTTTACTCCTACAGTCTTACACCATGGATCAAGGTCAATTAATTCTCTAAATTGCCCCATATAGAGTGTGTTTGTGTGAGTGAGTGTGTGACCAGTGATTGATTGGTGCAATGTCCTGGGTGTATCTGCCCAGCGCCCAAAATGTTCTCCCCTGGATGGGCATGGGGAACCCCCCCGAGGTTAAAGCGGAAGATAATGGATGGATATATATATATATATTCACAAACACTGTTGCTATTTAAACCACGCAGGCGGAAGACGGGACACTAGACGGTTGGCGGGGTGGGTGATATATAGCAATAAGCATCGTGCCGAACCATGTGCAGGGTGTAAAGTAGGGCCCATTGGATTTAACCCCAAATTATTTAGGTCTTTTTCCATCTAAGGTTTATATTATTTATAAAACGTAGTGCTGCCCAAGGTAGCTATGCTTCATCGTCGATATTAACGCTACATCAGGCCCATCTTTCAGTACCATGATGTACAAATACAAACAAATCACTGCCGGTACGAATAACACCTCGATTTCATATCGTTTCGGCTAGAACCCGCAGCCAACGGAATAAATTGAACGTAATGCGCGCTGGCCACCTGCCCGCACTTCTATTTGTGGCCGCATGACTGAAGCCATCACCTGTCAGCCTTACGTTCGGGAGTCGTCCAGTGCAGGATTCAAATCAATACAAATGTATTCAGATTTGGTCCGGATGCCTGCGGCTATGGCTGTGCACGGAGGCCTGAAATGAGCAGCTGTTGTGCCTATCCCGGCCAATATCCTTTATTCTAGACTCGAGGCGCCCGTTTACTGCGGGACCGGCAGCGCAGAGGGATTGATAGATTGCGCTTGTCGAGGGGATTGGGAGACAACAGTCCATCCAATGAAAGATTAGTTTGTTCTAATAACGCACTGGCAAGAAGAGTTAGACGCCCAGTCGGCATCTGAGACGAAAATCAATCGGCGGGGCCCAAGAAGAGCGCGGCGATAGCATTAATAGGCAATTCCTCAGCTAACGGCACACTTTCGGTAGCCTCGGCACATATACAGACATTAGCAACAGCTCCCTGCACTTACTTTATACACGTGATCCATCACGGAGGCAGGGTGGGGTGTCTGGAACCGATATCCACATGGAGGACTTTGATGGAAATGAGCCATGAAGTCTTTCAAGCCGGGAAGCCTGGGAGATTAAGTTAAATAAATTAGGTTCGAACCAATTTTCAGGAAAGTTGTGACATTTTGAACATTAAACTCATATTAGCTCATGATCCTCCACCTAAATCTCTGCTAGGGTAATGGGGAAGGGGGGTGTTTAAGGCGCTGGGCAGATACACCCCGGACATGGTGCAGATTTATTACTAGGCACACACTCACTCACACACACACACACACTATATATATATATATATATATACACACACACACATTATCTTCCGCTTTATCCTCTATTGGGGTCGCGGGGGGGGGGCTCGGCCGCTGGGCAGATACACCCAGGACAGGGCGCCAATCTATCGCTGGGCACACACTCACTCACACAGACACACACACTCTATATGGGGCAATTTGGAGAACTCAATTGACTTGCTCCATGTTTTTGGAAGAAAAACTGACAATCTGGGGAAAACCCACCCAGAGTGGGATCCCCAGCACTGAGAGGAGAACATGCTAACCACTAAGCCACCATGCCCATATATATATAGGGTCAACCCAAGAGAACCCCAATCAAACCCACATGCACACAGAGAACACTGACATTTCATTGGTTTGCACATTCTAAGGATCCAGGTTTGAATCCCAATCTCCAATTCCCGTTTCCAACGGGTTTCCTCCAGGTTCTCCAGTTTCCTCGCACAGTTCAAAAACGTGGATTTAGGATAAATTGGCTGCTCTAAATTGCCCCATATAGTGCCTATTAGAGTAAGTGTGTGGCCAGAGATAGATTGGCGTCCTGTTCTGGGTGTATCTGCCCAGCGCCCGAAACGTTCTCCCCTGTATAGACATTGAGACCCCCCTCCCACCCAGTAGAGGATGAAGCAGAAGATAATGGATGGATGATACCATTCACATCAATCTTAAAAGCCACTGAGGGCACTGTTTATACTCCGTCCGTGACCCCATTCTCATTGAAGACCCCATCCCTCGTTCATGTCCATCTTTTGTACGTCGGGTCCATATGATGATGCGATGAATAATAAAACACATGATGTTCACATGATGGGGTTTCACTGCAAGCCTGAGGTTTTTATTTGATGTATTTTTTTTAGACTGAAGATCCTTTACATAATGGGTTCTCACTGTGTTCTCGCTTATAGTTTAATGTGTTTGTGTCTTTGAGGAAAAAGCTTTGGGTTGAGACAGTTCTCTTCTCATCTCTGAAGCATTTTACGCTGCACTATACTCCACTCTGTCGCTTTACAGAGTTAAAGGAGTGAAATGTGTTGTATTTATTTTATGTATATATATATATATGCTCGCATTCAACCAAAATAGATATTTGTTTGATTTTACAAGTACAAAAAGCTCTAATTTTAGGGACTACTAGGGTTGTGGGGGGGGGTTCCCCATGTCCACAAAGGGAATTAAGTTTCGGGCGCTGGGCAAATACAAATTATCTTCAACTTAATGCTTATTATTATTATTATTATTATTATTATTATTATTTAATCCTATACTAAGGACTAGGGTTGTGGGGGGGGGGGGGTCTAATGTCCATCCAGGGGAGAACGTTTCGGGCGCTGGGCAGATACACCCAGGACAGGACGCCAATCCATCGCCGGGTACACATTTATTCACACTCTATATGGGGCAAAAATTCAATTGACTTGATCCATGTTTTTGGACTGTGGGAGGAAACCAGAGAACCCGGAGGAAACCCACGTGGACACGGAGAGAACATGGAAACTCCACCCAGATTGGGATTCGAACCGGGAATCCCTAGTGCTGAGAGGAGAACATGCTAACCACTAAGCCACCGTTATTTAATTGTAAATAATAGAATTAATTAGACAGAATTCTTGGAGCTTGTGTTCTTTCGGATTGTTTATGTTGATGCTGATGCTGACGATGGGAAATCAAATGAGGCCCTCATGGTATAATGTATCAAAAGTGCTCTCAGATACACCCAGGACAGGGCGCCAATCTATCTCTGCGCACACTCACTCACACGAAATAGGGGCAATCTCTCATCTTATCTCATGATCTTCCACATAATCCTAAACTAGGAACTAGGGTCTTGGGGCGGAGGGGTCTAATGTCCATCCAGGGGTGAATGTTTCGGGCACTGGGCAGATACACCCAGGACAGGACGCCAATCTATCTCTGGGCACACACTCAGTCACACAAACACTTAACACTAAACAGAGGCAATCTCTCATTTTATCTTGTGATCTTCCAAATAATCCTATACTAGGGACTATGGTTGTGGGGGGGTGGGGGGGGGGTGTCTAACGTCCACCCAGGGGAGTGAGTTTTGGGTGCTGGGCAGATACACCCAGGCAGATACACCCAGGACATGACTGTTAATAAATTAAAATAAATAAATTAAATTAAAATGAAGAGAGTTTCAAACTGGACTCGGTTGTCTTGAAATCTGTGGAAACTAATTGAAGCAGATGGGTCGGCCTGAAACCCGCCAGAACTGAAGGCACAACGCTCTGCGTGGGTCCATTGTTCTAGCAAGCAATTACGTGTCATCCTAGAACAACAGACGGCCGTGAGGGTCAGGGACTGGTACAGACAGTGAGAGGCCAGAACACAGTAATGATGAGAACTCCGACTCGGGCGTTTTCCAGCTGTCACAGCCCCGTCTCCACCCCCACAATGTGGATAGAGATGTTCTACAGAGGAGATATTACCCATAAAGCCACATCAAATAGCAGGTGGGCAGTTAATTGCCATGTCATGTCCACTCATCGCATGTCACCTGCTGTACCAGTCATCATATTAACCTTAAAGAAACCTTAATAGAACCCATTAGAGATTTTTCACCAAATTGCCCCTATATAGCGTTAGTGAGTGTGTGCCCAGCAATGGATTGGCGCCCTGTCCTGGGTGTATCTGCCCAGTGCGCCAAACGTTCTCCTCTGGATGGACATGGGGAACCTCCTACAACCAATAGGGTTAAGTGGATAATGGATGGATGGCAAGTGGGTCAACCTCTCAACGCTATGTTTCCAGGGATCCAGGTTTGAATCCCAATCTGGGTGGAGTTTCCATGTTATCCCCGTGTCCGTGTGGGTTTTCAATGGATTTCCGCCCTGTCTTGGGTGTATCTGCCCAGTGCCCCAAACGTTGTCCTCTGGTGGGCATGGAAAACTCCCCAGAACCCATAGGATTAAGCAGAAGATAATGGATGGATGACGGTGTAGTGGTTATTGGAGCTACCTCTCAGCACTAGGGAACCAGGTTTGAATCCCGATCTGGGTGGAGTTTTCATGTTCTCCCCGTGTCCATGTGGGTTTCCCCCGGGTTCTCCGGTTTCCTCCCACAGTCCTAAAACATGGATTCGAGGTGAATTGACTGCTCTAAATTTCCCCATATAGTGTGTGTGTGTGTGAGTTATCTTCCACTATATCCTCTACTAGGGTCGCGGGGGCGGGTCCCAATGCCCATCCAGGGGAGAATGTTTCGGGCGCTGGGCAGATACACCCAGGACAGGGCGCCAATCTATCACTGGACACACACTCACTCACACAGACACACTCTATATGGGGCAATTTGGAAAATTCAATTGACCTTGATCCATGTTTTTCGACTGTGGGAGGAAACCAGAGAACCCGGAGGAAACCCACACGGACACCGAGAGAAAATGGAAACTCCACCCAGATTGGAATTCGAACCAGGAATCCCTAGTGCTGAGAGGAGAACATGCTAACCACTAAGCCACCGTTATTTAAATGTAAATAATAGAATTTATTAGTCAGAATTCTTGGGAGCTTGTGTTTATGTTGATGCTGATGCTGACGATGGGAAACTAAATGAGGCCCTCATGGTATAATGCATCAAAAGTGCTTTCAGGTTTGACTTTTAAATAATGAGACCCGGTTCTGATTTAATCAGCGAGGGGGAGGAGCCTGTTTGGGATTTAATGTTCTCTTATTCCCCCGTTCTAAACGAATGCCAGAGAGACGGAGTCCACAAACAAATTCTGCAGGCGTTCTGTTGACATTGCAGCGCTTTAATAGATTTAATGTTTATGCTACTGAAAGGCGCAATGGCAGAACGCCGTAGTGATGACACAACCAATCAATAACCACCATCACTACATACTAATTAGATTATTCGTTGTGTGATGAGGAAATGGGATTGATCAAAAAGCAGCGATTAAATATAAAAAAAACACTTTCTATGAACCTGGTATTCATAATAATAATAATAATAATAATAATAATAATAATAATAATACAATTTTATTTTTATAGCGCTTTGAGGGACCTCAAATAAAAAAATAATGCATTATAACACTTGTCATAAGCCTTTGTTAATGTACATGGATGTTCATTTGTTATTACCATTTGACATAAGGCTTTATAACACAAAGTGACAATGATTAGGGTGGCACGGTGGTTTAGTGGTTAGCATGTTCTCCTCTCAGCTCTAGGGATTCCCAGTTCAAATCCCAATCTGGGTGGAGTTTCCATGTTCTCCCCGTGTCCGCTTGGGTTTCCTCTGGGTTCTCCCGTTTCCTCCCACAGTCCAAAAACATGGATCAAGGTCAAGTGAATTCTCCAAATTGCCCCATATAGAGTGTGTCTGTGTGAGTG
The DNA here is from genome assembly GCA_019802505.1 of Corydoras sp. C115. Taxonomy (NCBI): domain Eukaryota; kingdom Metazoa; phylum Chordata; class Actinopteri; order Siluriformes; family Callichthyidae; genus Corydoras; species Corydoras sp. C115. Next base: position 619,534 of record JAFMOC010000318.1, on the reverse strand, counting down.
AGTGAGTGTGTCCAGTGATACTATTCTGGGTGTACTACATCTGCCCAGCGCCTGAGACGTTCCGCCCTGGATGGGCATGGGGAACCCCCTCGCGACCCTAGTAGAGAATAAAGCTGAAACTAATGGATGGATAGATATATTTGGTAAATTACAAGAGAATCTTTTTGCTCTAACATCTTACACTCACACAGACACTCTATATGGGGCAATTTGGAGAATTCAATTGACTTGATCCATGTTTTTGGACTGTGGGAGGAAACCGGAGAACCCGGAGGAAACCCACGCGGACACGGAGAGCACATGGAAACTCCACCCAGATTGCGATTTGAACCTGAACCCCTATCGCTGAGAGGAGAACATGCTAATCACTAAGCCACCGTGCCGACCAACAAATATACCAATTAAGATATGATTAACTTGCCCTCGCACCCAAACGTTGTTGCATTTTTCACATTATTTTTTAAAGTTCTGGCTGAAAAACCCAGATACATAAATAAATAATGTAATTAAAGGGAAACAACAAGGTGGACGTAGATGTTTAAGCTCTTTGATGTATCTCACAGCATACAGATTCTGTCATGCTCTTTGACGGTTGTCATGGTAACCGATCAGCTGGGTATTGGAGAACAGGTGTCGGCTTTTCTCCAGCGAGCTTCTCCAAACATGACGGAGAGCATGAGCCGAGAACAACAGATGTTTTTCAGCTATGTGCAGCAACCGTCTCCCACTAAGCGTTCTAACCAGCGTTCTAAATGATGGGATAGGTCTGAAGGTATAACGGAAACATTATTGGCTATTAGCAGCAAAAAGTTGAAAAGCAGAACTTGGCTTTCAAATCCGTCTCATCTCATTATCTTGAGCGTTCTGTCATCTACTAGATTCGCGGGTGGTGGTGGTGGTTGGGAGTGGGTGTTGGGATTCCATATGCCCATCCAGGGGAGAACGCAGGTTCCATATGCCTATCCAGGGGTAGAGACACCAGAACCCCCAGGATGCCAATCCATCCCTGGGTACAAACTCTCTCACACAGACCCACACACACTATATAGGGGCAATTTAGAAAGGGGCATTTAGATATTTTTCCATCTATTACCTTCCACTTAGTCCAATACTAGGGTCGCAGAGGTTCCCCATGCCCATGCAGTGGAGAACGTCTCCGGCGCTGGGCAGATACACCCACAAGGCGCCAATCCATCCCAGGGTACAAACTCTTGCACATAGACCCACACCCGCTATATAGGGGCAATTTATTCATATATTATCTTCTGTTAGTCCTATATTAGGGGCGCGGGGGGTTCCCCATGCCCATGCAGAAGAAAACGTCTCGGGCGCTGGGTAGAGACACCGAGAACCCCAGGATGCCAATCCATCCCTTGGCAAAAACTCACACAGACCCATACCCGCTATATAGGGGCAATTTAAATAGGGGCAATCTATTCATTCATTCATTATCTTCCACTTTATTCTCTACTAGGGTCCGGGGGGGTTCCCTATGCCCATGTAGGGGAGAACGTTTCGGGCGCTGGGCAGATACACCCAGGACAGGACGCCAATCTATCACTGGACACACACTCACACACTCTATATGGGGCAATTTGGAGAACTCAACTGACCTTGATCCATGTTTTTTGGACTGTGGGAGGAAACCGGAGAACCCGGAGGAAACCCACGCGGACCCGGGGAGAACATGGAAACTCCACCCAGATTGGGATTCGAACCGGGACTCCCAAGTGCTGAGAGGAGAACATGCTAACCACTAAGCCACCGTGCCGCCCGAATACTTTAGAAAGCTATAAATGCACTTATAATGCATTATGAATATTTTATAAGCCTTCCAGTGCAAATAATTCTTAGACCACTGTCCGTTCCATCCGAGTTCTTTAGTTCTCACCGTCGAATCAGGTATAATTATACAGTTCGTTTAATACTGCGGAATCGGATTGCAATTAGCCGAACGGTCTGCGGGAACATACGACGGAACTTATAATTACAGAGCTGAAGAACAAGCCACTTTGTCCGCCATAGTTAGCGTTTCACTGCATTTATAATCACGAGACGATGGCAGGTGACCTCCAGTGGGACGGCGGAACAGCCGCTGTCTGATTTGCTCGTACCTGCTCATCACCAAAAGCCAAGAGCAGCGTGGCCATCACATCAGACGTGATTGCACATTGTCCCACAGCACGTCTGATTACACTGACCAAAACTGTTTTTATATCTTCCTGTTAACGTCGTACGATTTAACACCGTACACACCATCGACAACGCAACGACATCAAAGCGTCTGAATCCTAAAATAAATATAAATAACGTCGTGGGGTCACAAGCAGAAGGAAATCATTAACAACTTTATTTGTACAAAAGTGGTGGCGTAGTGGTTAGCATGATCGCCTCTAAGCTCTGGGTGGAGTTTCCATGTTCTCCACATGGGTTTCCTCCAGGTTCTTCGGTATCCTCCCACAGTCCAAAAACATGGCTCAAGGCCAATTGAATTCTCCAAATTGCCCCATATAGAGTGTGTCTGTGTGAGTGAGTGTGTCCAGTGACAGATTGGCACCCTGTCCTGGGTGTATCTGCCCAGCGCCCGGAACGTTCTCCCCTGGATGGGCATGGGGAACCCCCCCCCTCGACCCTAGTAGAGGATAAAGTGGAAGATAATGGATGAATGAATGAACTGTAACGAGGCGGGACAGAACGGGGGTTTAATGGTTAGCATGTTCTCCTCTCAGCACTATGGATTCCCGATTCGAATCCCAATCTGGGTGGAGTTTCCATGTTCTCCCCATGTCTGCGTGGGTTTCCTCCGGGTTCTCCGGTTTCCTCCCACAGTCCAAAAACATGGCTCAAGGCCAATTGAATTCTCCAAATTGCCCCATATAGAGTGTGTCTGTGTGAGTGAGTGTGCACAGCGATAGGTTGGCACCCTGTCCGAGAGGCAAATGGATTCCTGGTTCGAATCCCCATCTGGCTGGAGTTTCCATGTTCTCCCTGTGTCTTAATGGGTTTCCTCCGGGTTCTCAGGTTTCCTCCCACAGTCCGAAAACATGGATCAAGTCAATTGAATTCTCCAAATTGCCCCATATAGAGTGTGTATGTGTGAGTGAGTGTGTGCCCAGCGATGGATTGGCGCACTGTCCTGGGTCTATCTGCCCAGCGCCCGAGGCGTTCTCCCCTGGATGGGCATGGGGAACCCCACCACGACCCTAATATAGGATAAAGCGGGAGATAATGAATGAATGAGTATATAAGAGGGGTGGCACGTCGGCTTAGTGGTTAGCACGTTCGAGTTTCCATGTTCTCCCCGTGTCCGCGTGGGTTTCCTCCGGGTTCTGCGGTTTCCTCCCACAGTCCAAAAACATAGATCAAGTCAATTGAGTTCTCCAAATTGCCCCATATAGAGTGTGTCTGTGTGAGTGGGAGTGAGTGTGTGGCAAGCAATAGCCCAGCGCCCAAAACGTTCTCCCCTGGATGGGCATGGGGAACCCCCCCGCGATCCTAGTAGAGGATAAAGTGGAGGATAATGGATGGAACGAGTATATAAGAGTATTTATAAGATACCTCACTGAGGTGAAATAAAGGTTATAACACTTTCAATGCTTCATACCACGAATGTGTTTTTTCAGCTATTACAGCTTCATAGCAGGAGGAAAAACCCTAAATAATTCATATAAATGACTTTATTCAAGGAATAAAGGAATAAGGATTGTCATAAGGCAGATTGTCATAAGGTTTTCGTCGTCAGGCTGCACGTTTGAGTTATGGATGTCATTTTAAAGGACTAAAGGTTTAATGAGCAGCAACCTCGTCTCTGGATGGTGCAATTTTTAAATAAAAATTAAATGGAAATTTCTAATATTTATTATATTCTGCTTCATCCTCTACTAGGCTCAGGGTTCCCCAATTCCATCCAGGGGAGAACGGTTCAGATGCTGGGCAGATACACCCAGGACAGGGCGCCGATCTATCGCTGAGCACACTCACACACACACACATACACAACTATATGGGGCAATTTAGAACATTCAATTTACCTTAAATCCATGGTTTTGGATTGTGCGAGGAAACCGGAGAACCCGGAGGAAACCCGCACAGACCTGAAGAGAACATGGAGACTCCACCCAGATTGGGATTCGAACCTGGATCCCCAGAACTGATAGGCGGAATGATAACCACTAAGACACTATGGGGCAATTTAGATGGGGGCCATTTAGAGCAGCCATTTCACCTTGAATCCGTGTTTTCGGACTGTGGGAGGAAACCGGAGAAAACCCACGGGGAGAACATGGAAAGTCCACCCAGTTTGGGATTCGAACCTGGATCCCCAGCTCTGAAAGCAGATGTTCTAAACACTAAGACACCATAGGGGCAATTTAGATGGGAGCTATTTAGAGCAGCCATTTCAATTTGAATCCATGTTTTTGGAGTGTGCGAGGTAACCGGGGAAAACACCAAGATTGGGATTCGAACCTGGAACCCCAGCACTGAGAGGCAGATATGCAAACAACCCCATGATTTATTACTATTTTCAATCTCTACTAATTGTTGATATGCTAATGATTAAAATTGCAGTCTGATGGTGTTCACAGGATGCAAATTGCAAATCTCCAGGTGTCTTAGTGATTAGCATGTTCTCCTCTCAGCATTAGGGATTTCCGGTTCCAATCCCAATCTGGGTGGAGTTTCCATGTTCTCCCCATGTCTGCGTGGGTTTCCTCCGGGTTCTCCGGTGTCCTCCCAGTCCAAAAACATGGCTCAAGGCCAATTGAATTCTCCAAATTGCCCCATATAGAGTGTGTCTGTGTGAGTGAGTGTGTCCAGTGATAGATTGGCGTCCTGTCCTGGGTGTATCTGCCCAGCGCCCGAAACGTTCTCCCCTGGATGGCCATGGGGAACCCCCTTCCCCCTAGTAGAGGATAAAGCGGAAGATAATAAATGAATGAATGAACTGTAACGAGGCGGGACAAAACGGGGGTCTAGTGATTAGCATGTTCTCCTCTCAGCACTAGGGATTCCCGATTCGAATCCCAATCTGGGTGGAGTTTCCATGTTCTCCCCATGTCCGCGTGGGTTTCCTCCGGGTTCTCCGGTTTCATCCCACAGTCCAAAAACATGGCTCAAGGCCAATTGAATTCTCTCAAAATAGAGTGTGTCCGTGTGAGTGAGTGTCCAGTGATAGATTGGCGTCCTGTCCTGGGTGTATCTGCCCAGCGCCCGAAACGTTCTCCCCTGGATGGGCATGGGGAACCCCCCCCTCCCAGTAGAGGATAAAGCGGAAGATAATGAATGAATGAATGAACTGTAACGAGGCGGGACAGAACGGGGGTTTAGTGGTTAGCATGTTCTCCTCTCAGCACTAGGGATTCCCGATTCGAATCCTGGGTATCTGCCCAGCACCCGAAACGTTCTCCCCTGGATGGGCATGGGGAACCCATGGGAACCCTATAGTAGAGGATAATGGATGGATGGATGGAATTGCAAATCTGAAGAGCAGAGAGATGTTTCGGGCGCTCCCTGGTTAATATTATGACGTCATAAGGAGGCTCGCCGCGTCGTGAAAACGAAAGGCGGAACAGCAGCGCAGTGACGGACAGTCGCTTCTATCATGCACACGCAGAGTAAATAGTTTTTTGAAGGCTAAAAACGTGTAAACGCTGCATAATGAAGGACTAAAGGACGAAATGTTCTAAGTCTAGAAATAAAGGAGAAATGGCTTGCAGGTGAGTCGCGTTTACAGCCAATCTTCACAAACCACCGCAGTGCGCTTATTAATCTACAGATTCATTCACTACATACATACGATACAGACCATAATATGCAACACATCTCTAAAATTATATCTGAAAACATAAACATTATCGGCGACGCTGAGAACTAAGCCGATTTGTAAACACTGGGTTAGTGCGTCTCTTTAAATCCCACCGCGCGTGCGCACAAAGCGCCGACGCATGATGGGAAATGTAGTCATACCTCATAGTGACGGGCATTCCGGCTCTTTTCGGAGAGCTGGTTCCATTGGGGGTGGCACGGTGGCTTAGTGGTTAGCATGTTCTCCTCTCAGCGCTAGGGATTCCTGGTTCGAATCCCACTCTGGTGGAGTTTCCATGTTCTCCCCGTGTCCGCGTGGGTTTCCTCTGGGTTCTCCTGTTTCCTCCCACAGTCCAAAAACATGGATCAAGTCAATTGAGTTCTCCAAACTGCCCCATATAGAGTGTGTGTGTGAGTGAGTGAGTGAGTGTGTGTGTGCCCAGCGATAGATTGGCGCCCTGTCCTGGGTGTATCTGCCCAGCGCCCGAATCGTTCTCCCCTGGATGGGTATGGGGAACCCCCCCCCCCCTGCGACCCTAATATAGGATAAAGCGGAAGATAATGAATGAATGAATGAATGGCTCTATTGGCGGCCGGCATGGTGGCTTAGTGGTTAGCATGTTCTCCTCTATTCTCCTCTGGTTCGAATCCCAATCTGGGTGGAGTTTCCTTGTTCTCCCCGTTTTCGCATGGGTTTTCTCTGGGTTCTCCGGTTTTCTCCCACAGTCCAAAAACATGCTGCAAGGTCAATTGAGTTCTCCAAATTGCCCCATATAGAGTGAGTGAGTGTGTGTGTGTGTGCCCAGCGATAGATTGGTGTCCTGTCCTGGGTGTATCTGCTCAGTGCCCGAAACGTTCTCCTCTAGATGGGCATGGGGAACCCCCCCGTGACCCTAATAGAGGATAAAGCGGAAGATAACAGATGGATGGTTTCTTTTGGCGCGGCTCCCAAGTGGCTCCTTTGATTTGTTTGTGTAACTTAAAGCAGTTTATTACCAAATTATGTGTTAAAATTAATTACTACTGTAAAAACGCATTATAAATATTTATTTCTAATAATATGGTTTTATGTACATACTTAGTATGGAACAGATTGCTATACAAATCCCTTCATGCATTATCTTCCGCTTTATCCTCTACTAGGGTCGCAGTGGAGAACGTTTCGGACGCTGGGCAGATACACCCAGGACAGGGCGCCAATCCATCGCTGGGTACACACTCACTCACACAGACACACTCTATATGGGGCAATTTGGAGAACTCAATTGACCTTGATGCATGTTTTTGGACTGTGGGAGGAAACCGGAGAACCCGGAGGAAACCCATGCAGACATGGGAAGAACATGGAAACTCCACCCAGATGGGGATTTGAACCTGGATCCCCAGCGCTGAGAGGAGAACATGCTAACCATTAAGCCACCGTGCCGCCCCTTATAAATGAATTTATAAAATTTAATTGAGTGGCACGGTGGCTTAGTGGTTAACATGTTCTCCTCTCAGCGCTGGGGATCCAGGTTCGAATCCCAATCTGGGTGGAGTTTCCATGTTCTCCCCGTGTCCATGAGGGTGTTCCTCCAGGTTCTCCAGCTTCCTCCCACAATCCAAAACCAGTGAGTGAGTGTGTGCTCAGTGATAGATTGGCGCCCTGTTCTGGGTGTATCTGCTCAGCGACCCTGGTAGAGAATTAAGTAGAAGGTAATGAATGAGTGAATCATCATTTTTGCTTCTTTATTCCAAATAACGGCGGCTTGGTTTTATATTTCTCTTCATGCAGCTCCCACCAGACGGAGCTCTACGTTCAGGTCCCTACTACTCGCCTGCCCATCGTTTACTCACCAGAGTACAACATCACGTTTATGGGGCTGGAGAAACTTCATCCCTTCGATGCAGGCAAATGGGGCAAAGTCATTCGCTTCCTAAAAGGTAACCATGTCCAAATCTAACTCCTCTTATTCTCTATAATGCGACTTCTATGACTTGGAGCTGCGTTCTGATATTATAATGCGAATGTGTTTATAATAAAGCAACAAGGTACGAGCAGGGGTGCATTATTGTAAATAAATCACAGAAAAGCGGTGTAACTGTACGCCACTACGCATCGTACCTCACAACACCTCTTTCCCGTCATTTATTCAAAATAATACACAACCTCGAGTGACATTGCTTTAATAAAATGGTTAAACACTATTATAAAAAAAAGAATATAAATGTGTTTATATTAAAGCAATATGTTACGAGAGGGGATGCATTATTGTAAATAAATTACGGCAAAGAATTGTAACTGTACTCCGCTATGCGTCGTACCTCACAACACCTCTTTCCTGTGATTTATTCACAATAATACAGGAACTGTTTTATAAATTTTATAAAGCTTTATAAATACCTGCTTCATAAAAAGTGTTACCATGTTAATAATGGTAAATAATGGTAAATATTACCATGTTAATAATGGCTTTTTCCTTGATTTAAGGGGAACTCTCTAAAAATATAATCAGCAGCTGATGTCAGTTGGTATTTTAATGCATTTGTGTTGTAATTTTACACAGATGAGCAGTTTCTCACCGATGACACCATTGTTCCAGCTAAAGAGGCCACTGAAGAAGATCTTCTAGTGGTTCACACTAAAGGCTACCTGAGTAGACTAAAGGTACATTTCACTGATTCTGTGAAAATGGTTTTCTTAAGGCACTCTAATTTATATATATATATATATATATATATATATATATATATATATATATATATATATATATATATTCAAAATTTTATAGTGTCTTTGATCTAAATATTAGAATATATATTTAAATTGAATTATTTATAAATATAGAGTGTGTGTGTGTGTAATATATATATATATATGCATATATATATATATATATATATATATATATATATATATATATATATATATATATATATATATATATATATATACATGCAGTAGTATACAGGTACTTTTCAGGTACAAGGTACAAATCAGGAAATGATGTGTGATTTAAATCCAACCCTTTGGAGAACCCTGTCCTTGCAGGTTGCTGTTTTCCCTGCAGATATCTTTTTTTGCTGTTACTCTACACTAGCTATCTAGAGGGAGGCTATTTAAAGGGACTCCCTAATGGCTGTGGTGCTCAGAATGCACAAGGGCAGTGTACTGCTTGCTTGTATCCTGTGTTTGCTGATGCATGAGTCAGTGCAGTGTGATTCCCAAACTCACCATGCAGACAGAAGCAAAGCATCAGGGAATTACTGCATCATTACTACTGGACTGCAATCTGATTCCCGTTCCCATCGTCAAGTTATACATCTAACCAACTCCAGAATATTGTCCAGGCAGCAACTGCGCTAAATTCAATTCATAAGCTTTTTTTAATTAGATGAGTGTGTTTGTGTATTCTCTTACTGATATCTTGGATGGATTAGGAATACTACTTCCAGTGTGTCCATTTATATATATATATATATATATATATATATATATATATATATATATATATATATATATATATATATATATATATATCCATCCATTATCTTCCTCTATGTTCCTATAGTAGGGTAGCGAGGGGGGGTTCGAACTGGGAATCCCTAGTGCTGAAAGGAAAATGTGCAACCGCATATAATTATAAATATATATATGCATATCCAGGTTCGAATCCCAATCTGGGTGGAGTTTCCATGTTCTCCCTGTGTCTGTGGGGGCTTCCTCCGGGTTCTCTGGTTTTGGCATGAAAATATTAATGTGTCTCTTTTCCCCCCTCTTTATTTCTAGTGGTCTTTGGTGGTTGCCACAATCACAGAAATCCCCCCACTCGTCTTTCTTCCTAATTTCTTGGTGCAGCGGAAAGTGCTGAGGCCGTTACGCACCCAGACAGGAGGCACCATCATGGTAAGTCCTTCTGACTTTTTAATTCTATATTAAACAAAACCAAATCAACACTTTATGTCGAGGTGTGATTATTGATTATTGTCAATAATCGTAAGGCTGGCACAACGGCTCAGCCAATCAGATTTTAGGATCGGAATTACCTGATTTAACTTGTGTAGTGTTAACGGCTGTATCAAATTACCAAGTGCAGCAATTATAATTTATTTTTTGGATTGTACCCCTTTTTTCTGATTAAATTTAGTTTTTTGCTGGCTTTATTATTTATATATATATATATATATATATATATATATATATATATATATATATATATATTATATATATATATATATATATTTTTTTTTTTTTTTATGTGGGGCGTGGGCGTGGCTTAGTGGTTAGCTTGTTGGCCTCTCAGTGCTGAAATTCAGGTTCGAATTCCCTCAGTTTTCTCCCATGGTCTAAAATCACAGGTGCTTTAAATTGCCCCATGCCGTGTGTGGGGACGGCATGGTGGTGTAGCGGTTAGCACATTTGCCTCCCAGAGTTCAAAACCCGATCCTGATGGAGTTTCCATGTTCTCTCTGTGTCTGCGTGGGTTTCCTCTGGGTTCTCCGGTTTCCTCCCACAATCCAAAACATGAATGACATAAATAAATTGAATGCTCCAAATTGCCCCATATAGTGTGTATTTGTGTCTATCGCTGGGCACGCACTCACTCACTCACACAATACACACTCTATATGGGTCAATTTGGAGAATTCCATGTTTTTGCACTGTGGGAGGAAAACCAGAAAACCCAGTGGAAACCCACATGGACACGGGGAGAACATGGAAACTCCACTTTTGGGGAACTCCATCCATCCATCCATCTATCCATTATCTTCCGCTTTATCCTCTACTAGGGTTGCGGTGGGGTTCCCCATGCCCATCCAGGGGAGAACGTTTCGGGCGCTGGGCGGATACACCCAGGACAAGACGCCAATCTATCGCTGGACACACACTCACTCACACAAACACACTCGATATGGGGCAATTTGGAGAATTCAATTGATTGATCCTTGTTTTTGGACTGTGGGAGGAAAACGGAGAACCCTGAGGAAACCCAAGCGGGCACGGGGAGAACATGGAAACTCCACCCAGATTGAGATTCAAACCTGGAACCCCTAGTGCTGAGAGGAGAACATGCTAAACACTAAGCCACTGTGCCGCGTTTGGGGAACTCATTCTTCTAAATAAAATAAATAAAATTCCGGAGTTTTGTTCCTTGTCCCTCGTGGCGGAACCGCTTTCGATCTGAAAGGCTGTTTTTGCAAAGAACTGACTCATGACTGCGATCTTGATTGGCACTTAAATAAGTGGCCAAAAAGCAGGAGCCCTTCACTGTCAAAGCTAAATAAAAGTGAGGGGAAAATGTTGAAAATTGCTTGGCTGAGGAACAAAGAAGTGAGAGTATGAGTCGGCAAATCTACTGCGGGCTGTCGTGAAATGACAATAAAAACATTTACGAAGAATAAACCCAACATTTTACTCTCTTAAAGGTTGTATAACATTCCAGGACAAAATGGGGACAAACCTGAGACTACACAATAACATGGGTTTCATTAACAATAACAACAAATCGGTTGTCAGCAAATTGGCTAGAATTAAGTGTAGATAAAACAAAAAATAATTTTGAATTGGAGAGCCCTGGCTTTTGATTTAGTGTATCTGCCCAGCGCCCGAAACGTTCTCCTCTGGATGGGCATGGGAAACCCCCCCCACCCCCCGACCCTAGTAGAGGATAAAGCGGAAGATAATGGATGGATATAGATCCCTGTCCTTGGTGAATCCCTAGCGCTGAGAGGAGAACATGCTAACCTCTAAGCCACTGTGCCACCCACATATTAGGAGCAGCCAATTTACCTTAAATCTATGTTTCTGGATTGTGGGAGGAAATTGGAGAACCCGGAGGAAACCCATGCAGATATTGGGTGAACATGTAAACTCTACCCAGATTGGGATTCGAACCTGGATCCCCAGCACCTAACCACTACGCCAATTACCACTGCTTGGAGATTTCTACTTACCAAAATCTAGACACCCAGATAGAGCGCCGGTCAAAAGTTTGGACACACCTTCCTTTTGCCTCACTTATTGTCCATGTTCTCAGTTCCACTTCCTGTAGAGATGGACTTTGTAGTTCTACAATTCAAGACTGTAGTCCATCTGTTTGGGTTCTACAGTACATACTGTGTACGTCCCCTTTACTCTGTTCTAATGGTCAGAACCCCAGTAGTACCACCACAGAGCAGGGGTTATTAGGTTGGTGCATTATTCCTATCCCAGCAGTGTCACTGAGGTGGAGAAATGAAACTCCAGCAGCACTGCTGCACTAAAACCCCCTCACCACATCAGTGTCACTGCAGAACTGACAATAAACAATCCACCACCCAAATTAGACCTGTTCTGTGATGATCCTGACCAACAGAGAACAGAGAACCAACAGGGGACTAACAACAACAAAGAACACAGATGGACTACAGTCTGGAATTGGAGAACTACAAAGTCCATCTATATGGTAAGTGGTGGAAATAGATAATAGAGAAAGAAGGGGGTGTGTATATGTACATTTTGAGTTTTATTATAAACATTTGAACATTTTTCAATGTGAATTCCCATTCTTTTTATTTCCCATCATGTTTTTACTTAGAAATCTATTAAAATCCCAATAAAAGGATATGGCTTCATCTTGGATATGGCATTAATGAAGCTATTTCAGTTACCTTTTGCCAGATGGAGGTTGCTGGTGCGCTGGTATCCTGGGAGACTGCTTTGGGTGATGGGGAGCTTGTGTTGAGTATGCTCCACACCACTCCCCCTGTCTCTCAGATGGAGAGTGTAATTACGCCACCTGTCAAGGCGCTCTCGCAAACCTCCATGTGCTACTAATTGACCATCAGACTCGGCTGCTTGTTGAGCGCTGTGTGGCAGGGCTTTGATGAAGTAGCTGTTTAGCGTTGCTTTACGACATCCCCCGACTTGGCCGTAGGGAGGCTCGAGGGTACTAAACCTTGCAATGACATTTCTTTTGCACGATCTATTATGTAGGAGGTCGGAGCGGGTGACGGACAGTGACACACTACTTGAGTCCGACTTAATTCCCAATCTTCAGGCCTTGTATCCGGACTTGGGTCTCCCATAGAAGGTCCAACTTGCATTGCGGGGAAAAATATATCTGAAAATGTACACATGGGGTTTGACAACCTGCCCTAAACTATTTAATAATATGCTTTTGAGCATTTATAAGCATTTATAAGCAGTTATAGGTCAAACGATTATTGAAAACTAAGTGTAAGTTTATTTATGTAGCATATTTTACATTGTGGGGCAGCACGGTGGCTTAGTGGTTAGCACGTTCGCCTCTCAGCACTAGGGATTCCCGGTTCGAATCCCCATCTGGGTGGAGTTTCCATGTTCTCCCCGTGTCCGCGTGGGTTTCCTCCGGGTTCTCCGGTTTCCTCCCACAGTCCAAAAACATAGATCAAGTCAATTGAATTCTCCAAATGCCCCATATAGAGTGTCTGTGTGTGAGTGAGTGTGTGCCCAGCGATGGATTGGCGCCCTGTCCTGGGTCTATCTGCCCAGTGCCCGAAACGCTCTCCCCTGGATGGGCATGGGGAACCCCCCCGTGATAATGAATGAATTAATTTTACATTGTCTCAAAACAGCTTTACCGTGTTCTAAGCTTGAACCCCAAAAAGAAGATAAGCGATGGTGGTCCAATGTTAATTTATGATGGGAGAGACCTTGTGAGGACCTCCTTGTAGGGAACTTCTCATTAAGTGGCCAGGCAATGGCAGCAGGTGTAAACAACAATGTTGTACAGGTTATTTATTATTCATTCATTCATTATCTTCCGCTTTATTCTCTATTAGGGTCGCGGGGGGGGGGGGGGACCCAGGAGAGCCAGGAGAGAACGTCTCGGGCGCTGGGCAGCTACACTCAGGACAGGGCGCCAATCTATCGCTGGTCATGTACAGGTTATATATGTTCATATTTAAGTGCTCAGTACAATAAAATGCAAGTTTGCTAATAAAGCAATGAGACACTAGAGCGCGTGCATTATTTAGTTAGACCCGACACCTAGCAAGTTCAAGATCAAATAATTTATTTATAGAGCAATTTTTATAATAGTACATTGTTACAATGCAGTTGTACAGGTGTTATAAGCCTTTAAACTCCCAAAGAGCAAACTGAAGAGACAGTGGCAAGACAAAACTCACTGTTATGTTGATATTTTAAGGAAGAAACCTTGTGAGGACCAAGACTATGTGGATTATTTCAGGTTCTTTGGTTTCTTCGCACAGTCCAAAAACATGGATTCAAGGTATATTGATGCTCTAAATTGCCCCTATCTTAACTGAACCTACTGTGGCTATGTGAGTGTGTGTGTGCCCAGAGATAGATGTTGTTATTTTAAGGAAGAAACCTTGTGAGGACCAAGACTCAGTGGGAACTCATCCTCCTTGGGCGGCCGGGCAGCATCAACAGTGTAGGACATTGCCCCGCAGCTATCATATATATAAATATATAAAATGGCACAGTGGCTTAGTGGTTAGCATGTTCTCCTCTCAGCACTAGGGATTCCCGGTTCGAATCACCATCTGGGTGGAGTTTCCATGTTCTCCCCGTGTCTGCGTGGGTTTCCACCCGGTTCTCTGGTTTCCTCCCATAGTCCAAAAACATGGATCAGGGTCAATTGAATTCTCCAAATTGCCCCATATAGAGTGTGTCTGTGTGAGTGAGTGTGTGCCCAGTGATATATTGGCGCCCTGTCCTGGGTGCATCTGCCCAGCGCCTGAAACGTTCTCCCCTTGATGGGCATGGGGAACCCCCCCCACCCCGCGACCCTAGTAGAGGATAAAGTAGAAGATAATGGATGGATTGAACCGCTGACTTCTGACAGTTTTATTGGAACATAACAAAAGACATCGCCGATGATCTTAGACAAACAATCTGCTGTCTATCAATTGGAAGCACTTTGAGGACATTTCCCATCAACTTAAAGTCCATCATTCCATTGTGTTGACGACTGACTCAGACCGACCCCCCCCTCCCACGGCCCTAGTAGAGAATAAAGCAGAAGATAACGGTTGAATGGATGGAATAAAGCTACAAAAAAAACTGCTGACATGGCTTAATTAACCAGGCGTTCTAAAGAGTTCTACTTTTATTTCACTGGAACATACTCAACACAAAAACACATTCACACCAAGAGCCAGATTAACGTCTTGAGTTTAGAACTGTAAGAGCAAAGCAGAACTCCTCGAGGCAACCGCAGGTTCTTCTCGCTGTGAGGTGAGAACGCAGCTTATTGTGTAACGGTTCTGCCCCGCAGGTTTTTTCGGGACCCGCGATTTTGGTGTGCATATTGAAAATCTCAGCTTGCTGTAATTACAGCTGTTTTATGTCAGTTTAGTGAAGCTCTGCTGGTGATTTGTGTGACAGGGTTCTACATTTACACCTAATTCATGGCCCTTGGCACCAGCAGCAGAACATAAGAGCAGACCCCCAGGTGTAAAGTGCTTGCGGGGAGCTCTTAGTCCTTTTCTTTTCACAAAAAGAGCCGAATTTCAGCCATCCATCAAAGAAAATAGGCAATGTACTGAGCTTTTTGCTACCCTGGTGATGTAGATACCGTCTACAGCCGCTGCCAGCACGGTTTGGAGCTTCCTCCCAGCTTGATGTGTATGGATGAGGGATGTAGAAAGGTACAGGGTTTGGCAGAGAGCTTTCTTTTTTATTTTGCTTATAATCTGAAGCAGCGAAACCGTCCCCTTCCCTTAGGGCCAGGACATGTGCACCTCCGGTCTACCATGCATGGCGTCAAACGATAGCTTGGATGTAGATGTACTCTTACGTTTGGTCATTAAGCAGATGCTTTTATCCAAAGCAACTTACAAAGTGACCACAGGGTTGCTCACAGCATCCCTGGGTTAAGGGATTTGTCCATGGACCCACATTGGTAACTTCAGTGGACCTTAAGGAGGATGAGTCCCCCACTGAGCCTTGGTCCTCCCAAGGTTTTCCCAAGCCTTGGTCCTCCACTGATCCTTGGTCCTCCCAAGGTTTTCCCAAGCCATGGTCTCCCACTAAGCCTTGGTTCTCCCAAGGTTTCCCCTTCCCTTAGGGCCAGGACATGTGCACCTCCGGTGTACTATGCATGGCCTCCAACGATACCTTGGATGTAGATGGACATTTACATTTGGTCATTAAGCAGACGCATTTATCCAAAGCGACTTACAAAGTGACCACAGGGTTGCTCACAGCATCCCTGGGTTAAGGGGTTAAGGGCCTTGCTCAAGGACAATTGTAAACTGTAAGGTGTCCTTGAGTGTCAGAAAGGCGCCTATGAAATAAAATGTATTATTATTATTATTATTATTAAGGACCCACATTGGTAACTTCATTGGACCTTAAGGAGGATGAGTCCCCCACTGAGCCTTGGTCCTCCCAAGGCTTTCCCAAGCCTTTGTCTCCCACTAAGGCTTGGTCCTCCCAAGGTTTCCCCTTCCCTTAGGGCCAGGACATGTGCACCTCCGGTATACCATGCATGGCGTCAAACGATACCTTGGATGTAGATGTACTCTTACGTTTGGTCATTAAGCAGATGCTTTTATCCAAAGCAACTTACAAAGTGACCACAGGGTTGCTCACAGCATCCCTGGGTTAAGGGATTTGTCCATGGACCCACATTGGTAACTTCAGTGGACCTTAAGGAGGATGAGTCCCCCACTGAGCCTTGGTCCTCCCAAGGTTTTCCCAAGCCTTGGTCCTCCACTGATCCTTGGTCCTCCCAAGGTTTTCCCAAGCCATGGTCTCCCACTAAGCCTTGGTTCTCCCAAGGTTTCCCCTTCCCTTAGGGCCAGGACATGTGCACCTCCGGTGTACTATGCATGGCCTCCAACGATACCTTGGATGTAGATGGACATTTACATTTGGTCATTAAGCAGACGCATTTATCCAAAGCGACTTACAAAGTGACCACAGGGTTGCTCACAGCATCCCTGGGTTAAGGGGTTAAGGGCCTTGCTCAAGGACAATTGTAAACTGTAAGGTGTCCTTGAGTGTCAGAAAGGCGCCTATGAAATAAAATGTATTATTATTATTATTATTATTATTAAGGACCCACATTGGTAACTTCATTGGACCTTAAGGAGGATGAGTCCCCCACTGAGCCTTGGTCCTCCCAAGGCTTTCCCAAGCCTTTGTCTCCCACTAAGGCTTGGTCCTCCCAAGGTTTCCCCTTCCCTTAGGGCCAGGACATGTGCACCTCCGGTATACCATGCATGGCGTCAAACGATACCTTGGATGTAGATGTATTCTTACAATTGGTCATTAAGCAGATGCTTTTTTCCAAAGCTACTTAGAAAGTGACCACAGAGTTGCTCACAGCATCCCTGGGTTAAGGGGTTAAGGGCTTTGTCCAAGGACCCACATTGTTAACTTCAGTGGACCTTAAGGAGGATGAGTCCCCCACTTGATCCTCCGAAAGTTTCTTTTTTAAAATAACACTTCTTCCCAGTGTCGCTTCGACTTGCTCTTTGGGGGTTTAAAGGCTTACAAGCTGCTTTGAACCTAGGATTTGAACCCACAACCTTCAGATTGATAGCCCAACACCTTTACCACTGAGCTTATACACCCATACAACCCAAAGCCTATGCCTCCTACACATCAATAAATTAGAAACTATGTAATTTATAAAAAAAAAAAAAAAGGGTGCGCTTACTGACCTGAAAATGGTAGCTCAGGTACCTCAACCGGGAGGTTGGGTGGTTTAAATATAAAGTCCACTGAAGTTACCACTGTGAGCTCCTTTACCCCTTAACACTCCATGCTAATGTATCAAGGCCAACCATGTTCTCCCCGTGTCCACAAGGGTTTCCTCTCGGTTTCCTTCTCCCACAGTGTAAAAATTCACTGCTCTAAATTTAAACCCCCAAAGAGCAAGCCGAAGAGACAGTGGCAAGACAAAACTTCCTGTTATGTTGATATTTTGGGGAAGAAATCTTGTGAGGACCAAGACTCAGTGGGGGACTCATCCTCCTTGAGCGGCGGGCAGCAACAACAGTGTAGGACAGCCATGTACAGATTGTGTGATGATCATGTGACCCGTATTTAACAATTAAAAACTATATAAGTCCATTGACGTCGTCCTGCAGGACCGCCAGTCCAATAGAACTCCAGGTTCCATTCGGTAATCATCGTGGCCGCAGTGCTTCAGCAGAACCATGGATGAAGCTGACGACACCTCCAGGAAATTAGCAACAGCGCGAAAGTAAAAGACAAGAAGTGCAGTTGGAGAGTTGGGGTGGGTCGGTCGAAAGGACACTGATGATGGGGGTGGGGGAGACCGACCTATAGGATCAAGTGAAAGAAAAAAGGGAATCATGGGAAAAGAGAATGAGATGGAGAAGTGCCTTTTGGAGCCCAGTGTCTTCTGATAAGTCTGTGGATATGCAAAGCCATGTGCTGGAACCCTGGGGAGAATGTTCAATAAGGCTGCTTCTTCTTCTGTGTGTGTGTGTGTGTGTGTGTGTGTGTGTGTGTTCACATCTTCTTTTAGTGAAAATGTTGAAATAGTGTGAGTTAGGGCACTTCACTCTCCCGCTGTGGCTACTTCACAGGCATGACGTTGCTATTGATTAGTTGGACTGTGCTGAGTAACGTTCTCATGGATTAGTGTTCTAAAGCTTCATGTACACGCCCGGAATACCATCATTAAAAGAAAAGAACGTCAGGAAGGTTAGCCCTCTCTTGACCGAGCGGGCTACCTAATTGCTAGTCCATGCTTTAATCCTACCCCGGCTGAACCGTAATGCATTGCGCGCCGGTCTCCCGGCTCGATCCAAATGATCCAAAACTCGGCGGTCCAACTTGTGTTCAACCGACCCAAACGAGCCCACGCCACTCCCCACATGCTCTCTACTGCGCTCTAGTGATGAATGTGGCCTGGTGCTCAGACGCAATGTCAGGGAAAACATCCATCCATCCATTATCTTCCGCTTTATCCTCTACTAGGGTCGTGGGGGGGGTTCCCCATGCCCATCTAGGGGAGAACATTTCGGGTGCTGGGCAGATACACCCAGGACACGGTGCCAATCTATCGCTGGACACGGAATACAATCATTAAAAGAAAAGAACGTCAGGAAGGTTAGCCCTCTCTTGACCGAGCAGGCTACCTAATTGGTAGTCCATGCTTTAATCCTATCCCGGCTTATACACCCAGGACCGATGCTTTGCGCAAACCGGTCCAGCTCAATCCAACCGATCCAAAACCAAAAATTCAAATGAGCCCACGCCAGTCCCCGCATGCTCTCTACTGCGCTCTAGTGAAAGTCCGGAATTCAATCATTATTCCTCTACTAGGGTCGCGGGGGGGGGGGGGGGGGGGGGGGGGGGGGGTGGAGTGGTAGTTCCCCATGCCCATCTAGGGGAGAATATTTCAGGCGCTGGGCAGATACACCCAGGACACGGTGCCAATCTATCTCTGGGCACGGAAAACAATCATTAAAAGAAAAGAATGTCAGGAAGGTTAGCCCTCTCTTAACTGAGCAGGCTACCTAATTGGTAGTCCATGCTTTAATCCTATCCCGGCTGAACTGTAACGCATTGTGCGCAGGTCTCCCGGCTCGATCCAAACGGTCCAAAACTCGGTGGTCCAACTTAAATGAGCCCACGGCACTCCCCACATGCTCTCTACTGCGCATTAGTGATCAAACTGGTCCAGCTCAATCCAACCGATCCAAAACCAAAAATTCAAATGAGCCCATGCCAGTCCCCGCATGCTCTCTACTGCGCTCTAGTGATGAATGTGGCCTGGTGCTCAGCCGCAACTTCCCGAATACAATCATCCATCCATCATCTTCCGCTTTATCGTCTACTAGGGTCGCGAGGGGAGGGGTTTCCCTATGCCCATCCAGGGGAGAACGTTTCAGGTGCTGAGAAGATATACCCAGGACACGGTGCCAATCTATCACTGGGCACTGAATACAATCATTAAAAGAAAAGAACATCGGGAAGGTTAGCCCTCTCTTGACTGAGTAGGCTACCTAATTGCTAGTCCATGCTTTAATCCTACCCCGGCTGAACTGTTGTTATTCTCCCAGCTTGCTGCTCACGATCAGCGTTCCCCAACTGGTCCAAAACTCGGCAGTCTGACTTGTTCAACCGACCCAAACGAGCCCACGTAAATCCACACGCTCTCATCTCTCTCCACTGGCTTCCTGTTGCGGCCTGCAATTAGGAAAAGGCGCTGACTCAGGCCGACAGCACCATCCCTGAATCTGCTCCTTCCTGCCGTAACTCTGTGGTTTAAAGATCTTTGGACACGTCCGGAATACCATCATGAAAAAGACAGGCTACCTAATTGCTAGTCCATGATTTAATCCTTTCCCGGCTGAACTGTAATGCCCAGCTCAATCCAACTGATCCAAAACTCAGGTCGGGGATGACCGACCCAAATGAGCCCACGCCAGTCCCCACATGCTCTCTACTGTACTCTAGTGATGAATGTGGCCTGTTGCTCAGCCCGACCATGGTGCTGATTCTCTTGTACACGTCCGCAATACAATCATCCATCCATAATCTTCCGCTTTATCCTCTACTAGGTTTGCAGGGGGGTTCCCTATGTCCATCTAGGGGAGAAAATTTCGGGCACTGGGCAGACCCAGGACAGGGCGCCAATACGGAAGGTTATAGGAAGGTTATCCCGGCTGAGCTTTAATGCATTGCTCGCTGGTCTCCCAGCCGGTCTCCCACGTCACTCCACACGCTCTCATCTCTGTCCACTGGCTTCGTGTTGCGGCCTGCATTCAGCAAAAGGCATTGACTCGGGCCAACAGCACCATCCCTGAATCTGCTTCATCCCACCGTAACTCTGTTTTTTAAAGATCCTTGTACACGTCCGGAATACAATCATTAAAGAAAAGAACGTCAGGAGGGTTAGCGCTCTCTTGACTGAACGGGCTACCTAATTGCTAGTCCATGCTTTAATCCTATCCCGTCTGAACTGTAATGCTTTGCGTGCCAGTCTCCCAGCTCGATCCAACCGATCCAAAACTCGGCGCTCCGACTTGTGTTCAACCGACCCAAACAAACCCACACCCCTCCCCACGCTTTCATCTCTCTCCACTGACACCCTGTTGCAACCTGTATTCAGCAAAAGGTGCTGACTCGGGTTAACAGCACCATCCCTGAATCTTCTCCTTACCCCCAACTGTTCCGACTTGTTTACTGCGCTCTTGTGATGAATGTGGCCTGGTGCTCAGTGGTCTCGTGGTGCTAATTCTCACAACATATCCTACACTTTTCCCTAAAGAACATTAGGAACGTCAGCCCTTTCTTAACCGAGCAAGCTACCCAATTGGTAGTCCATGCTTTAATCCTATCCAGGCTGAACTGTAATGCATTGCGCACCGGTCTACCGGCTTGATCCAAAACTGGGCGGTCCGACTTGTGTTCATCCGACCCCACGTCACTCCACACGCTCTCATCTCTCTCCACTGGGTTCACACTCACTCACACAGACACACACAAACATATGGGGCAATTTGGAGAATTCAATTCACCTTGAGCAATGTTTTTTGGACTGTGGGGGTAAACTGGGTCCGTGAACCAGAATTTCCTTTCCATTTCATGTACCACATGTTACGGAAATGACAATAACGTCTCCTTGACTCCTTGAACCTGTAAGTTGTAGTGAAATCATTCGTAAGGCTGAGGCTTCTCCTGACTTATGTCTTGATTTGGTTTAGTTTTTATTCCGTTACGACCGCTGTAAGCCACGGCTCATGGACGT
Organism: Corydoras sp. C115; assembly: GCA_019802505.1. Lineage (NCBI taxonomy): Eukaryota > Metazoa > Chordata > Actinopteri > Siluriformes > Callichthyidae > Corydoras > Corydoras sp. C115. Next base: position 598,022 of record JAFMOC010000318.1, on the reverse strand, counting down.
AATAACATCCACTCGTTTCAAGTAGCAGCGCTCGCGTTGCATCATGACGCGTAATGCATTCAAGCCTCCAGAAACGCAGCTATTTTCAAATGTTTCAGACGTCCCGGCATCTTCATAATGCTCGGAATGCAGCATCCGCGCAGATGATCGCAGCCTTATCAGCTCTAAGTGCTCTTTTAAAGCAGGTTTTAATTCTTTTGTTACACAGGCTGGAAAGCTCGCCATGGACCGAGGCTGGGCAATAAACGTGGGTGAGTTCCCCTTTAATTGTTTCCTTTTTTTTTATTACAAAAGGTTAATTTCTCAGCATGTAATCTGTCTGAATGTTCCGTAATCGAGGTTTTATTGTATTACCGCTCGGATGCAAAGTTAAGAACCTGGGTTGAACTGCCATTTTTATTCTAACAGTAAATAATTAAATTAAAAAAAGTTCTGTGCATCCAGTGGCTTAGTCATTAGCATGTTCTCCTCTCAGCGCTGGGGATTCAGGTTCGAATCCCAATCAAGGTGGAGTTTCCATGTTCTCACCGTGTTCTCGTGGGTTTCCTCCGGGTTCTCCGGGTTCCTCCCACAGTCCAAAAACATGGATCAAGGTCATTTGAATTCTCCAAATTGCCCCATATAGTGTGTGTCTATGTGAGTGAGTGTAGATTGGTGTCCTGTCCTGAGTGTATCTGCTCAGCGCCCAAACGTTCTCCCCTGGATGGGCATGGGGAATCCCCCCCCCCGCGACCCTAGTAGAGGATAAAGTGGAAGATATTGGATGGATGGATGGACTTTTTAAACAAGCCCATGTTTTCTTTTGCCTTTTTCCCTCAGGAGGTGGTTTTCACCACTGTTCCAGTGATAAAGGTGGGGGGTTCTGTGCCTATGCGGACATCACGCTCACTATTAAGGTACCGTCTCAAACATAATCTCATTTCGATGACCATGGCAACACTAAAAGGCTGAGGAAGCTCAGTGGTTAGGGTGTTGGGTTATCAATCTGTAGGTTGGGGGTTCAATTCCCACGTCCACTGAAGTTATCAATGTGGCTCCTTGAGCAAGTCCCTTAACCCTCATTGCTCCAGGGATGTTGTGATTAACCCTGTGCTCACCTTGTAAGTCGCTTAGGATAAAAGCATCTGCTAAATGACCAAATTTAAATTTAAATTTAAAAAATATAGTATTCACTTTATAAAGTTTTCATAATGTAACATTTATCATACTATAATTAAACTCTCTGATCATGTGACCAAAGCGGCCCGTTCCTGCAGATTCCTTCGTTCCAACATCTGGAAGATCAGACCTATCGTGACTGAACATGCTACCCAGCTGTTAGTCCAAGCCCTCATCCTATCCCTGCTTTATTATTGTAATGCGTTGCTTGCTGGTCTCCCAGCTTCCACAATCAGACCTCCACAACTGATTCAGAACTCTGCAGCCCGACTGGTGTTTAACCGGCACAAGAACTCATGTCACTGCACTACTCCTCTCTCTCCATTGGCTCCCTGTAGGGCGGCATGGCGACTTAGCATGTTCTCCTCTCAGCACTAGGGATTCCCGGTTCGAATCCCAATCTGGGTGGAGTTTCCATGTTCTCCCCGTGTCCGTGTGGGTTTCCTCCGGGTTCTCCGGTTTTCTCCCACAGTCCAAAAACATGAATCAAGGTCAGTTGGATTCTCCAAATTGCCCCATATAGAGTGTCTGTGTGAGTGAGTGTGTGTCCAGTGATAGATTTGCGCCCTGTCCTGGGTGTATCTGCCCAGCTCCCGAGACTTTCTCCCATGGATGGGCATGGAGAACCTTCCCGTGACCCTTGTAGAGAATAAATAGTAGAGAAGATAATGGATGGATGAACATAATAGGGCGGCACGGTGGCTTAGTGGTTAGCATGTTCTCCTCTCAGTGCTAAAGATTCCCGGTTCGAATCCCAATCTGGGTGGAGTTTCCATGTTCTCCCCATGTCCGTGTGGGTTTCCTCCGGGTTCTCTGGTTTCCTCTCACAGTCCAAACACCATGGATCAAGGTCAATTGAATGCTCCAAATTATATTGATTTAATTCAATTGAATGCCCCATATAGAGTGTGTCTGTGTGTGTCAGTGATATATTGGCGTCCTGTCCTGGGTGTATCTGCCCAGCGCCCAAACGTTCTCCCCTGGATGGGCATGGGGAATCCCCCCCCCCCCCCCCCCCCGCGACCCTAGTAGAGGATAAAGAGGAAGATAATGGATAATGAGATGATGAGAAATAGATGTTGTAAAAAGTTGTATTTTTAAATACCACCCACAAAGGTTCTTCCAGGTTCTACCCCTGTACCCTGTATGCACTTCTGAACCCCACGTTTATTTTCGTATTAAACCTCAGCAGCTGATTGCCCCTCAATGTGTTTTCTGTCTGCAGTTTCTGTTCGAGCGAGTGGAGTCGGTCTCCAGGGCCACGATCATCGATCTGGATGCTCATCAGGTGAGCGGCAGTCGTTTTCTGAGCAACTGCGGAGGAATTGACACCGCGGATGAGATAATACCTCCCGTTTAGTATGCCGATCGATGAGGGCGCATTGACTTGCGTGCTACATCTTCAGCAGCGCTTTCCTGCCTTCCCCATTTCATAACGTTCCATAACACTTCACAACACGGCTTATCTTCTACGACCACATTTCAGGCTGCTTTGATGCTTTAATTAAGTTTGCGGAGAGTTCGGCTTATAATTGCAGGCTGATTATATAATAATCGTAGGGGGTTCCGAACATTATTTCCAGATTACTAAACCTCAATAACAATTAACAGACATTCAGGAAATCAAGAACATATACAATAGTATCAGGGAAAAGTTTGGACACGCCCCTTTTTTGCTCCGCTTACCATATAGATGGACTTTCTAGTTCTACAATTCCAGACCGTAGTCCATCTGTTTGTGTTCTACAATACATACAGTGTACGTACTCTGTTCTAATGGTCAGAACCCCAAAAGTACCAAAACAGAGCAGGGATTATTAGGTTGGTGCATTATTCCTATCCCAGCAGTGTCACTGAGGTGTTTAAATGAAACTCCAGCAGCCCTGCTGCACTAAAACCACTGCAGAACTGACAATAAACAATCCACCACCCAAATTAGACCTGTTCTGTGATGCTCCTAACAAATAGAGAACACAGAACCAACAGGGGACTAACAACAACAAAGAACACAGATGGACTACAGTCTGTAATTGTAGTTACTGTAATTACAGTCTGTAATTGTAACTACAAAGTCCATCTATATGATAAGTGGAGGAAAGAGGTGTGTCCAAAGTTTTGACTGATATATAGTATCTCGGAGGCGGCATGGTGGCTTAGTGGTTAGCATGTTCTCCTCTCAGGGCTGGGGAGTTCGAATCCCCATCTGGGTGGAGTTTTCATGTTCTCCCCGTGTCCGTGTGGGTTTCCTCCGTGTTCTCCGGTTTCCTCCCACAATCCAAAAACATGGATGAAGTCAATTGGGTTCTCCAAATTGCCCCATATAGAGTGTGTCTGTGTGAGTGAGTGTGTGCCCAGTGATAGATTAGTGTCCTGTCCTGGGTGTATCTGCCCAGCGGATAAACAATGTGGGGTAATACCTTCCTACACACGTAAATATGAGGACCTTGTGTATATGTAAATTTACAGTTGGTCTGTTGGATGCTTTTATCCATCCATTCATTATCTTCCGCTTTATCCTCTACTAGGGTCGCGGGGGGGTTCCCCATGCCCATCCAGAGAACGTTTTGGGCGCTGGGAAGATACACCCAGGACAGGATGCCAATCTATCACTGGACACACAATCACTTTCTCAGACACACTCTATATGGGGCAATTTGGAGAACTCAAGTGACCTTGATCCATGTTTTTGGACTGTGGGAGGAAACCGGAGAACCCTGAGGAAACCCACGCGGACACGGGGAGATCATGGAAACTCTCCAGCACTGAGAGGAGAACATGCTAACCACTAAGCCACCGTGCTGCCCCTGGTGTTATAGTCATGGTTAGTTTATGGTTGTAGTAAGGTTCTGGGTAAGGTTAGTCTAGTAGTTTGTATGGTTAAGGGTTGGGTGAGTGTCTTAGAACAGAATAAATGTCTATATAAAGTTCTTACAGTGCAAAAACTTGTGTGTGTGTGTGTGTGTGTGTGTCTGTGTGTGTGTGTGCGCGTGCCTGTCAGTCCATACAATCCTTTGTATTTGGTGACTCACAAACATTAAACGAACGTCAGTTACGGGGACGATATTTCCGAGCTTTTTTGCCGGGAGCGGTAACATGAGCTCGAGTCATTCGTTTTCGGTTGGCGTTAGAACGCTGCAATATCATTTTTTTTCCCCCCAAGGTGCTTGATATCAGACAATTTGTACTTCCCAAATGCGTTAGAACGCCGGTTCGGGTTCAGTCATAACCGATTATGTTGAAAATAATCCCTCCGTCGGAACCTCCAGCTTGCCGCTTGATTTATAGTCTGCCGGGCCACGTGTCACCTGAAGTCACGGAGGAGGAATTCGGCCCTCGTGAGGCTCGTGTGTGTCATTTAAGGTTCTTCGGTGTGTGTTAGCGTTCCATCATGCAGCGCAGGACGAGTGGAGGTGAGCCGGGATGTGTGCGGGCATTTTGAGGGTAGAAGGGTAAAGGGAGAGAAAGGAGAATACAACGGAACATGGAACCTGATTAGTAAAGCATTCTGTTATAGTTACGTTCCTTAATAGAACCATTAGACCCACAAAGCAGAAGTTATTGGATTGGTGAATTATTCCTATCCCGGCAGTGTCACTGAGGTGTTTAATTGAAACTACAGCAGCACTGCTCCACTAAAACCCCCCTCACGACACTACATATATATATATATATATATATATATATATATATATATATATATATATATATATAGGGGCAATTAAGAGCAACCAATTTACCTTAAATCTATATTTTTGACTTAGAAGAGTTTGGACACGCCCCCTTTCTGCTCCACTTATTGTCCATGTTCTCAGTTCCCCTTACTGTAAAGATGGACTTTGTAGTTCTCCAATTCCAGACTGTAGTCCATCTGTTTGTGTTCTACAGTACATAGTGTGTACGTCCCCTTTACAGTGTTCTAATGGTCAGAACCCCAATAGTACCACCACAGAGCAGGGGTTATTTGGTGGGTGCATTATTCCTATCCCAGCAGTGTCACTGAGTTGTTTAAATGAACCTCCAGCAGCACTGCTGCACTAGAACCCCCTCACCACATCAGTGTCACTGCAGAACTGACAATAAACAATCCACCACCCAAATTACACCTGTTCTGTGATGCTCCTGATCAATACAGAACAGAGAACAACCGGGGACTAACATTCATTCATCCATCCATTATCTTCCACTTTATCCTCTATTAGGGTCGCGGGGGGGGGGGGGGGGGGGGGTTCCCATGCCCTTCCAGGGGAGAACGTTTCGGGCTCTGGGCAGATACACCCAGGACAGGGTGCCAATTTATCGCTGGGCACACACACACACTGACACACACACACACACACACACTATATGGGGTAATTTAAAGCATT
>JAFMOC010000318.1:530000-587500 GCA_019802505.1 Corydoras sp. C115 | reverse complement strand
TAAATCGCAAAGCCTTAACCACAATCCTACGAGTGCCCTGAATGGAACCACCTTGGTGGTTCTGGGGTGTTTTGACCGCCGACAGCATCCTCTCGCTGTTCTAACTCTAATTCTCGCACAGATCCCAAGAGGATGAGCTGGAGCTGTCCATCCCCACCGGGGAATAAGCCTTCAGGTGTCCTGGTTGCCCCATATGATGTCCTTATCTTCCTGCACCATGCCCTCAGTCCCTCTAGAGACATCCTCCTGTCCACGAGCCATGTTCTAATGTTAAACGTTCTTATTTCCATATTTCTGTTTATCACAGCAAAAGCTTATCAGCCATCAGGAGGTCGGAGTCCCAGTCTCTTCTGTTTCTGGGATTTAACCCCGGGTTACTTAACGACCCGCCTGCAGTTACTTAACGACCCGCCTGCAGTTACTTAACGACCCGTCTGCAGTGCATTAAGCGTGTTTAGCTCCGCCGTCCGACGCTGAATAGGACTCTCATGCCTCATCGCACAAACGCCACTTCGTAGGGGATTGGATTCTCTCACTAACACTGCGACAATTAGCCAACAGCCCCTCTCAGGGCAAAAGAGTTAGAGACTCTGCTGAAAGCTATAACGATGCATTAAAGGTATAAATAGAAAGGTGAGATGTCATTTTCTCATCCTTTCATGACTCGCTTTCGACTGAGACACGGCGCCCTGTCCTGGGTGTATCTGCAAATGAAACGTTCCACTTCAAAAAATGGGCATCCATCATCTTCTGCTTTATCCTCTATTAGGGTCGCGGGGGGGGTTCCCCATGCCCATCCAGGGGAGAACGTTTCGGGCGCTGGGCAGATACACCCAGGACAGGGCGCCAATCTTTCACTGGACACACACTCTATATGGGGCAATTTGGAGAACTCAATCGACCTTGAGCCATGTTTTTGGACTGTGGGAGGAAACCGGAGAACCTGGAAACCCACAAGCGTGCTAACCACCCTGTGGTTACATCCACATCCATGGCAGCGAAATGAATTAATTAATTAATTAATTAATTAATCACAGCATTTAGGTGTAGTGTTTAATACATACCGTGCAGGTGCATTGTGGGTATGTGCGACTCCATACGCGGCACAAGCTGCAGCCCATGTTCGAGGTAAGTAGTTTAATCCCCACCCCCCGTGGTTTGGTTCTAAAGTTAGTGGCATGGATATCAATAGTTCTAAGTAAGCATGTAGAATCCGGAGCTGTGATGAATGGCTGGATGTGCGGGCGGAGCAGGCCACTTTGCCGTTAGAGGTTTGTGCTGCGCGGATACTTAATTGCTTTGTGCGCTTTGATGTACGGCAGAAATCCCGCCGCGGCCGACGATGAAGCCCGTTCGTTATTACAATCAAACCGATCGTATCTGCAGTCAAGTCCGCCGTTCTTACTCCATTCATCCAGAACGTCTCCATCCTCACGGCTCAGCCCCATCCATCACTCACCGCTCCATGAGCAGAAGATAAAGAAGGCCATGGGTTTGGGTTCCAGGGAAAAGAAATATGACTGACACGTGTGGGATGAGAGGGCGGCACGGTGGTTTAGTGGTTAGCATGTTCTCCTCTCAGCGCTAGAGATTCAGGTTCGAATCCCAATCTGGGTGGAGTTTCCATGTTCTCCCCGTGTTTGTGTGGGTTTCCTCCGGGTTCCCTGGTTTCCTTCCAAACTCCAAAGACATGCCCCATATAGAGTGTATGTGTGAGTGAGGGTGCGTCCAGTGATAGATTGGCGTCCTGTTCTGGGTCTATCTGCCCAGCGCCTGAAACGTTCTCCCCTGGATGGGCATGGGGAACCCCACCGCGACCCTAATAGAGGATAAAGGTGAAGATAATGAATAAATAACTGAAGAGTGGATTAACGTAAGCATGTTCTCCTTTCAGTGCTGGGGATCCAACTTCGAACCTGGGTGTTTCCATGTTCTCCCCGTGTTTGTGTGGGTTTCCTCCGGGTTCCCCGGTTTCCTTCCAAACTCCAAAAACATGGATTTAAGGTAGATTGAATGCCCCAAGGCGGCATGGTGGCATAGTAGTTAGCATGTTCTTCTCTCAGCGCTGGAGATTCAGGTTCGAATCCCAATCTGGGTGGAGTTTCCACGTTGTCTCCGTGTCCGTGTGGGTTTCCTCCGGGTTCTCCAGTTTCCTCCCACACTCCAAAGACATGGATTTAAGGTAGATTGAATACCCCAATTTGCCCCATATAGAGTGTGTTTGTGTGAGTGAGTGTGTGTCCAGTGATAGATTGGCACCCTGTCCTGGGTGTATCTGCCCAGCGCCCAAAACGTTCTCCCCTGGATGGGCATGGAGAACCAACAACATTCGGAGATAATGAATGAATGAAGAGGGGCTTAGTGTTTAGCATGTTCTCCTTTCAGTGCTGGCGATCCAACTTCGAATCTGGGTGGAGTTTCCATGTTCTCCCCGTGTCCGTGTGGATTTCCTCCGGGTTCTCCGTTTTCCTCCCACAGTCCAAAAGCATGGATCAAGGTCAATTGAATTCTCCAATTTGCCCCATGTAGAGTGTGTGTGTGTGTGTGTGTGTGTGTGTGTGTGAGTGAGTGTTTGCCCAGTGATCGATTGGCGCCCTGTTCTGGGTGTATCTGCCCAGTGCCTGAAACATTCTCCCCTGGATGGGCATGGGGAACCCCCCCATGACCCTAGTAGAGCATAAAGGTGAAGATAATTAATAAATAACTGAAGAGTGGATTAATGTTTAGCATGTTCTCCTTTCAGTGCTAGGGATCCAACTTCGAATCTGGGTGGAGTTACCATGTTCTCCCCATGTCTGTGTGGGTTTCCTCCGGGTTCCCCGGTTTCCTTCCAAACTCCAAAAACATGGATTTAAGGTAGATTGAATACCCCAAATTGCCCCATATAGAGTGTGTTTGTGTGAGTGAGTGAGTGTTTTCCCAGTGATCGATTGGCGCCCTGTTCTGGGTGTATCTGCCCAGCGCCTGGGAGAACATGGAAACTCCATCCAGATTGGGATTCGAACCGGGAATCCCTAGCGCTGAGAGGGGAGAACATGCTAACCACTAAGCCACCGTGCCGCCCATCTACTTCTGACTTGTGTTTTTTTCATTTGTAAGTCGTTTTGGATAAAAGCATCTGTTTAAGGACTAACTGTAAATCTAATGTAACCAGAAGTCCGTCCGCATAAAGGAACCAATCTAACAAACCGAAAATAAGCAGACGGCAATAGAAATGCCCCATTGAAATTGCCCCAATTGAATGTCAGCGTTACACGTGACAATGGGTTTGTCAGTTGACCGTAACGTCGCCAATTGTTTGATGTTCTCTTCTGTTTAACAGGGAAATGGACATGAGAGAGATTTCTTGGATGACAGCCGGGTTTACATAATGGATGTCTATAATCGGCACATCTACCCCGGAGACGGATTTGCCAAGAGTGAGTATTTAAAACTCCAATCTTGAAATCACATCACATAAAGGGATTATCTTTAGATGGCTGGTACTTTTATGATAGGAAACACCGCTGTGCTGATTAGAAAGGCTTATCGAGCGTCCTGCATGTCCTCGGAAGCGTTTGCATTAAACGTAGTCCTTACCTTACTTTACCTTCTTAAGGAACGAAAGGAACAAATATGTTCTTCCATGTTCTCATGCTTCCAATGTGGGTTCTTGAGCAAGACCCTTAACCCTCATTGCCTTAGGGGTGCTGTCCCTGTGTTCTGAACCCAGTAATCAAGTTGGGATACCTGTAAGTCGTGATGGATAAGGGCATCTGCGAAATGACCAAATTTAAATGTTATCCACATACAGCACCAGTCAAAAGTTTGGACACGCCCTCTTCTGGCTCCATTATCCATTTCCTCCACTTACCATATAGATGGACTTTGTAGTTTTACACTTACAGACTGTAGTCCATTGGTTTTCTTGTGTTTGTCCCCTGTTGGTTCTCTGTTCTCTTTTGGTCAGGAGCATCACAGAACAGGTGTAATTTGGGTGGTGGATTGTTTATTGTCAGTTCTGCAGTGACACTGATGTGGTGAGGGGGTTTTAGTGCAGCAGTGCTGCTGGAGTTTCATTTAAACACCTCAGTGACACTGCTGGGATAGGAATTATGCACCAACCTAATAATCCCTGCTCTGTGGTAGTACCATTGGGGTCCCAGCATTAGAGAACACAGTATGTTGGAATACATGCTGGTTGGTAGGTCATGGTAGCTTAGTGGGTAGGGTGTTGGGGTATCAATCTGAAGGTCCTGGGTTCAAATGCCAGGACCACTGGAGTTACCAATTTGGGCCCTCAATCGAGACGTTTATGCCTTATTGCTCCAGAGCTGCTGTATTAACCCCATGTTCTGACCCCAACCATCAAATTGGGATACTTGCAAGTCGCTTTTGATAAAGGTACCCATGAAATCCATCCATCCATTATCTTCCGCTTTATCCTATATTATCCTATATCCCATGCCTATCCAGGGGAGAACATTTTGGGCGCTGGGCAGATACACCCAGGACAGGGCGCCAATCTATCACTGGGCACACACTCACTCACACAGACATACACACTCTACATGGGGCAATTTGGAGAATTCAATTCACTTGATCCATGTTTTGGACTGTGGGAGGAAAACGGAGAATCCAGAGGAAACCCTCATGGACACGGAGAGAACATGGAAACTCCACCCAGATGGGGATTCGAACCGGGAATCCCTAGCGCTGAGAAGTGAACGTGCTAACCACTAAGTCACCCACCCACGAAATGACCAAATATAAATGTACAGTCTGTAATTGTGGGACTTCAAAGTCCATCTTTACAGTAAGTGGTATTGATTGACTAGTAAAGAACACATAGTTCATCCACCACCTTCGTTATTAGTCTCTTAATTTATGGATTGTGGAGACACTTAGTCTGCTGGAATAGGTAATGCACCAACCTAATAATCCCTTTGCGTTACTATTGGGGGTCCTGTTAGAACAGTTAAAGGGGAATAGCAGTATGTTGGACTACATTCTGTTGTAGGTTGGTTTTAGTGTAGGGTGGGTATTGAAGGTGAAAGTCAGAGGTGCTGCATCAACGCTATGCTTAGAACAGAGCAAAGGGGACAGTCTGGATTTGTAGAACTACAAAGTCCAACTTTACAGTACGCCTTGATATTGGCTTACCAACATGTCGTCCCAGGGGGTGCCAAGTCGTTAATGTTTCCTGGGTGGCTGGGGTGGACAGGGCAAATGTCTCAACTGTCTCAAATGTCTAAACTCGGTCTTTAATTTGTGTATGGTGGGAACACTTTCTGAGGTAAACATCTTTGCGTTTGTGAAGTTGTAGGGGTAACGCCACCTGGTTGGGTTTGTAAGGGTGATTTGAAAGTTCTTACACAAATGGTCTACAGTCTGGAATTGTAGAACTACAAAGTCCATCTTTACAGCAAGTGGAACAGAAGATGGACAATAAGTGGAGCAAACCTGAGGTACTTTCTAATATATATATATACTGCACAGTAAACTGTCAGGATTCTGTTTGATTGACAGACAGCAGATCAAAGCTGGTTGCTACATCACCTTGGTGAGTCAGTAACTGCGACTCTGAGTGACAGCATGTTCAGGACACGGCTACGTTCACCTAGTTCCTCTTGGAACATTCCGGCGGATATGTCTTATAATATGTCTTCCCATTCACACTTTCTTCGTTGGCAAACAAAAGGTCCTTTATACAAATTTGTCCATCAAATCCTACATATTCATTAGGAGGTGCCGGCTGGGTTTTCATGATAAGGTGTGTTCCGCTCACTTCCTCACTTTCACTTCGTACCTCGTGTGACATTTCGCTGTGTTTTAAGGGCCAGGCTTTTCAACGGAAACTCTGCTGTTTGCTACTTGTGTTTTCATCTGCCTTTAAAACCAAAAGAGACTAATTAGGGGCAGAAGTGTCCAAAATAATTGTCTTCTGAAAATTAAATGGGTTTGTGTGTGCACACACAGACACACACACACACACACCATGTCACTAACAGTACTAGGAAAAAAAATCTACCTATACTAATATGAAAGAACACTTTAAACGCAATAATCCACAAAAGACACACACACACAGTAACAGTCAATATTTTGGACACGCCCCCTTCTTGTTCCGTTTCCTCCACTTATCATATAGATGGACTTTGTAGTTTTACAGCCTGTAGTCCATTGGTTTTCTTGTTTTGGTTAAACCCCTGTTGATTCTCTGCTCTCGATTGGTCAGGTCATTTAAACACCTCAGTGACACTGCTGGGATAGGAATAATACACATACCAAAAAAATAATCCTGCTCTTTGGCGGTACTATTTGGGTTCTGAACATTAGAACAAAGTAAAAGCAATAAGACATTCAAGGTTGTGTATTATCGTGTGTGTATATATATATATATATATATATATATATATATATATATATATATATATATATATATATTTTTATACTGCGTGGGCAGCACGGTGGCTTAGTGGTTAACACGTTCGCCTCACAGCGCTCCCAGTTTCCATGTTCTCCCCGTGTCTGCATGGGTTTCCTCTGGGTTCTCTAGCTATTCTCCAAATTGCCCCATGTAGAGTTTGTTTATATGTGTGTATGGGTGGGATGGGCATGGGAAACCCCCCTGCGACCTTAGTAGAGGATAAAGTAGAAGATAATGGATGGATGGATGGGATGGATATATACTGCACTGAGTTTATTTAACTTCTAATTGTATACAATCTATACATATTAATGGTAACAGTACAGATTTTTACTACAATTTGCCCCAGCCTCAGTTTTGTCGATGTGTTTTTGCACAGTTGAACTGGACTGGCTGTTTAAACTTATATTCTTTTGTTTTTTGTACTCATTATTTAATCTATTATTTTTTTGATATTACATATTTATAATAGTTATATTACTATTTTTAACTTGCTGTTTAATTTGTGGAATATCATACAGCTTCTGGTTGCACTTAATTTTCCTTCAATAAAGTATCTATTTATCTACTTTTTACTTTTTTAGGGATCTGACTTTAATGTTAAATTATCCAGTGGAGATGTCTTACATGTTGTCTATTTAAATACAACTAAATAAACGTTGCATGTCTACAGGGGCCATTAAAAGGAAGGTGGAGTTGGACTGGGGTACGGATGACACAGAGTATCTCCAGAAGGTGGAGCTCCACTCCGAAGGTGCTTTAAATGAGATCAGACCTGACATCATAGTATACAATGCAGGCACTGATGTTCTTGATGGAGATCCTCTTGGAGGTCTGGCTATCAGCCCACAGGTACAGTCCACAAAAGCCAAAGTACAAAAAAAATATATTAATATGTTTTTAATATATTAATTTATATATGAGCCGGCACAGTGGCTTAGTGGTTAGCACGTTCGCCTCTCAACGCTAGGGATTCCCGGTTCGAATCCCCATCTGGGTGGAGTTTCCATGTTCTCCCCGTGTCCGTGTGGGTTCTCCGGTTTCTTCCCACAGGCCAAAAACAAGTCAATTGAGTTCTCCAAATTGCCCCATGTAGAGTATGTTTTTGTGAGTGAGTGTGTGCCCAGGGATAAGTTGGCGCCCTGTCCTGGGTGTATCTGCCCAGCGCCTGAAACGTTCTCCCCTGGATGGACATGGGGAACCCCACCGCGACCCTAATAGAGGATAAACCGGAAGATAATGAATGAATTAATTTATATAGGGGCGGTGGTTTAGTGGTTAGCATGTTCTCCTCTCAGCGCTAGGGATCCCCAGTTTGAATTCCAATCTGGGTGGAGTTTCCATGTTCTCCCCGTGTCCGTGTGGGTTTCTTCCGGGTTCTCCAGTTTCCTCCCACAGTCGAAAAACATGGATCAATTCAATTGAATTCTCCAAATTGCCCCATATAGAGTGTGTCTGTGTGAGTGAATGTGTGTTCAGTGATAGATTTGCGACCAGTCCTGGATGTATCTGCCCAGCGCCCGAAACTTTCTCCCCTGGATGGGCATGGGGAACCCCCCCGCGACCCTAATAGTGGAAGATAATGGATAGATAATTTTTATCAATGCGTGACATACAATGCATTATTTACCTGATGTTTTTATTGACTGCGTTCTGTAATTTGTTTGTCAGTTTTTGATTGTTAGAGAAACCTGAACCCTGTTACTCAGTGAGCAGCGTTTTTCCAGTTTCCTCCCACAGTCCAAAAAACATGGATCAAGGTCACTTGAATTCTCCAAATTGCCCCATATAGAGTGTGTTTGTGTGTGTGTCTACCTAACCCCCAAAACCTTCTCAACGTTCTGAACGTTCTCTTCGTAATGACTGCCATCTAGAACATTCCTTTGGTTTGATCGTGTTCCTTTGAGTTTACCAGTGGTAATATCATCTGCTCTCAGGGCATCGTGAAGAGAGACGAAATCGTGTTCCGGGCGGCCCGCAAGAGGGGGATCCCCATTCTCATGGTGACTTCAGGTGGCTACCAGAAAAAGACGGCCCGTATCATCGCGGACTCGATCTTAAACCTACAAAGAGAGGGGCTGATTGGTGAAGAGGTGCCTTGAGGGGATGAGCCATCAGTGGAAGTGATGATGAGGAGCAGAGCTGTCTCAGCTGAGGCAGTGGTCATGTGACACCTCCTGACTACAGCACAGCGACTAACAGAACAAACGTCTTAAATGGTGTGGGGTAACGTTAAATACAAAAACCAACGATCTGAGATTCTGCAATCTCAGTTAACTATCTAATTAATTAACATCGTGTTTCTTCTCCAGACCATGGTGGATGACCTTTCTGTGATGGTCCACAAAGCCCATTTCTGATTATTAAGAAGCTTTTGCTAATTATCTTGATTATTTATTCAAATAAGGAAAGTACAAAAAGGGATTATAAATTCTAAAATATATATATATAGTATAATATAATAACTTTAAAATGACATTATTTTGCTCATTTGGTGACGGGTACACATCATGATGGAGATAAAGATTCAGATTTTGTAGAAAGTGGAATTACAAGATTAAAACTTTTGTACATTAGTTGAACTCATCCATCCATTATCTTCCACTTTATCCTCTGCTAGGGTCGCGGGGGGGGGGGGGGTTCCCCATGTCCATCCAGGGGAGAATGTTTCGGGCGCTGGGCAGATACACCCAGGACAGGGTGCCAATCTATCACTGGGAACACTTACTCACACAAACACACTCTATATAGGGCAATTTGGAGAAATCAATCTACCTTAAATCCATGTTTTTGGACTGTGGGAGGAAACCGGAGAACCCGGAGGAAACCCACATGGACACAGGGAGAACATGGAAACTCCACCCCAGATTCGAAGTTGGATCCCCAGCACTGAAAGGAGAACATGCTAAACACTAAGCTACTCTTCATTCATTCTTTCATTATCTTCCAATTTATCATTGAACACACACTCACACAAACACACTCTATGGGGCAATTTGGAGTATTGAATTGACCTTGGTCCATGTTTTTGGACTGTGGGAGGAAACCTGAAAACCCGGAGGAAACCCACATGAACACGGGGCGAACATGGAAACTCCACCCAGATTCGAAGTTGGATCCCCAGCACTGAACGGTGAACATGCCAACAAATAAGCCACTATTCAGTTATTTATTTATTATCTTCCGCTTTATCCTCTATTAGGGTCATGGGGGGGTTCCGCATGCCCATCCAGGGGAGAACGTTTCGGGTGTTGGACAGATACACCCAGGACAGGGCGCCAACCTATCACTAGGTACACTCACTCACTTTTTTTCTCTCATGTGCCTTTAGGGGCTCAATACCCGACATTATAAAAAACACTAATGATATAAAAGCACTAAGGAAAGTTCTGAAAAAAAAAAAAAAACTTTAATTTGTTTATTTGGTTACACCTCCTATAAATCTACTATAAATAATGCATTATAAAGCCTTCATGAAGCTTTATTAATTTTTCAAAATGAATAAAACATATTTCATAAGCCTCTTTAATATATTTTGATGGTCATGTTACATAAAGTGTTATGATAATATGCCATAAGGCTTTACAACACAAAACGACATAATGCATTATAATCCAAACCTTATATAACTTTGCTTTTTATTTGACATAAAGTCTGTAAAGAGCATTTATAACCTTTACTAAGTCATTAGGTACCAATATTAATATTAATAATTTTCTTTATAGAGGTAATAAATGACAACACATGAACTAATGCCTGTAAAGACAGCTTATGAGATGTTATTAGTAATTATGAATGACTCTTTGGGGGAGACATTCATTTGACACTAATGTTATAAAGCTTTATGACACTGCTCACTATGATAAGTTAATGAACAGGTCAAATATACATTATAATGCATTATTTCATGTTGAGTTATGAAGGCTTATGTCATTCTTATGTCATGCACTTCATGACTGGGATCATGAACACACACACACACACACACACACACATATATATATATATATATATATATATATATATATATATATATATATATATATATATATATATATATTGTGTGTGTGTGTTTGTGCCAAGGCTTATGACAATTGTTATAAAGCATTATGAATACTTCATAAAGCTTTATTAATGTGTTTACAAGGCATTATGAATCCCGCATTTATAGGAAGTGTTATATGTTTCTTCTTATTTAACTTTGGGTTTTCTGTGGAGAGAGTTTTGTTAACATTTGTTGCGTAAAATTGATTTAAATAAAGCACTTTAAACACTGTTATATTTTTTCAGAGAGCTGTTCTGTGTCT
Source organism: Corydoras sp. C115 (assembly GCA_019802505.1). Taxonomy (NCBI): domain Eukaryota; kingdom Metazoa; phylum Chordata; class Actinopteri; order Siluriformes; family Callichthyidae; genus Corydoras; species Corydoras sp. C115. The sequence continues at coordinate 576,784 of JAFMOC010000318.1, read as the reverse complement.
CGAGTGCAGGGATGGTGCAATTAGAATGAAGTCGGCAGATTTAGATTTCTTTTCATTTTTATTTTCTCGTATCCGTTCAGTTCGCTTTTTATTTCAATTAGTTTCTTGTTCGAGCGCACACACAACTTTATTTTTGTTATGAGGGATGTACTAAATAAATGAAGTGAAAACGAAGGATGTAGCATTTTAATCTACAAGATATTCTGAGGAGTGAAAGTGCAAAGATAAAAAAATGCTGTAAGGTCGTTTTGGGGATTCTGTTCTTATATCGCAGCAAAATACGAAAACGAAGCCATTTGTAAAGCCTGTAAGATGAGAAAATATCCATCCATCCATCCATTATCTTCTGCTTTATCCTCTATTAGGGTCGCAGGGGGGTTCCCCATGCCCATCTAGGGGAGAACATCTAGGGCGCTGGGCAGATACACCCAGGACAGGACGCCAATCTATCGCTGGGCAGATAAGACAATATATAAATCATAATCAGCAAATGAATAAAAACCTGATTAAAACCTCTATTTATTATAAAAGTTTGTTTGAATTAAAGTGTACAGCTTAAAGTTCATCCATCATCTTCTGCTTTATCCTCTATTAGGGTCGCAGGGGGTTCCCCATGCCCATCCAGAGGAGAACGTTTCGGGCGTTGGGCAGATACATGAATCCATGTTTTTGGACTGTGGGAGGAAACTGGAGAACCTGGAGGAAACCCACGCGGACACAGGGAGAACATGGAAACTCCATCCAGATTGGGATTCAAACCTGGATCCTCAGCTCTGAGAGGTGAACGGGGCAATTAAGAGCATTCAATTTACTTTGAATCCATGTCTTTTGAACTATGGAAGGAAACCGGAAAACCAGGAGCAAACCCACACAGATACGGGGAGAACATGGAAACTCCATCCAGATTGGGATTTGAACCGGGAATCCCTAGCGCTGAGAGGAGAACATGCTAACCACTAAACCACCATGTCACCCAGCTTAAAATTCTTTAATCTGTGCATTATCTTCCACTTTATCCTCTACTAGGTCATAGAGTCCATCCAGGGGAGAACGTTTCGGGCGTTGGGCAGAACACACACCATGTGGGGCAACTTGGAGCATTCATGGACACGAGGAGAAAATGGGATTTAAACCTGGATCCCTGGCTCTGACAGATGAACGTGCTAACCACCAAGCCACCGTGCTGCCCGGCTAAAAGTTATAAAGGTAATTTATAGTTAACTAAGGTTTTTGGGCGGCACAGTGGCTTAGTGGTTAGCATGTTCTCCTCTCAGCGCTAGGGATTCCCGGTTCGAATCCCCAACTGGGTGGAGTTTCCACCCCATGTTCTCCCCATGTCCACGTGGGTTTCCTCTGGGTTCTCTGGTTTCCTCCCACAGTCCAAAAACATGGATCAAGTCATTTGAGTTCTCCAAATTGCCCCATATAGAGTGTGTCTGTGTGAGTGAGTGTGTGCCCAGCAATAGATTGGAGCCCTGTCCTGGGTGTATCTGCATGGGGATGGGCATGGGGAACCCCCCCGCGACCCTAATATAGGATAAAGCGGAAGATGATGGATGGACGGAAGGTTTTTGGTGGTTGTGTAACTGGATATGACGTTCTGGGTCTCCCGGTGTAGAGACGGCCTGTGTGCTGTCTGTTCGGTTTATAGCTCTTCCGCTGAAGCAGCTTAGTAATAGCTACTAATGAGTGTGATAAAGCTTCCTAATTATTCTTTGTTGAAAGGGACTCAGAGGAATTTGTTTGAGGTTAAGATAAAAGACCCACGGCCTTTGGCTCGCACAATGCCGATACTGATTTGGAGTCGCGACAGACACTGGGTTTAAATTCAATACATTGTATATCGTATTTAAAGCCACAGTTCAATAGAAATCATAGATTTTTTGATCTATCAGGTTTACAACACGCTTGTTTTTGGTGTCTCATCATTTTCTCTCATAATAGAGAGAAATATTTCCCAATGCCAATCCAGGGGATTTCAGGCGTTTCAGGCGCCTGGCAGATACACCCAGGACAGAACGCCAATCCACCGCTGGGTACACACTCAATTATGCTGACAGGGTCATAAATAAATAAATGAAGGTGAGGTAGGGTGTGGTAGCTCAGTGGTTAGGGTGTTGGGCTGTCAATCTAAAGGTTGGGGGTTTAAATCCCAGGTAAATCCCAAGTTACCAATGTGGGTCCATGAGCAAGACCCTTAACCCTCATTGCTCCAGGGATGCGGTGGCACTTTTTACTATAGTATATTGTCACAAAGCAGCTTGTTGACGTCTGGGGAGGTTGTTTTCAGTCCAGCCCAGACGGCTACGCCCATCGGGGGAGATATGTTCGCAAGTACACACTCAATTATGCTGACAGGGTCATAAATAAATAAATGGGTTGGGTAGGGTGTGGTAGCTCAGTGGTTAGGGTGTTGGGCTATCAATCTGAAGGTCGGGGGTTCAAATCCCAGGTCCACTGAAGTTACCAAAGTGGGTCCTTGAGCAAGACCCTTAACCCTCATTGCTCCAGGGATGCTGTGGCACTTTTTCCAATAGTACATTGTCACAAAGCAGCTTTACAGTGTTATAAGCCTTTAAACCCCCAAAGAGCAAACTGAAGCGACAGTGGCAAGATAAAACTTCCTGTTATGTTGTTACACCTATGACACACTCTGACTGTTGACGTCTGGGCAGGTTGTTTTCAGTCCAGCCCAGACGGGTACGCCTATCGGGGAGATATGTTCGCAAGTACCGTTGCTGTTTAGGACAGGGTGCCAATCCATTGCTGGGCGCACATACACACACTATATACAGGCAATTTAGAATAGCCCATTTACCTTGAATCCATGTTTTTTGGACTGTGGGAGGAAACCAGAGAAAACCTATGCAGACACGGGGAGAACATGGAAACTTGGTTCCCAATGCCCATCCAGGGGAGAACGTTTCGGGCACCTGGCAGATACAGCCAGGACAGAACCTTAATCCACCGCTGGGTACACACTCAATTATGCTGACAGGGTCATAAATAAATAAATGGGTTAGGTAGGGTGTGGTAGCTCAGTGGTTAGGGTGGGCTATCAATCTAAAGGTTGGGGGTTCAAATCCATGGTCAACTGAAGTTACCAATGTGTGTCCTTGAGCAAGACCCTTAACCCTCATAGCTCCAGGGATGCTGTGGCGCGTTTTACAATAGTACATAGTCACAAAGCAGCTTGTTGACGTCTGGGGAGTTGTTTTCAGTCCAGCCCAGAGGCTACGACCATCGGGGAGATATATTCGCAAGTTTAGGACAGGGTGCCAATCCATTGCTGTGCGTACATACACACACTATATACGGGCAATTTAGAGAAGCCCATTTACCTTGAATCCATGTTTTTTGGACTGTGGGAGGAAACCAGAGAACCCTGATAAAACCTATGCAGACATGGGGAGAACATGGAAACTTGGAGAGTTCCCAATGCCCATCCAGGGGAGAAGGTTTCAGGCGCCTTGCAGATTGCCAATCCACCGCTGGGTACACACTCACTCACACAGACACACTCTATATGGGGCAACCTTGGGCATTCAATCGACCTTGGATCCATGTTTTTTGGACTGTGGGAAGAAACCGGAGAACCCGAAGCAAACCCACACAGGGAGAACATGGAAACTCCACCAAGATTGGGATTCGAACCTGGATCCCCAGCACTGCGAGGCGGACTTGCTAACCACTAAGCCACCATGCCGCCCTCAAGGTAAATTGAATGCTCTAAATTGCCCCATATAGTGTGTGTTTGTGTGAGTGAGTGTGCCCACCACGCCAATCAGTGTAGATATATTCACAAGCAGCATTGCTATTTAAACGGCTCAGCTGCAAGGTGGGAAAATAGACCATTGTTGGGGTGTGGACCTTCTTCCGTACACAGAAGTGTCAAAAAGAATCATCCATCTTGCTTTTTTGATGTCCGTCAGCGCGATTGAAACCGATTCTGCCTCCGATTGGGCAAAATACATCAAATCTAATAATGTAATTATATTGTTGTCTTAGTTGTTGGTATGATTTATGCTGCTCTTTCGCGGATTGTGCGATGTCTCAAACGTGTACACTTTATTGTTTGCAAGCCTCTCTCCTGCCGAAGAATGTGATTAATGCTGAGAGCACTTTTCTTTTGAGCATTGGGGAAAATCCACGACATCATTCATCATCTCTACGTTCCTCGCCCGGATTCTGTCTTTTGGCCGGATTTCGTGCAAAACGCTCACATCAGATATTTACACCGCTGAGCAGCGATCGACTGGGATTGGCTGGAGAAGCTCCGAGCTGTCCAATCATCCATCCTGTACTGTGGGGTGGGGGGGTGGGTTCCTCATGCCCATCCAGGGGAGAACGTCGATACACCCAGGACAGGGCACCAATCTATCACTGGACACACACTTACTCACACACACTCTATATGGGGCAATATGGAGAATTCAAAAGACCTTGATCCATGTTTTTGGGAGGAAACCGGAGATGCCGGAGGAAACCCACGCGGACACGGGAAGAACATGGAAACTCCACCCAGATTGGGATTCGAACTGGGAATCCCTATCCCTGCTGAGAGGAGAACATGCTAACCACTAAGCCACCGTAACGCCCGCTGTCCAATCCCCAGAAGGTAATTTTCAAGAAGCTTCTCATCAAATGAAACGTGTTTATACGAATTCGTTGACAATAACATCAATCCATCCATCCATTATCTTCCGCTTTATCCTCCACTAGGGTCGCGGGGGGGGTTCCCCATGCCCATCTAGAGGAGAACGTTTCAGGCGCTGGGCAGATACACCCAGGACAGGGTGCCAATCTATCACTGGATACACACTCACTCACACACACACACACGCAATTTGGAGAATTCAATTCACCTTGATCCATGTTTTTGGACTGTGGGAGGAAACCAGAGAACCCGGAGGAAATCCACACGGACATGGGGAGAACATGGAACACGTTTTTTTTTTTAAGTCATTAGTTTGAGCCATTGATCGTACCATTGGCGTGCCAATGGTGACCTGAGTGTGCCATCATCTTGTACAGTCTCCACATTAAAGGCTGATTTTCAGATGATATCATGATCTGCTTTAAGAACGCTGTAAATGACTCAGCAGAGAAGCATCTAACCTCTTCACTGGGCTGAGGTTCTACGTTTGAACTTGCTCCCCGCTGATTTTCTTTTATAGTCCTCATTACTGGTGACTGCGTAATGGAGGCTGATGTAATAAAGTTTTCAGTCTGAAACTCATCTCCATCCTGCATGCACATACACACCATCCAGTCTCGACAGGTCTACACTGAACCTTGGCAGGAGATCAGATCGTTGTGTATTTGGCCACAGTTGTAAATGTTATGGGCGGCACGGTGGCTTGGTGATTAGCATGTTCTCCTCTCAGCGCTAGGGATTCCTGGTTCGAATCCCAATCTGGGTGAAGTTTCCATGTTCTCCCCGTGTCTGTGTGGGTTTCCTCCGGGTTCTCTGGTTTCCTCCCACAGTCCAAAAACATGCATCATGGTCAGTTGAATTCTCTAAATTGCCCCATATAGAGTGTGTGCCCAGTGATAGATTGGTGCCCTGTCCTGGGTGTATCTGCCCAGTGCCCGAAACATTCTCCCCTGGATGGGCATGGGGGAACCCCCCCAACGACCCTAGTAGAGGATAAAGTGTAAGATAATGGATGGATGGATAAATGGCAAGCAAATCACAAATGTGTATCTTAACTAGGATTGAGCTTTTAATATCTCATTTTATCTCATTATCTTCCTTTACCAGGGACTAGGGATATGGTAAGGGTTGGGGTCCTTCCATGGGAGAACGTTTTGGCGCTGGGTAGATACCACCAGGACAGGGCGCCAATCTATGACTGGGCACACACTCACTCACACAGACACACATTTTAGAGCAGTCAATACTTCTTGAATCCATATTTTTGGACTGTGGGAGGAAACCGGAGAACCAAGAAGTAACCCACGTGGACACGGGGAGAACATGGAAACTCCACCCAGAGTGGGATTCGATCCTGGATCTCCAGCGCTGAGAGGCGAACATACTTACCACTATGCCACCATGCTGCCCAATTTTATTATCTCATCTCATTATCTTCCGTTTGGGATTAGGCGGCATTAGGGATTAGGGTCGCAGGGGGCCTTGGGTGGGTTCCCCACGCCCATCCAGGGAAGAACGGTTTTCCAGTTTTCTCCCCTAGTCCCCTACTCGGGTTGTGGGAGGGGGGGAACGTTTCAGATGCTGGGCAGATACACCCAGGACAGGGTGCTAATATATTGCTGGACACACACTCACTCACACAAACACACTCTATATGGGGCAATTTGGAGAATTCAATCGACCTTGATCCCTGTTTTTTGGACTGTGGGAGGAAACCAGGGAACCCGGTGGAATCCCACGTGGACACGGGGAGAACATGGAAACTCCACCCAGATTGGGATTCGAACCGGGAATCCCTAGCGCTGAGAGGAGAACATGCAAACCACTAAGCCACCGTGCCGCCCACATACAAAATCTACAAAAACATCTTAAAACATTAGAATATCTCAGTATGGATGACGCGCCTGAGCAGAAATGAATCCACCGCCTGGAAATGCATCACATGGTCAGTTTTTGAATGAAACTTCATATTTTAGGTTTCTAGGCGAGATTAGATTTCGGCTTCCTGCCCAGCGCAGACCGATATTACAGTCTGTTTAAGCTTTCATTCAACTATCAGGCCATAAATAAATTCCTGCTTATGTATTTTTCGCAGCGGGAGGAGAATATAAAAGCCGTGATCTCTTTATATGGCTGCAATCTGTTGAGCTCTGTCTCTCATACACTGAAAAAAACAACAACCCTGGGGCATTTGTGCATCATGTCGTAATGAAAATGCTATGGAGATGGAAATAGATTAGATAGTTATTGGTTCTCCGGTTCTTTCGGTTCGGGGGAAGCCGGTGGATACAGTGTTGCTGCTTTTATCCGTTCGAGTGCGTTGGGAAAGTGGAGGCAGGTGCATAATTCATTGTTTAGATTTAGGCTCTCATTACGGCTGAGAACATTCCCGCAGCAGTATGTCGAACCCGAATCCCTTTTGATTGCCTTCCCCCGTTTCCAAATCGGCCACTTTATTAACGTCCCTCGGCTGATTTCGGAAAGATCTATTAAACAGCTCCCTGATATTTTCACTCCGAGCTTCATATTAAGCACGAGAGCTCTTATTGTATGAAGGTTTATAAAGTATTCATAATGCTCTATACCTGTTGCCTTGAGCTTCTGTTAATGTACATGAATGTTCATGACTATCCATCCATTATCTTCCACTTTATCCTCTACTAGGGTTGAGGGGGGGTTCCCCATACCCATCCAGGGGAGAACGTTTCGGACGCTGGGCAGATACACCCAGGACAGGACGCAAATCTATAACTGGGCACACACTCACTCACACATACACACTCTATATGGGGCAATTTGGACCGGAATTCTCTAGTGCAGAAAGGAGAACATGCTAACCACTAAGCCACCATGCCGCCCTAGTCATCCATCCATTATCTTCTGCTTTATCCTCTATTAGGGTCGTGGGGGGGTTCCCCATACCCATCCAGGGGAGAACGTTTCGGGCGCTGGGCAGTTACACCAAGGAAAGGACACCAATCTATAACTGGGCACACACTCACTCGCTAGGCACACACTCACTCACACAGACACACTCTATATGGGGCATTTTGGAGAATTCAATTGACCTTGATCCATGTTTTTGGACTGTGGGAGGAAACCGGAGAACCCGGAGGAAACCCACGCTGACACGGGGAGAACATGGAAACTCCATCCAGATTGGGATTCGAACCGGGAATCCCCAACGCTGAGAGGAGAACATGCTAACCACTAAGCCACCGTGCCGTCCTGTTTAAATAAGTGTCATAACAAAATGACATAAGGCTTTATAACACAAACCAACATCATGCATTATGAAAGTTATATTATTTTTATGATTTGGATTTTTATGGGGCAGCATGGTTAGCATGTTCTCCTCTCAGCATTAGGGATTCCAGGTTCAAATCCCAATCTGGGTGTAGTTGCCATGTTGGGTTTCCACCGGGTTCTCCGGTTTCCTCCCACAGTCCAAAAACATGGATCAAGGTCAATTGAATTCTCCAAATTGCCCCATATAGAATGTGTCTGTGTGAGTGAGTGTGTATCCAGTGATAGATTGGCGTCCTGGCAGCACAGTGGCTTAGTGGTTAGCATGTTTTCCTCTCAATGCTGGGTATCCAGGTTCGAATCCCAATCTGGTTTCCATGTCCTCCCCGTGTCCGCGTGGGCTTCCTCCGGGTTCTCCGGTTTCCTCCCACAGTCCAAAAAACATGGATCAAGGCCAATTGAATTCTCCAAATTGTCCCACATAGAGTGTGTCTGTGTGAGTGAGTGTGTGCCCAGTGATAGATTGACGCCCTGTCCTGGGTGTATCTGCCCAGCGCCCGAAACGTTCTCCCCTGGATGGGCATGGGGAAACCCACCGCCCGCACCCCTAGTAGAGGATAAAGCGGATGATAATGGATATCACCCCATCCAGAGTGCCTCTATATTTTACCCAGTGTTTTCCACACTGCAATAACCACAACTCTGACAATGACAAATAGCTTCCTCTGGATGGAGAATGAATGAATGTTTGGCAACGCAGCTGTTATTATAACCACCACTATAAGGATTTGTTATTCTCCATTCCAGCATTGGAATCCAACGCGTGTACATGCTGGTATTGTTTGTGAAGTGCTTTTAAAGAGTCTGGGTCTAACCAGATGCATCAAATCCCTTAGGAGAGGCATTCACCCAAAATAAGTGACACCTTTGCTGCTCGGGGGTCAGACTGAAAAAGCTGTTATTAAAATCCTGTCAAAGGGAATTTACTGCAGGTAGACAACAGCTCACTGGCTGACACATAACTGGCACGGCCGGCACATTTTCCCATCAGTGGCATGCCAGGTGTTTTATTATTACCCTCGACATGCTTCTGACAACATTTCAGAACATTTCATAATCTCTGGGTATTATTACGAATTGCTTAATGGAGGATTCTTACATCCCATGTGTCCTGCTCATTAACATTCCCAAATCATCCCAAGATATGAGCTACGAGTCTTTAAGATAATGCTATTTAAGGGTTATTGATTAAAATGTAATTAGTGTTGGTAACACTTTCTATTTTTTATTTTATCCATCTATACATTATCCTGTACTAGGGTCGTGGGGGGGGGGGGGGGGGGGGGTTCCCGATGCCCATCCAGGGGAGAAGGTTTCTGGACAGATACACCCAGGACAGGGCGCCAATCCATCGTTGGGCACACACACACACACAGACACACTCTATATGGGGCAATTTGGAGAATTCAATTGACCTTGATCCATGTTTTTGGACTGTGGGAGGAAACCGGAGAACCCGGAGGAAGCGCACGCGGACACGGGGAGAACATGGAAACTCCACCCAGATTGAGAGGAGAACATGCTAACCACTAAGCCACCGTGCCGCCCTTATAATTTATTTATTTATTTATTTATTTATTTTATTCTATTTTTAGATTTTTTTAATCTATTTTTTATTTAATTTGTGATATGTATAGGAATTTTGAACTGCAAGGACAGTCTACCTAAACTAACCCATTCAATCAGTTGCCACTTCCTGTAAAGATGGACTTTGTAGTTCTCCAATTCCAGACTGTAGTCCATCTGTTAGTGTTCTACAGTACATACTGTGTATGTCCCCTTTACTCTCTTCTAATGGTCAGAACCCCAATAGTACCACCACAGAGCAGGGGTTATTTGCTTGGTGCATTATTCCTATCCCAGCAGTGTCACTGAGGTGTTTAAATGAACCTCCAGCAGCACTGCTGCACTAAAACCCCCTCACCACATCAGTGTCACTGCAGAACTGACAATAAACAATCCACCACCCAAATTAGACCTGTTCTGTGATGCTCCTGACCAATAAAGAACAGAGAACCAATAAAAACAGATGTACAACAGTCTACAAATTCCATCTATATAATCCATCCATCCATTATCTTCCGCTTTATCCTATATTAGGGTCGCGGCCCCCATGCCCATCCGGGGGAGAACGTTTCGGGCGCTGGGCAGATACACCCAGGACAGGGTGTTAATCTATCGCTGGGCACACACTCACTCACACAAACTCTATATGGGGCAATTTGGAGAATTCAATTGACCTTGATCCATGTTTTTGGACTGTGGGAGGAAACCGGAGAACCCAGAGGAAACCTACGCCAACACGGGGAGAACATGGAAACTCCACCCAGATTGGGATTCAAACCGGGAATCCCTAGCATTGAGAGGAGAACATGCAAACCACTAAGCCACCGTGCCGCCCCATCTATATAATAAGTGGAGGAAATATTGCAGGAGCAAGAAGAGGGCGTGTGCAATGGTCTAATTGGTTCTGAGAATAGCTTGAGTGCAGAACAGTGTATATTCATTCATTCATTATCTCCCGCTTTATCCTCTATTAGGGTCGCGGTGGGGTTCCCCATGCCCATCCAGGGGAGAACATCTCGGGCGCTGGGCAGATACACCCAGGACAGGGCGCCAATCCATCGCTGGGTACACACTCACACACTCAAACACACTCTATATATGGGGCAATTTAGAGAACTCAATTAACTTGATCCATGTTTTTGGACTGTGGGAGGAAACCAGAGAACCCGGAGGAAACCCACGCGGACACGGGGAGAACATGGAAACTCCTCCCAGATAGGGATTCGAACCGGGAATCCCTAGCGCTGAGAGGCGAACGTGCTAACCACTAAGCCACCGTGCCGCCCACAGTGTATATTAATACTGTAAATATATAGAGAATACAGAAATATCGAATGTGAGGTACAGTAGGTGTTTAGTTCGTCCTATCACTGTGCTTTAATCATATACGTCTGCGGTGGGCTTTTAATATACACTGCACGGAGGCGGCAGTATATAAAATACATTGGGTCCACTTTGCTCCAGGTGCTGTGTGTTTTACAGATGCAACTTAATAGGACCTCAGAGACTGACGTTCTGATGAAAGCTATAGGAGAACAGCGTAGTGGAGTTATTGGCGAACGCTCGATACACACGATAGAAATTATAAATCAAATACGCACACAGGTGTCCAAAGATTATCCACATGAAGGAATACTTATACACCGAACCATGTTAAGGTGAACTAAAGTCAATAAACATGATTTGTGTCATTGAGTTTGAAGGGGTTTTGCACTTTATTGTTTTCCACTTGTCATGAGCCATCCATCCATTATCTTCCGGGGAGGGGGGGGGGGGGTTCTCCATGCCCATCCTGCGGAGAACGTTTCGGGCGCTGGGCAGATACACCCAGGACAGGACGCCAATCTATCACTGGACACACACTCACTCACACACACACTCTATATGGGGCAATTTGGAGAATTCCATTGACCTTGATCCATGTTTTTGGACTGTGGGAGGAAACCGGAGAACTCGGAGGAAACCCACGCGGACACGGGGAGAACATGGAAACTCCACCCAGATTGGGATTTGAACCGGGAATCCCTAGCACTGAGAGGAGAACATGCTAAATCACTAAGCCACTGTATATATATCCATCCATTATCTTCTGCTTTATCCTCTATTAGGATCGTGGGGGGGTTCCTCATGCCCATCCAGGGGAGAACGTTTCGGGTGCCGGACAGATACACCCAGGACAGGACACCAATCCATCGCTGGGCACACACTCACTCAGACAAACACACTCTATATGGGGCAATTTGGAGAATTCAATTGACTTGATCCATGTTTTTGGACTGTGGGAGGAAACCGGAGAACTCGGAGGAAACCCACGTGGACACGGGGAGAACATGGAAACTCCACCCAGATGGGAATTCGAACCGGGAATCCCTAGTGCTGAGAGGAGAACATGCTAACCACTAAGCCACCGTGCCGCCAGCCACCGTATATATGTCACCATATATATATATATATATATATATATATATATATATATATATATATATATATATATATATACTGTATATAGATGAAATATATATATATATAATAAGTCGAAAGTGTGTGTGTGTGTGTGTGTGTGTGTTTATGTGAGAATACCAGATTCATAGATTGTGTTACCAAAGTTTCTTTAAAAAGTTCTTTGTCCGTAGGGGCCATCGGGTTGTGTGGCCCCTAGTCTTCAGGTTCCCGTTGGCCTCGGGTCGTCTGGGTCCCCCTGGTCTTTCCCTGTCCATCGCTGGACCAAGGGAGCATGGTCGCGGTTTCTTGCCCTCATCATGAATGCGTTCCATAACAGGGGCACATACTGTATATACACATACATACGCACATAAAGAGACACACACGATTTCTAGCAATATTAGGATGTGTTTGTGTGTGTGTGTGTGTGTGTGTCTGGAGGCATGTGTGTGTGTAGTGTGTATAATGCGTGTGTGTATTTATGTATGTTTGTATATACAGTAGGTATGTATAGGAATGTATGTATAGGTTGTTTTTTCCCCTCGCTCTTCTTTTTTTTTAGGTTGTTTCTTTTTTCCCCTCTCTCTCCTTTTCCTCCTCTTTTTTCCCCTGTCATGCATTGGCGGAATAATTCAAATCAATCGAATAAAAGCACAATTAACAGGAATAAGCTACAATATTCTGTAGAACTGTTCCTGTAAAAACGTAAAAGCAAACATGTGTGGTACATCAGTGCAGTCAGATTACCATTCAGATTGCAAAAGCTACCAGACATGACAGGTTAAAAAAAATAAATAAATAAAATAAAAAATTAAATAAAAACACCAGGCGACCAATGAAACGTAAATTAATATTCACACCATTTACAGGAATGTATCCTCCACATTTAACCAATCAGTGCAGTGAAACACACACACACACACACACACACACGCCTTGCATACGACGCCTTGCCCAAGGGCACTTCAGCCATAGTGCTAGGTGGGACCGGGAATCAAACCAAGGACCTTCAGGTCACAAGGTCACAAGGCTGGTCCTTTAACCCCAAGCCCATGACTTTGCTTCATTTGAAAACAGAAGTAACACTAAAAATAAATATGCTAAGATATTATATACACTAAGCATGTGGGTTTTCTACCCACCTTCTTGAGATTGCTCAATTGAATTTGCCCCGCAGCAGTAGCATTGCTGACAGTGGAGCTAACATGCAGCTGTGTTATAGGGATAACAAAAGCTAGAATATAATGCTGAATAAGATTACCAGGAGGAAGCATAGAGATAATGAAAAGTAGCAGACCAAGAACAGAACCTTAAGTGACACTGAGAGGAAAAGATGTAATGGAGGACCTGCTTTCAATTCTAATATAATAAAGCTGGTGAGGCTGCGATGCTCGGGAGGGGCCTGGATCCTGAATCCTGAACAAAGACATTCATATAGACTGTTTACAGCAAAGAGGTTATATATATTTTTTTTAGCATCATGGGTAATGTGACAGGGCGGCACGGTGGCTTAGTGGTTAGCACGTTCTCCTCTCAGCACTAGGGATTCCCGGTTCGAATCCTGGAGTTGGCCTGAGTCCGCGTGGGTTTCCTCCGGGTTCTCCGGTTTCCTCCCACAGTCCAAAAACATGGATCAAGGCAATTGAGTTAGATTGGCACCCTGTCCTGGGTGTATCTGCCCAGCGCCCAAGACGTTCTCCCCTGGATGGGCATGGGGAACCCCCCCGTGACCCTAATATAGGATAAAGTGGAAGATAATGGATGGATGGATGTAAAATTCATATATATACTGTCTTAGGCTTGTAGTTAAGAAACCAGCATTGGGATCTTGTGATTGTGGTAGCTCAGTGATTAGGGTATGGGTTCCAATCCCAGGTCCACTGAATAACCGATGTGGGTCCTTGAGCAAGACCCGTAACCCTCATTGCTTCAGGGATGCTTGTGGGCGTCCCCGTGCTGGCTTCTTTGGTAGCTTTGGATGAGCTCCAATTGCCTCCTGTTTCCCAATGCCCATCCAGGGGAGAACGTTTCGGGTGCTGGGCAGATACACCCAGAACAGGACGCCAATCTATAGCTGGGCACACACTCACTCACACAGACACACTCTATATGGGGCAATTTGGAGAATTCAATTGACTTGATCCATGTTTTTGGACTGTGGGAGGAAACCAGAGAACCCAGAGGAAACCCACACAGACACGGGGAGAACATGGAAACTCCACCCAGATTGGGATTTGAACCTGGATCCCCAGCGCTGAGAGGAGAACCTGCTAACCACTAAGCCACCGTAAGTCAAACTTAATTATTATTATTTTACACTGTCCCATGTTAGTAAACCCTGTGTAAGAGGTTATGGTATTAATTTATCATATAGATGGACTTTTTAGTTCTACAATAACAGACTGTAGTCCATCTGTGTTCTTTGTTGTTGTTAGTCCACTGTTGGTTCTCTGTTCTATTGGTCTGGAGCATCACAGAACAGGTCTAATTTGGGTGGTGGATTGTTTATTGTCAGTTCTGCAGTGACACGGATGTGGTGAGGGGGTTTTAGTGCAGCAGTGCTGCTGGAGTTTTATTTAAACACCTCAGTGACACTGCTGGGATAGGAATAATGCACCAAGCAAATAACCCCTGCTCTGTGGTGGTACTATTGGGGTTCTGACCATTAGAAGAGAGTAAAGGGGACATACACAGTATGTACTGTAGAACACAAACAGATGGACTACAGTCTGGAATTGTAGAACTACAAAGTCCATCTTTACAGGAAGGGGCAACTGAGAACATGGACAATAAGTGGAGCAGAAAGGGAGAAACTTTTGACTGATACTGTATGCAGTTGGCCTTCAAAATAGTGAGAACCACATCACGTAATACTCAGCCGGTTATACGAGCGAAGGAGAGAAGTTATTTCTCATGAGGACGCTGGCTTCAGGTGGAGATCAAATCTCATTTCACTCACTTCCTAATGCAATAAGTGGCCTGGGTTCCACCCGCACGAGTTCCATATGGTAAACCGGGACCTTTTGAATGTGCTGTTAGATTATTAAAGAATATAATGCAATTAAATAAAAAAACACTGTGACTATCCATCCATCCATTATCTTCTGCTTTATCCTCTACTAAGGTCGTGGGGGGGTTCCCCATGTCCATCCAGGGGAGAACGTCTCGGGCGCTGGGCAGATACACCCAGGACAGGGTGCCAATCCATTGCTGGGCACACACTCACTCACACAGACACACTCTATATGGGGCAATTTGAAGAATTCAATTGACTTGATCCATGTTTTTGGAATGTGGGAGGAAACCGGAGAACCCTAAGGAAACCCACGCGGACACGAAGAGAACATGAAACTCCACCCAGATGGGGATTCGAACCGGGAATCCTGAGCGCTGAGAGGAGAACATGCTAACCTCTAAGCCATCGTGCCACCCCGACCGAATACCCATCCATTCATTATCTTCTGCTTTATCCTCTATGGGGGGGGGGGAGTTCCCCATGCCCATCCAAGGGAGAACGTTTCAGGCGCTGGACAAATACATCCAATCTATCACTGGACACACAGACACACTCTATATGGGGCAATTTGGATTCAGAAATCACTAGCGCTGAGAGGAGAACATGCAAGCCACCGTGACACCATGTGATAAACAATCCATCCATCCGTTATCTTCCGCTTTATCCTCTACTCGGGTCGCGGGGCGTTCCCCTTGCCCATCCAGAACGTTTCGGGTGCTGGGCAGATACACCCAGGACAGGACGGCCGAAATCTATCGCTGGGCACACACTCACTCACACAAACACACTCTATATGGGGCAATTTTTGGAGAATTAAATTGACCTTGATCCATGTTTTTGGACTGTGGGAGGAAACCGGAGAACCCAGAGGAAACCCACGCGGACATGGGGAGAACATGGAAACTCCACCCAGATTAGGACTCGAACCGGGAATCCGTAGTGCTGAAAGGAGAACATGCTAACCACTAAGCCATCGTGCCGCCCACAAACCGTTCCCTGTAGTTGATTTAGTTGAAGTTGGTTATAAAACTAAATTATAAAACTAAATGGTAAAACCAAATAGATATTTTACTTAGGGGCAAATTAAAGTTTAAAAGAACCGAACGAAATGAACTCCGCACTTTCCGAGTCCACACTCGCACTGAGTGCTTTCCTCTTCTCAGCGGGGGTAAACACAGGCAGTACTTAGCTTGATGGGGTCACAGCTTGTAATGTTTCGACCTCCTGAGGAGCCACACAATGCGCATTGTAAAGACTCGAGACCATTAGTTTCAACAGGGACAGAATAAAAAGCACTAAGAGATGTGATGAGGGCGGCACGGTGGCTTAGTGGTTAGTATGTTCTCCTCTCAGCGTTGGGGATTCCCGGTTCGAATCCCAATCTGGGTGGAGTTTCCATGTTCTCCCCGTGTCCGCGTGGGTTTCCTCCGGGTTCTCCGGTTTCCTCTCACAGTCCAAAGCCATGGATCAAGGTCAATTGAATTCTCCAAATTACCCCATATAGAGTGTGTCTGTGTGAGTGTGTCGAGCGATAGATTGGCACCCTGTCCTGGGTGTATCTGCCCAGCGCCCAAAACGTTCTTCCCTGGATGGACATGGGGAACCCACCCATGACCCTAGTAGAGGATAAAGAGTTAAGATAATGGATGGATGGATGTTTGAATTAAAAAATGTTGCTCTAGCCATGGGCGGCTCGTGGGTTAGTGATTTAGCATGTTCTTCTCTCAACGCTAGAGATTCTCGGTTCGAATCCCAATCTGGGTGGAGATTCCATGTTCTCCGGTTTCTTTCCACAGTCTAAGAACATGGATCAAGGTCAACTAAATTCTCCAAATTGCCCCATATAGAGTGTGTCTGTGTAAGTGAGTGTGTGCCCAGTGATAGACTGGCACCCTGTCCTGAAACGATCTACCCTTGATGGGGAACATGGGGATAAAGATCTGTTTGAATTAAAAAATGTTGCTCCCATGGGCGCTCGACCCTAATAGATGATAAAGCGGAAGAACATGATAATGGATGAGTGTTCTGGGATGTGGTGACTCATGGGGTATCTCTCCCGCGACCCTAATAGATGATGGCTTTGTTTCATCAAGCTCGTCTTCAAAGTTCCTTCAAAAGTCATTTTAAAGGGTACAGTTGACGTTCTGTTTGGAGTATCTGTATAAAAGCTGGTATTTAAAGTATTCTGTGTGGAAGAACCACCCAGAGCACGCCGAGTCAGCAACCTTTAATCTCCCATCACCTAGACTACTCATTACAGCTGAGAATGAGAATTAAAGACGAGAGGCTTCGAGGAGGAGGATGATTCAGATAACAGACAACAGAAAACAGGGTGAGGACGATGGGGATGTCCTACTTACAGACTTGGACGGTGATTTAAATCCAATTAAAAATCATGTTGTGTAGTGGGCCACTATCCTCATTTGACATTTTCAAGGTTCGAGATTCAAGATTCAAAGCTTTATTATCATGTGCACAATAAAGAACCATGTTTCCCTGCACAATGAAATTCTTACTTTGCTGTCCACCCTGGATGAGTAAGAAATAATATATAATATATAATAATAACAAAAATATAAATATATAAAAGGGAGCACGGTGGCTTAGTGGTTAGCATCTTCTCTCAGCGCTAGGGATTCCCGGTTCGAATCCCCATCTGGGTGGAGTTTCCATGTTCTCCCCGCGTTCCGTGTGGGTTTCCTCCGGGTTCTCCGGGTTTCCTCCCACAGTCCAAAAACATGGATCAAAGTCAATTGAATTCACCAAATTGCCCCATTTAGAGTGTGTTTGTGTGAGTGAGTGTTTGCCCGCGATGGATTGGCACCCTGTCCTGGTTGTATCTGCCCAGCGCCCGAGACGTTCTCCCCTGGATGGGCATGGGGAACTCCCCCACGACCCTAATATAGGATAAAGCGGAAGGTAATGAATGAATGAATATAATAATAATAATAAAAATATAAATATATAAAAGGGTGGCACGGTGGCTTAGTGGTTAGCATGTTCTCCTCTCAGCACTAGGGATTCCCAGTTCAAATCCC
The DNA here is from genome assembly GCA_019802505.1 of Corydoras sp. C115. Lineage (NCBI taxonomy): Eukaryota > Metazoa > Chordata > Actinopteri > Siluriformes > Callichthyidae > Corydoras > Corydoras sp. C115. The sequence goes on along the minus strand of JAFMOC010000318.1, from coordinate 558,759 downwards.
AATCTGGGTGGAGTTTCCATGTTCTCCCTGTGTCCGAGTGGGTTTCCTCCGGGTTCTCCGGTTTCCTCCCACAGTCCAAAAACATGGATCAAGGTCAATTGAACTCTCCAAATTGCCCCATATAGAGTGTGTTTGTGTGAGTGAGTGTGTGTCCAGTGATAGATTGTCATCCTGTCCTGGGTCTATCTGCCCAGTGCCCGGGACGTTCTCCCCTGGATGGGCATTGGGAACCCCACCGCGACCCTAATAGAGGATAAAGCAGAAGATAATGAATGGATGGATAAATATATAAAAAGCAGAAAAGCACACACTCTATGTACATATTTGTGAGGTTATTAACATTGTGCAGAGTATTGAGCGACGTTATAATGCAACAGTCTGATGAGAAGTGTCAGAATTTAGAGCAAAGATGCTTTAGTCATCAGCTCAGCTGTGGATAAAGCCATGGGGGGGAAAAAAAGTTCTTTTGCTTTTAAACTTGATGAAATAAATAATTCTGGGTTGCAAAAGGTACAAAAGTAATCATTTGATCTGCAATCACAATCAGGCAGCGTTATCAGAAAGTCTCGTGTCTTTAATTCACAGCTGTGGGGACAAATTCCGAAGCTTTTCTGATTAGATGAACTACGCCCGCGCTATGCGGGTGACATTAAAACTGATCCCAAATCAAGAACAAAATAAAAGCTCACTTTGGTTGTGTTTTCTATGGATCCGGTACTCATAATACGTTTACAAAGCTTTTCAAGTGTTCATAAGCCTCTGTTGCTGGGCAGATACACCCAGGACAGGGCGCCAATCCATCGCCGGCTCGACTATTGTAATACTTGTAAGTTTGTAAGTTTCATTTTAACACCTCAGTGACACTGCTGGGATAGGAATAATACACCAACCACATAACCCCTGCTCTGTGGTGGTACTATTGGGGTTCTGAGCATTAGAACAGAGTAAAGGGGACGTACACAGTATGTACTGTAGAACACAAACAGATGGACTACAGAATGGAATTGTAGAACTACAAAGTCCATCTCTACAGGAAGTGGAACTGAGAACATGGACAATAAGTGGAGGAGAAAGGACACGTACCCAAACTTTTGACTGGTACTCTCTCTCTCTCATAATACATAATACATTTATAAAGCTTTTTAAGTATTCATAATAATGCATAAGCGTCCTTTGATGTACGCAATTGTTCATGATTCCACTTATAATTTGTTATAACAGTATGACACAAGGCTTCTTGTCTCATCACATCTCATTATATCTCATTATGTTCTGCTTAATTCCTTTAGGGTCAAATCCGTGTCCATCCAGGGGAGAACATTTCGGGCGCTGGGCAGATACACCCAGGACAGGACGCCAATCTATCACTGGACACACACTCACTCACACAGACACACTATATGGGGCAATTTGGAACATTCAATTGACTTTGATCCATGTTTTTGGACTGTGGGAGGAAACCAGAGAACCCGGAGGAAACCCACTCGGACACGGGAAGAACATGGAAACTCCACCCAGACTGTAATCTGTACCAGGAATCCCTGAGAGGAGAACATGCTAACCACTAAACCACCATTTATTGCAATGCATTCTGTCACTTTGCGTCAAAAAAACTATATAGCATGTTCTCATAACACTTCATGATTCTTGGGTAAGTTTTATAAAGTTGTAGAAACACTTATACTTTTAAAGCTTTACGAATGGGTTTATAATGCATTATAAACACCAGCTTCTTTCGAGTATTACCCTCATTTTTTATTTCTGGAATGAAATCCATCCATTATCTTCGGCTTTATCCTATATTAGGGTCGCGGGGGGGTTCCCCATGCCCATCCAGTGGAGAACGTTTCGGGCGCTGGGCAGATACACCCAGGACAGGGTGCCAATCTATCACTGGACACACACTCTAACACACAAACACACTCTATATGGGGCAATTTGGAGAACTCAGTTGACTTGATCCATGGCTTTGGACTGTGGGAGGAAACCGGCGAACCCGGAGGAAACCCACACGGACACGGGGAGAACATGGAAACTCCACCCAGATTGGGATTCAAACCGGGAATCCCTTGCGCTGAGAGGAGAACATGCTAAATCACTAAGCGACTGTGCCGCCCGGAATGAAATCCTCAGATTGTAATAAAGTGAAATGGAGTCTGTGGCTGTAAATGACTGTAGAGTAAGTACATTTGTTGTGCTTGTTTCTTTGTTCCAGTCTGTTATCTCCAGATGTCTATGCATTATTTATAAGACCTGCAATATGTGCAGGGAGCCAGCAGGTGGCTAATGAAGCGTTGAGCAAGTGGTCCACAGTCCCACCTCAGAGTTGCTGTTGGGATAGCAGAGGTTATCCATATGTACAGATGCAGACTATTTCCAAAGTGGCAGTATGTACTCTGATGCATATTTTTTTTAATATAATTGCAGCTTTTAATATTTACAAAGTTTAGAACATAGTTACAATGCAACGAAAAATGTAATGAACTTTTGGATGAAAACAACACTGGAAATTCTGTTGGTTCTCTGTTCTCTATTGGTCAGGAGCATCACAGAAAAGGTGTATTTGGGTGGTGGATTGTTTATTGTCAGTTCTGCAGTGACACTGATGTGGTGAGGGGGTTTTAGTGCAGCAGTGCTGCTGGAGGTTCATTTAAACACCTCAGTGACACTGCTGGGATAGGAATAATGCACCAAGCAAATAACCCCTGCTCTGTGGTGGTACTATTGGGGTTCTGACCATTAGAACAGAGTAAAGGGGACGTACACAGTATGTACTGTAGAACCCAAACAGATTGACTAAAGTCTGGAATTGGAGAACTACAAAGTCCGTCTTTACAGGAAGTGGAACTGAGAACATGAACAATAAGTGGAGCAGAAAGGAGGTGCCCAAAGCTTTGACTGGCACTCTCTCTGTTTCGCTACAGTATATATATATATATATATATATATATATATATATATATATATATATATATATATATATATATATATATATATATATATTCATTCATTCATGCATTATCTTCATGGAAACTCCACCCAGATGGCGATTTGATTGAACCTGGAATTGCTAGCGCTGAGAGGCGAACGTGCTAACCACTAAGCCACCGTGCCGCCATACATATATATATACATATATATATATATATATATATATATATATATATATATATATATATACTGTAGAGAATAGAGAGATATGTATATGTATATATACGTATGTCAGTTAGAATTATATATATATATATATATTATATCCATTCATTATCTTCCGCTTTATCCTCTATTAGGGTCGCGAGGGGTTCCCAATGCCCACCCAGGACAGGGCGCCAATCTATCACTGGACACACACTCACTCAGACAAACACACTCTATATGGGGCAATTTGGAGAATTCAATTGACCTTCATCCATGTTTTTGGACTGTGGGAGGAAACCGGAGAACCCGGAAGAAACCCACACCGACACGGGGAGAACATGGAAACTCCACCCAGATTGGGATTCGAACCTTAATCCCTACCGCTGAGAGGAGAACATGCTAACCACTAAACCACCCCACGTAGAGGCAATTACTTCCACTTCTCCTAACGTACATTGACCGAGGGCGCGGTCTGACCTCGCAAGGGTTACCCACTTGGCAGAGAAAAAGTGAAGCTGAAAGCCTTTCAAGGGGAAAACTTTAAAGGGCGTTGTTGCTTTTGAAAAGCTCACTAGTTAGAATGCAAATGGATTCCGGGATGTTTTTAGAACTTTAGCTCCAGTGTATTTGGACAATTCGGAAGTTTGAAAAAGGGAGATCTATTGTGTTTCTCAGTGGCACTATAATTGGGGCATTTACAGCAGAGCACAGTGAGATGGTACGAAGCTTTTAGGGGATGCATGAGCCTCGGCAGGGTCACAATGGGCCTGACAGGATTGTTACGTTCAACAATGCCCACGGCATCTTCTTCCTTTTCCAACTTCGTTGTAAACATGAGCCACCCACTTCCACCAGGAATGTGAGTCTTACATTTACAATGTGTTAACCACGGAGAAATTATATGTTCAGTGGAATGGCATCATTTGCTATTATGCTGCTCATACCGCAATCTAGAACATGAGAATAACAAATGGCACTTTGTTCAGCGGTGGGAATAAGCGCATCATTTTAACAAAGGGTGAATGATGTCAAAGCCTCGAGCCTGTCTGCGATTCAGCTCTGGGCGATTCTGAGACAAGAAAATGAAAATGTCAGTTAGAAGTTAAAGGAATGTCAAGAATACAACAACAACAAAAAAATGTACAGCACATTTAAAATGCCATTATTTTTGTATTTATTCTTCATTTATTCAATTTTTTCCACTTAATCTTCTACTAACCACGAAGCCACCGTGCCGCCGATGGCTAGAGCAAAATTTTTTAATTCAAACATCCATCCATCCATTATCTTCCGCTTTATCCTCTATTTGGGTCGTGGGGGGGGTTCCCCATGCCCATCCAGGGGAGAACGTTTTGGGCGCTGGGCAGATACACCAAAGACAGGATGCCAATCTATCGCTGGACACACACTCACTGACACAGACACACACACACACTTGGAGAATTTAATTGACTTGATCCATGTTTTTGGACTGTGGGAGGAAACCGGAGAACCCATAGAAAACCCACATGGACACGGGGAGAACATGGAAACTCCAACCAGATTGGGATTCGAACCTGGATCCTTACCGCTGAGAGGAGAACATGCTAACCACTAAACCACCATGCCGTCTATTTCATCCATCGATCCATCCGTTATCTTCCGCTTTATCCTTTATTAGGGTCACGTGGGGGGGGGGGGGGGGTTCCCCATGCCCATCCAGGGGAGAACGTTTCAGGTGCTGGGCAGATACACCCAGGACAGGACGCCAATCTATCGCTGGGCACACACTCACTCACACAGATACACTCTATATGGGGCAATTTGGAGAATTCAATTGACTTGATCCATGTTTTTGGACTGTGGGAGGAAACCAAGTACAAGTCACTGACTCTGGCATACAGAACCATTTCTGGATCTTCCCCCTCTTACCTTCACTCTATCTTTTCAAAATACACTCCGACTCGTTCACTTCGCTCCAGTGATGATTGCCGCCTGGCGATTCCACCTCACCGAGGAGCTAATTCTCACTCTGTGGTGTTCACCACTGCAAAATGGTGGAACGATCTTCCCAACTCTGTCCGTAAGGCAGAATCTCTAAACAGTTTTAAGAAACTACTTAAGACGCATCTCTTTAACAAATATCTGTTATAAAAAAAAATTAAAAAAAAAAGGGGGGGGGGGCGCAGCATCAAATAACAATCAGGTTTGATGAATTTACAGTGTAGTTGGTTTTCTCCATGGCTTCTGACTTGTGGTGTTCTCATTTGTAAGTCGCTTTGGATAAAAGCGTCTGCTAAATGACTAAATGTAAATGTAAATGTAAACCGGAGAACCCGGAGGAAACCCACACGGACACGGGGAGAACATGGAAACTCCACCCAGACTGGGAATCCCTGGTGCTGAGAGGCGAACATGCTAACCACTAAGCCACTGTGCCACCCTGTGTGTTTATATACATACATACATACATATATATATATGTGTGTGTGTGTGTGTGTGTGTGTTTATTTTAAATGGACAAACGATTCCAGTAGAGTAAATGGAATGATGTGTTAAAGCACGGTTCAGTACAGTTTTATCAGAATAGAAACTGAGAAGCCGAGCGAGTTCAGGGTCTGTGTGTGTGACCCCGCCAGCCATATAATAACATGCAGGAGTGAAATGATGAAAACCAAAGACTGAGCTCAGCTGAGCTAAACTGAGTGTGTGTGTGTGTGTGAGTGTGTGTGTGTGTGTGTGTGTGTGTGTGTGTGTGTGTGCTGGCGGGCAGCTAGTGCCCAGTTTCTCTATAAACAAACGCCATATGCCCAGGGTGAATTGGGGCCCTCAGTCAGATGTAATGTCCTCAGGTAAACAGAAGTAGAGCGGAGTAGAGAACTCAGATTTGTAGTTTGGAAAACCGCTGAAAGTACCAGATCGGTACTCAAACCTGGATCCCCAGCACTAAGAGGAGAACATGCTAACCACAGAGACACTACAACTCCAGAAATGAACAAATAAAAAAGTTATTTGCTGCGGGTGGTGGTTCAACTCCCAATCTGGGTGGAGTTTTCATGTTCTCCCCATGTACGTGTGGGTTTCCTCTGGTTTCCTCCCACAGTCCAAGAACTTGCTTCAAGGTCAATTGATTTCTCCAAATTGCCCCAGATAGAGTGTGTGTGTGAGTGAGTGTGTGTCCAAAATCCCCATCTGGGTGGAGTTTCCATGTTCTCCCCGTGTCTGTGTGGGTTTCCTCCGGGTTCTCCGGTTTCCTCCCGCAGTCCAAAAACATGGATCAAGTCAACTGAATACTTAAAAATTGCCCCATGTAGAGTGTGTCTGTGTGAGTGTGTGTGAGTGTCCACTGATAGATTGGAACCCTGTCCTGGGTGTATCTGCCCAGTGCCCGAAACGTTCTCCCTTGGATGGCCATGGGGAACCCCCCCCCCCTCTCCATGACCCTAGTAGAGGAAAATGCATTAATAAATTTAAGTATCGGTTTAATCCAAAACAATTTACAAGTGGTTTAGTGGGTAGCACTTCTCCCTCTCAGCGCTAGGGATCCAGGTTCGAATCCCAATCTGGGTGGAGTTTCCATGCTCTCCCCGTGTCTGGTGGGTTGTCTCTTGGTTCTCCAGTTTCCTCCCACAGTCCAAAAACATGGATCAAGGTCAATTGAATTCTCCAAATTGCCCCATATAGAGTGTGTTTGTGTGAGTGAGTGTGCCTAGCGATAGATTGGCGCCCTGTCCTGGGTGTATCTGCTCAGCGCCCGAAATCCTGGATGGGCATGGGGAACCCCTCCCTCCCACTGCACCCGTAATAGAGATGAATAAATACATTTAAGAGACGCTTCAATTCTAAGCAACTTACAAGAAGCGGCGGCATGGTGGCTTAGTGGGTAGCATGTTCTCCTCTCAGCACTTGGGATCCAGGTACGAATCCCAATCTGGGCGGAGTTTCCATGTTCTCCCCATGTCCGGTGAGTTGTCTCTGAGTGAGTGTGTGCCCAGCAATGGATTATCACCCTGTCCTGGGTGTATCTGCAACATTCTCCCATGGATGCGCATGAGGAACCCGCCACCCCCCTGCGACCCGAGTCCTAAGTATAAGATTTAGTGGAAGATAATGAGATGTGACCAGACGACACTCACAAGTGAGGGAACAACCCAAGTCAGTAAATTGAAGAGCATCCAGCTGAACTGCACTATAATCAATCACGATCATTTGCCGATCTGGTTTCAATGCCTCCATTTCTTTTTTTCCCCCCATGCTGCAGTGTGCTAGCTCCATATTTCAGCTCCTCTTCACTCACAGCGGATAAGGTTCTTGGCAGAGAACCTTCCTTTTAATGACACACCTGTAAATGCATTGCATCTTTTTAGCGAGGAAGCAAGTTACGTCATTACAGATGTGATGATGTCATCTCCTAATCATTCTAAACGGGGTCACAAGGCCATCGATTCACAAAACGGTTAATTATCAGTGGGGTATGATTATAACGAGGGCCCTGAAAACATGTTGACGAAAGACTGAAGATCATCATGATTTTCTTCAGGTTGAAGCCCCATCCATCCATCCATTATCTTCCGCTTTATCATATACTAGGGTCGCAGGGGGGTTCCCCATGCCCATCCAGGGTAGAAGTTCTCGGGCGCTGGGCAGATACACCCAGGACAGGACACCAATCTATTACTGGACACACACTCACTCACACAGACACACTCTATATGGGGCAATTTGGAGAATTCAATTGACTTGATCCACGTTTTTTGGACTGTGGGTGGAAACCGGAGAACCCGGAGGAAACCCACACGGACACGGGGAGAACATGGAAACTCCACCCAGATTGGGATTCGAACCAGGAATCCCTAGCACTGAGAGGAGAACATGCTAACCACTAAGCCACGGTGCCGCCCCTGGCGTGAAATACATCCATTATCCATCCATTATTCATTCATCCATTATCTTCCACTTTATCCTATATTAGGGTCACGGGGGGTTCCCCATGCCCATCCAGGGGAGAACGTTTCAGGCGCTGGGCAGATACACCCAGGACAGGCCGCCAATCTATCGTTGGGCACACACTCACTCACACAGACACACTCTATATGGGGCAATTTGGAGAATTCAATTGACTTGATCCATGTTTTTGGACTGTGGGAGAAAATCAGAGAACCTGGAGGAAACCCACGCGGACACAGGGCGAACATGGAAACTCCACCCAGATTGGGATTCGAACCGGGAATCCCTAGTGCCAAGAGGAGAACATACTAACCAGCAAGCCACTATGCCGCCCCTGGCGTGAAATACATTCATTCATTCGCGGTGGGGTTCCCCATGTCCATCCAGGGGAGAACGTTTCAGGCGCTGGGCAGATACACCCAGGACAGGGCGCCAATCCATCGCTGGGCACACACTCACTCACTCAAACACACTCTATATGGGGCAATTAGGAGAACTCAATTAACTTGAACCATGTGTTTGGACTGTGGGAGGAAGCCGGAGAACCCGGAGGAAACCCACGTGGACACGGGGAGAACATGGAAACTCCACCCAGATTGGGATTCGAACCGGGAATCCCTAGTGCCAAGAGGAGAACATGCTAACCAGCAAGCCACTATGCGGCCCCTGGCGTGAAATACAATAGATTAATATTTATAGTAAATGTAAACGTAAACCTCATATCTACTGACGTCTAACCACAGAACCAAAGTGATCAGCTTTGTTGCTGGAAGCCTGCAGACCATCACGACTTTCTTCAGGTTGAAGACCATGTTTATATTTTTTCGTGCACCCCCTCCCCCAAACTATACTGCGCTTTTGCTTAATGGCTACAAAGCAGCCTCTAGAACGTTACAGAGATAGTTTTCAGCCTTCCTTCATCCGACTTCTGGTAATCAAGATGGGGTGGGTGATGGTGATGAGGGCCGAAGGCTTAATAAGCAATGCAGAGGAGAATTCTTGGCATTCGCATCAGTCTCGATTCTTCTCTGTGGGTATTTTTACTAATGTCAATGCAGCCCTTTATGTGAAGGAATGGATTCCCGGCCAAAGCTGTCACGGCCCGTTCACTTAATCAGTTTCTGATTTCATGAAATATTCATTCTTTTCCCGCAGGCCAGCCGCGTGATGCTTTGTATTGGAGTACGTGTGAGATGCAGAGCGTCCGTTTCAATCGTACAACTTTTCTTCCCGGCGTCACGAGAGGACGACATGATAAGAGTGAATAGTGAACATTCCTCAGCCCAAACTTTACAGTACAATGAACTCGACACTAAAGACTCACAGTATATACCCATCCATTATCCTCCACTTTATCCTCTACTAGGGACGCAGGGGGGGTTCCCCATGTCCATCCAGGAGAGTACGTTTAGGGCGCTGGACAGATACACCCAGGACAGGACGCCAATCTATCACTTGGCACACACTCCCTCACACACACACTCTATATGGGGCAATTTGGAGAATTCAATTGACCTTGATCCATGTTTTTGGACTGTGGGAGGAAACCGGAGAACCCAGAGGAAACCAATTTGTAACATGTTCTTCTCTATGTGTGTTTAAAAATCAGGAACTAACCCTGGATGCTCTTCAATTTACTGACTTGGGTTGTTCCCTCACTTGTGAGTGTCGTCTGGTCACATCTCATTATCTTCCACTAAATCTTATACTAAGGACTCGGGTCGCAGGGGGGTGGCGGGTTCCTCATGCGCATCCATGGGAGAATGTTGCAGATACACCCAGGACAGGGTGCTAATCCATTGCTGGGCACACATTGACTCAGACATACCCACACAGGCCTGTGAAAACTGGAGAACCCAGAGCCAACTCACCGGACACGGGGAGAACATGGAAACTCCGCCCAGATTGGGATTCGTACCTGGATCCCAAGTGCTGAGAGGAGAACATGCTAACCACTAAGCCACCATGCCGCCGCTTCTTGTAAGTTGCTTAGGATTGAAGCGTCTCTTAAATTTATTTATTCATCTCTACTACGGGTGCAGAGTATGTTTCGGGCTCTGGGCAGATACACCCAGGACAGGACGCCAATCTATCACTTGGCACACGCTCCCTCACACACACACTCTATATGGGGCAATTTGGAGAATTCAAGTGACCTTGATCCATGTTTTTGGACTGTGGGAGGAATCCGGAGAACCCGGAGGAAACCAATTTGTAACATGTTCTTCTCTATGTGTGTTTAAAAATCAGGAACTAACCCAGCACAGGTGCATGATGGATCCAGCACTCAATGTAGACCTGTGGAATCTCATTGCATGGCGTTCTGAGGGCTTGCATTGCTCTGGATGGCAGCATTGTCTCGTCCCCGATGTTCTTCTACATGCCATGGCGGACATCTCTGATCCCAGATCTTGCAGACTGCAGACAGATCTTGCTGTTATTCAGGTAAAGGTCCTACGTGTCAGAGAGATGCATCAGGGACACGCTACAGACGAGGCCTGTCCACTGCATTATAAAAGAAGACTGTAGAGTTCGCCTTAGGGCATATCCGTCCGAGACGAGCGAAGAGAACGAAGCAGCCCGGCGACTGGATGGACTCTAAGTCTGTGGTGTCTTGATTCTGTCGTGAGGCACTATTGTATATTGGTTTGTAGATTAAAGCTGCCAGGTTGAGATCCAATCAAATTAAGTTTATTGATCACATGTCTAGTCATGCATAGAACAGCCAGGAGTGAAATTCTTTAGGACTTCTCCATAATTAACAAGCAAAATATATATTTTTATTATTTTTTAAAAACCACACCTATATCATTCATTCATTCATTCATTATCTCCCGCTTTATCCTCTATTAGGGTCGCGGTGGGGTTCCCCATGCCCATCCAGGGGAGAACGTCTCGGGCGCTGGGCAGATAGACCCAGGACAGGGCGCCAATCCATCGCTGGGTCTTCTATATCATGTTAAATGAATTCATTCCAAATTAATTCTGCTTGTGACATAAAAAATTTTGTCGAAAAGGGGCAATTTATCCAAACAAAAAGAATTAATGAAATACCACTGATTAGTTTAGCTTAGTGGTTAGCATGTTCGCCTCTCAGGTTCGAATCCCCATCTGAGTGGAGTTTCCATGTTCTCCATGTGTCTGTGTGGGTTTCCTCTGGGTTCTCAGGTTTCCTCCCACAGTCCAAAAACATGGATCATGTAAATTGAATTCTCAAATATTGCCCCATATAAAGAGTGTCTGTGTGAGTGAGTGTGTGCCCAACGATGGATTGGCGCCCTGTCCTGGGTGTATCTGCCCAGCGCCCGAGACATTCCCCCCTGGATGGGCATGGGGAACCCCACCGCGACCCTAATAGAGAATAAAGCGGAAGATAATGAATGAATGAATGAATGAATGAAAGTACTAATAAGGTAAGCAAAAAAAATAAATAAATAAATAAAATTATAATAATATATATATATATATGTGTGTGTGTGTGTGTGTGTGTGTGTGTGTGTGTGTGTGTGTATATATATATATATATATATATATATATATTATATATATATATATATATATATATATATATATATATATATATATATATATATATTCATTCTATATGGGGCAATTTGGAGAATTCAATTCACTCACACACTCACTCACACAGACACACATAATATAAAGGAAATTTACATACGGGCAATTTAGAGCAGCCAATTTACCTTGAATCCATGATTTTGGATTGTGGGAGGAAACCGGAGAACCCGGAGGAAACCCACGCAGACACAGGGAGAACATGGGAGCTCCATCCAGATTGGGATTCGAACCTGGATCTGAGAGGAGAACATGCAAACCACTCAGACCCTGTGCCACCCTTTTTATTATTATTACTGGTGTTTCAGGTTTGAATCCCCATCTGGGTGGAGTTTCCATGTTTTCCCCGCGTCCACATGGGTTTCATCCGGGTTCTCCGGTTTCCTCCCACACTCCAAAAACATGGATTCAAGGTAAATTGGCTGCTCTAAATTGACCCTATGTAAATTTCCTTTATATAACGTGTGTCTGTGTGAGAGAGTGTGTGTCCAGTGACAGATTGGCACCCTGTCCTGGGTGCATCTGCCCAGCGCCTGAAACGTTTGCCCCTGGATGGGCATGGGGAACCCCCCCCCACTTGCACCCAAGTTGCTAGTATAGGATTTAAAGATGTATAGATAATGGCATGACTTTCTATGAATTCAGTATTTATAATGCATTATATGAGCTTGTATAGCGGCACGGTGGTTTTGTGGTTAGCACGTTCGCCTCTTAGTGCTAGGGATTCCCAGTTCGAATCCCCATCTGGGTGGAGTTTCCATGTTCTCCCCGTGTCTGCGTGGGTTTCCTCCGGGTTCTCCGGTTTCCTCCCACAGTCCAAAAACATGGATCAAGTCAATTGAATTCTCAAAATTGTCCCATATAGAGTGTGTTTGTGTGAGTGAGTGTATGCCCAGCGATGGATTGGCGCCCGGTCCTGGGTGTATCCTCCCAGCGCCCGACACGTTCTCCCCTGTATTGGCATGGGGAACCCCACCGCGACCCTACTAGAGGATAAAGCGGGAGATAATGAATGAATATATGAGGTTGTTATTATTATATATATTACATTCCTTGTATGAGATGTAGCAAGTGTGAATTAAGCCTGGACTTTACTGACGCTTGAAGCTAATAATAATGAGAAATTTGCGATGCATGTGTTTAAAGTCCCGAAAATCTAAAAATAAAGTCGGACGAAAAATATATTTTCCACATTAATAAAGAGTGGGTGTTAAAAATGAAGCATTTATGGATCTGTTGTCAGGGTTGGAGCTATGTATTGTGACAAACACAAATAATGTTTAATGGATATTCCATACCCCAGTTACACCCACTTCCCTTCACTCTGGGCACTCCTGTTTTCCTTCACACTTTAGGAACAAAGGAAACCATGTTTTTATATAGATTTTCTGATTAATGGAACAGCCTTTGCCATCTGCTTCATGTGTATTTTTTATTTATTTATTTGGGTTCATCATCTCTGTGTAATGAAATAATAGATTTTTTCTGGGACACATTCTATAAATCCGGTATTTATAATGCATTATAACTGCAAATATTTTTATATTTTATATCTTATAAAATATTCATAATATTTGTCATAGATACATCCGTCCATACATCCGCCACTTTATTCTATATTAGGGTACCGGGGAGCTTCTCATGCCCATCCAGGGGAGAACGTTTCGGGCACTGGGCAGATACACCCAGGACAGGGCAACAATCTATTGCTGGCCATAGAAACATAAATGTTTATAATGCAATCAGAAGAGTTATAACATAAGGCTTCATAACACGAATTTGCATAAAACATTATCGCATCTCATTATCATTATCTCATAAAACATTGAATTATTAGTAAGTTGCCTGATCTAAATTGCCCCATATAGTTTGTGTGAGTAAACGTCCAGACACACACACACACACACACACACACACACACACACACACACACGCACACGCACACACACACACGATATGGGGCAATTTTGCTCAGTAAACTCTAATTCACTGTTTTTGGACTGCAAGTGTAAACCCAGATAAAACCCTCGCAGACACATGGAGAACGTGCAACTCCACCCGGATTGGAATTCCTCTCTCAGTCCAAAAAGTTATCTATGGCAAGTTGACTGAGCTAAATTGCCCCATCTAGCGTGTGTGTTTCTGTGTGAGTGAGTAATTGCCCAGACCCACACACTATATGGGGCAATTTTGCTCACTAAACTTTCCATAATTCATTGTTTTTGGACTGTGAGAGCAAACCAGAGAACCCAGAGAAAACCCCTGCAGACACGAGGAGTACATGGCAACTCCAACCAGATTGGGATTCCTCTCACAGTCCAAAAACAGTTAATTATGGTACATTGACTGGTCTAAATTGCCCCATATAGTGTGTTTGTTGGTGTGAGTAAGTAAATGCCCAGACACACACTATATGGGGCAATTTTGCTCACTCAACAAACCAGAAAACCCAGAGAAAACCCCCGCAGACACGAGGAGAACATGGCAACTCCACCCAGATTGGGATTCCTCTCACAGTCCAAAAACAGTTAATTATGGTACATTGACTGGTCTAAATTGCCCCATATAGTGTGTTTGTTGGTGTGAGTAAGTAAATGCCCAGTCACACACTATATGGGGCAATTTTGCTCACTCAACAAACCAGAGAACCCAGAGAAAACCCTCGCAGACACGAGGAGAACATGGCAACTCCACCCAGATTGGGATTCCTCTCACAGTCCAAAAACAGTTAATTATGGTACATTGACTGGTCTAAATTGCCCCATATAGTGTGTTTGTTGGTGTGAGTAAGTAAATGCCCAGACACACACTATATGGGGCAATTTTGCTCACTCAACAAACCAGAGAACCCAGAGAAAACCCTCGCAGACACGAGGAGAACATGGCAACTCCACCCAGATTGGGATTCCTCTCACAGTCCAAAAACAGTTAATTATGGTACATTGACTGGTATCAATTGCCCCATATAGTGTGTTTGTTGGTGTGAGTAAATAAATGCCCAGACACACACTATATGGGGCAATTTTGCTCACTCAACAAACCAGAGAACCCAGAGAAAACCCCCGCAGACACGAGGAGAACATGGCAACTCCACCCAGATTGGGATTCCTCTCACAGTCCAAAAACAGTTAATTATGGTACATTGACTGGTCTAAATTGCCCCATATAGTGTGTTTGTTGGTGTGAGTAAGTAAATGCCCAGACACACACTATATGGGGCAATTTTGCTCACTCAACAAACCAGAGAACCCAGAGAAAACCCCCGCAGACACAAGGAGAACATGGCAACTCCACCCAGATTGGGATTCCTCTCACAGTCCAAAAACAGTTAATTATGGTACATTGACTGGTCTAAATTGCCCCATATAGTGTGTTTGTTGGTGTGAGTAAGTAAATGCCCAGACACACACTATATGGGGCAATTTTGCTCACTCAACAAACCAGAGAACCCAGAGAAAACCCCCGCAGACACGAGGAGTACATGGCAACTCCAACCAGATTGGGATTCCTCTCACAGTCCAAAAACAGTTAATTATGGTACATTGACTGGTCTAAATTGCCCCATATAGTGTGTTTGTTGGTGTGAGTAAGTAAATGCCCAGACACACACTATATGGGGCAATTTTGCTCACTCAACAAACCAAAAAACCCAGAGAAAACCCCCGCAGACACGAGGAGAACATGGCAACTCCACCCAGATTGGGATTCCTCTCACAGTCCAAAAACAGTTAATTATGGTACATTGACTGGTATCAATTGCCCCATATAGTGTGTTTGTTGGTGTGAGTACGTAAATGCCCAGACACACACTATATGGGGCAATTTTGCTCACTCAACAAACCAGAGAACCCAGAGAAAACCCCCGCAGACACGAGGAGAACATGGCAACTCCACCCAGATTGGGATTCCTCTCACAGTCCAAAAACAGTTAATTATGGTACATTGACTGGTCTAAATTGCCCCATATAGTGTGTTTGTTGGTGTGAGTAAGTAAATACCCACACACACACACAACAAACCAGAGAACTCAGAGAAAACCTCCGCAGACACGATGAGAAGATGGCAACTCCACCCAGATTGGGATTCGAACCTGGATCTCCAGCTCTGAGAGGCAGATGTGCTGACCACTCCACCACCTCCACCAAGTTGAGTGAATACAATTATTAAACTCTCAGTATTACTTAGTAAAATGCCAAGTCGGGTGAGATCCTTTAGATTTATAGATCCCACCACTACGTATAAGAATCTTTATAGTCGTATCGATTGACCCACTGCAAACACCTAACCTAATTTCAATCATGGGCTCGGACACACACACACACACACACACACACGTGCGCACCAACTGACTATATAATATACTGTATGCCCATCTCCCTTAAGGTTAACATTAATACAGGTGATGCATTGGAAGTATCAGAGCAATTATCAAGAACATTTGTTCTGTCTAATCGTTTTTTCCGTGGTATGCTTGCATTCAATATCAGACCATCAAAAGCTATTACGTTCACATTCTCCTTTATGGTCTCTTACAGTCTGGAGATTAAATTTACAAATGGATTACCCAGGTTCAGCAGAGGCACTTTAGATCGGCCGTAATGACCAGGCTCCCAAGTCCAAATAAAAAAAGATGGCACCCTTCCCAACACATGGAGAAGTGAACATTGGTACGACCCGTGGTCCAGACTCATCGTTTAGAATGTAGATGGTAACAATTTTCCTTGGTGTCGCATTGGCTCATCCATCCAAATGATCAGAGTCAGGTGTTCCAATCACTTCTATAGCTATGGGTGTATAGAATTTAAGCACCTAGGCATCCATCCATTATCTCCACTTTATTCTCTACTGGGGTCGCAGGGGGTTCCCCATGCCCATCCAAGGGAGAACGTTTCGGGCGCTGGGTAGATACACCCAGGACAGGACGCCAATCCATCACTGGGCACACACTCACTCACACAAACACACTCTATATGGGGCAATTTGGAGCATTCACTTGACCTTGATCCATGTTTTTGGACTGTGAACAGCCTTCCCAGAAGAGTTATATTGAACCCTATGAATTAGGAATGGGATGTCGCTTAAGCCGGGCGGCATGGTGGCTTAGTGGTTAGCATGTTCTCCTCTCAGCGCTAGGGATTCCCGGTTCGAATCCCCATCTGGGTGGAGTTTCCATGTTCTCCCCGTGTCCGCGTGGGTTTCCTCCGGGTTCTCCGGTTTCCTCCCACAGTCTAAAAACATAGACCAAGGTCATTTGAATTCTCCAAATTGCCCCATATAGCGTGTGTTTGTGTGTCTGTGTGAGTGAGTGTACCCAGTGATAGATTGGCACCCTGTACTGGGTGTATCTGCCCAGTGCCCGAAACGTTCTCCCCTGGATGGGCATGGGGAACACCCATACCCCCCTTCCCCCGCGACCCTAGTAGAGGATAAAGTGGAAGATGGATGGATGGAAGCAAAGCCTCTCAGTGTTAGGGATTCCCGGTTCAAATCCCAGTCTGAGTGGAGTTTCCATGTTCTCCCCGTGTCCACGTGGGTTTCCTCTGGGTTCTCCGGTTTCATCCAACAACATGGACCAAGGTCAAATGAATTCTCCAAATTGCCCCATATAGAGTGTGTCTGTGTGAGTGAGTGTGTCTCCAGGGATAGGTTGGCGCCCTGTCCTGGGTGTATCTGCCCAGCGCCCGAAACGTTCTCCGCTGGATGGGCATGGGGAACCCCCCCCCCTCCACGACCCTAATAGAGGATTATGTGGAAGATAATGGATGGATGGATTGTCACTTAGCTCATATAGTCCTATAAGTCATATACAGATTCCACACCCCCCCCCCCTCCCCGCCCCAACCCGAAACACAGAACAGCTTAAACCTCCCACATGACCCCTTCATCAAAGGAATGCCAGTGCAGCATGACTGCCGCCTTTTCGTCAGATCACACCGGGATTCCACAAATCTCACCTCTTCGCCCGGGAGCCCGCCGAAAAAACCGTATCGCAGCGTCCTGTTTTTTAGCCTCATCAGTCGTGACCTCGCAATTATGCGCCGAGGCGACTTCCACTGATCTAATGTTTGCTAACAGCATTCCGCCGAATGTTGCTAATGAACGCCTCACGCCTCCATTGTCAACAGCTCCTCTGCAGGCGTTGCACACCGCGGTCGGCTGCTCGGCGTGCTTCAGCTGAGCAAATCAAAACATTAAAATGCATTTAGGGCGAGCGCTTACTCCATTTTTTTCTCAGGCTGGAGAGCCTTGGCTGAGACCTGCTAAAGACATTATGATTTACAAGGGCTGCAGCACGGCTCATTTGACTTTGTGACGAACGGCGAGTCTGGACTCCTCGGAGGAGCTGGAATCGTGACGCTGATTGTATTATTCCAGCAGGAGGATACAATTGAAATGATTTGTGTATTAAAGGAAATGAAAGGTCGGTGATGGCAATATCACAATGCTGAATAACCTGTGGTGGTTTTTAGGATTATACACTGAGGGGCTGGTCTCAGTGGTGGGTCGCGACCCATGTGTGGGTCGTGGATGGGTTGTAAAAATGAACTAGAGAGGTGCATTTCCTGAAGAAAATGTGAGTGCGTTTGCAGAGTATAAGGATTTTATGAGGGAGAGAGTTTAGAGTTTTATATATATAAAAAAAAAAAAAAAAAAGACATCCAATATTTGAAGAGTGAAAAAAGGTGAACGGGAAGTGCAATCAAGTGCTCTCTCTCTCTCTCTCTCTCTCTCTCTCTCTCTCTCTCTCTCTCTCTCTCTCATATATATATATACAGTTGTGATCAAATTTATTCAACCCCCACTGAAATAAAGTGTTTTGGCCAGTTTGACATTGATTTGGATCATTTCAGTCATCTTATTTACAATTATATCAAAGAGGCACTTATAAATTAGACAAATATAACATAATATTTATGATGGAATAACCACAAATGTCTTTACTGTGCTCACATCATTATCAGTTTTATTCAACCCCCTAGTGACATTATTTTTCAGTACTTAGTACAACATCCTTTTCCAGTTATGACAGCTTTCAAGCGTGAAGCATAGCTTGACACAAGTGTCTTGCAGCGACCTATGGGTATCTTAGCCCATTCTTCATGGGCAAAAGCCTCCAGTTCAGTCATATTCTTAGGCTTGCGCACTGCAACTGCCTTCTTTAGGTCCCACCAGAGGTTCTCAATTGGATTTAAGTCTGGTGATTGCGATGGCCACTCTAGAATGTTCCAGCCTTTCATGTTCAACCATGCTCTAGTGGACTTGGATGTGTGCTTCGGATCATTGTCCTGTTGGAAGGTCCAACGTCTCCCAAGCCGCAGGTTTGTGACTGACTCCATCACATTTTCCTCCAAGATCTCCTGGTACTGAAGGGAATTCATGGTACCCTGCACACATTGAAGCTTTCCTGTACCATTAGAAGCAAAACAGCCCCAAAGCATAATTGACCGCCCGCCATGCTTCACAGTAGGCAAGGTGTTCTTTTGTTCATAAGCCTGGTTCTTCCTCCTCCAAACATAACGCTGGTCCATTGTCCCAAACAGTTCTAATTTAGTTTCATCTGACCACAGTACACTGTCCCAAAACCTTTGTGGCTTGTCCACATGACTTTTGGCATACTGCAGTCGACTTTTCTTGTTCTTTGGAGTCAGCAAGGGGGTGCGCCTGGGAGTTCTGGCATGGAGGTCTTCGTTATGCAGTGCGCGCCTTATTGTCTGAGCTGAAACTTCAGTGCCCACATCTGACAGGTCCTTTTTCAGTTCCTTAGCAGTCACGCAGGGATTTTTCTCCACATTACACTTCAGGTAGCGCACAGCAGTCGCGGTCAGGATCTTCTTTCTGCCACGACCAGGTAACGTTTCCACTGTGCCCTTTAACTTGAACTTGCGAATGATACTTCCGATAGTGTCTCTTGGAATATTTAACAACTTCGCAATCTTTTTATATCCATTGCCATTCTTGTGAAGAGCAATAACCTCTTCTCTTGTCTTCTGGGACCATTCTCTTGCCTTCACCATGCTTGTAAACACACCAGTAGATGTCTAGAAGGAGCTGAGTATCACAGTCCTTTTAAATCTGCCTAATTGGTGCTTATCACGCTTGATTGCTGCTCGTTGACATCCACAGGTGTTTTCAATACCGATTGAAAACACTGGAATGAACCTCTGTTCTTATGAGTGGTAGTTGTAAAGGGGTTGAATAATTGTGTCAATGAAGAAATCACAAAAAGGCCATTTAATACTTTATGACAAAAACAATTGATGCTATCTTAGTTGCATTTAGTTCTTTAACAAGTCCTTGTAAGATTTCATTATGAACACAATTACAAATGTGCACTGAATTCCATAAAACCCTTCGCAGCATTGGGGGTTGAATAAATTTGATCACAACTGTATATATATATATATATATATATATATATATATACAGTTCATCAAATTTATTCAACCCCCAATGCTGCGAAGGGTTTTATGGAATTCAGTGCACATTTGTAATTGTGTTCATAATGAAATCTTACAAGGACTTGTTAAAGAACTAAATGCAACTAAGATAGCATCAATTGTTTTTGTCATAAAGTATTAAATGGCCTTTTTGTGATTTCTTCATTGACACAATTATTCAACCCCTTTACAACTACCACTCATAAGAACAGAGGTTCATTCCAGTGTTTTCAATCAGGTATTGAAAACACCTGTGGATGTCAACGAGCAGCAATCAAGCGTGATAAGCACCAATTAGGCAGATTTAAAAGGACTGTGATACTCAGCTCCTTCTAGACATCTACTGGTGTGTTTACAAGCATGGTGAAGGCAAGAGAATGGTCCCAGAAGACAAGAGAAGTGGTTATTGCTCTTCACAAGAATGGCAATGGATATAAAAAGATTGCGAAGTTGTTAAATATTCCAAGAGACACTATCGGAAGTATCATTCGCAAGTTCAAGTTAAAGGGCACAGTGGAAATGTTACCTGGTCGTGGCAGAAAGAAGATCCTGACCGCGACTGCTGTGCGCTACCTGAAGCGTAATGTGGAGAAAAATCCCCGCGTGACTGCTAAGGAACTGAAAAAAGACCTGTCAGATGTGGGCACTGAAGTTTCAGCTCAGACAATAAGGCGCGCACTGCATAACGAAGACCTCCATGCCAGAACTCCCAGGCACACCCCCTTGCTGACTCCAAAGAACAAGAAAAGTCGACTGCAGTATGCCAAAAGTCATGTGGACAAGCCACAAAGGTTTTGGGACAGTGTACTGTGGTCAGATGAAACTAAATTAGAACTGTTTGGGACAATGGACCAGCGCTATGTTTGGAGGAGGAAGAACCAGGCTTATGAACAAAAGAACACCTTGCCTACTGTGAAGCATGGCGGGGGGTCAATTATGCTTTGGGGCTGTTTTGCTTCTAATGGTACAGGAAAGCTTCAACGTGTGCAGGGTACCATGAATTCCCTTCAGTACCAGGAGATCTTGGAGGAAAATGTGATGGAGTCAGTCACAAACCTGCGGCTTGGGAGACGTTGGACCTTCCAACAGGACAATGATCCGAAGCACACATCCAAGTCCACTAGAGCATGGTTGAACATGAAAGGCTGGAACATTCTAGAGTGGCCATCGCAATCACCAGACTTAAATCCAATTGAGAACCTCTGGTGGGACCTAAAGAAGGCAGTTGCAGTGCGCAAGCCTAAGAATGTGACTGAACTGGAGGCTTTCGCCCATGAAGAATGGGCTAAGATACCCATAGCTCGCTGCAAGACACTTGTGTCAAGCTATGCTTCACGCTTGAAAGCTGTCATAACTGGAAAAGGATGTTGTACTAAGTACTGAAAAATAATGTCACTAGGGGGTTGAATAAAACTGATAATGATGTGAGCACAGTAAAGACATTTGTGGTTATTCCATCATAAATATTATGTTATATTTGTCTAATTTATAAGTGCCTCTTTGATATAATTGTAAATAAGATGACTGAAATGATCCAAATCAATGTCAAACTGGCCAAAACACTTTATTTCAGTGGGGGTTGAATAAATTTGATCACAACTGTATGTATATATATATATATATGTGTGTGTGTGTGTGTGTGTGTGTGCGGGCGGCACGGTGGCTTAGTGGTTAGCATGTTCTCCTCTCAGCGCTAGGGATTCCAGGTTCGAATCCCAATCTGGGTGGAGTTTCCATGTTCTCCCAGTGTCCACGTGGGTTTCCTCCGGGTTCTCCGGTTTCCTCCCACAGTCCAAAAACATGGATCAAGGTCAATTGAATGTTCCAAATTGCCCCATATACAGTGTGTGTGTGTAAGTGAGTGTGTGCCCAGCAATAGATTGGTGCCTGTCCTAGTTGTATCTGCCCAGCACCCGAAACGTTCTCCCCCGCGACCCTAGTGGAGGATAAAGCGGAAAATAATGGATGGATGTATTCTATAAAAGTGTTTCGCAACTTAATGACCATGTGGAAATGTGGGTGTCTGGCTGATAGCACTTGAGAACCTCTGGTCTTCATGCCTATGTTCTGTGCTTATTCCACAGGTTCCGTGTTAACTGTTAACTTACATCGTTAACAATAAGCCGCTTTGTGTAATTTGCTATTGTGGGTGTGTTAAACAGAACGGGACTTAAAGGCTTATTCAACAGAGTCCTTTAAAACTTTTTACTCGGAAAGACTGATTCTCTTTATTGTCACCGTGCCAGATGTCTGCAACTTAGGTCATGGCACCACTGAACGGGAACGAAGGGGAATAATGGAGGTTTGTCTCGAACCGCACACAGGCACGGTCGACCCATTTATGTCGACGAGCTGTATCGGGAGGCTTTTTACTGGGGATATTTAAAGCCCAGACCTTCGCCTGGCAATCGAAACTGCATCGCAGAGAAGCGTACCAATTCTCAGGCATGGATTCCGCATGCGGCGAGCGCTGTTTAAACCCAACCGGAGTCGAAAGGATTCATAATAAAGCTTACGTAATCTGTAATGACATTCCTACTCCGTCCCGCTAGAATTCACCGAATATTACACACCCTTCCTCCACCCAAGGTTCTCTGGAAAAGAAGTAATAGTGGACGGATAGTACAACACTGCGTATCCAGAATGTCCCCGTACGTTCCATTCAAGTCATTACACACGTCAAAACAAAGCTAAGAGGTCTGCTTAGAGGCAGTTCATAAATTAAATGGTTGTTTAACCACTTAGCCGGGTCGAAAGGTTCTAAATGTGCATTCGAAAGCCTGGTACCCTAACGAGAACATCTGCTCCAGGTAGAGTTTAGCCAAGTGTTGATAAAATTATAATCACCGCCATTTTCCATCCATCCATTACCTTCCGCTTTATCCTCTATTAGGGTCACTGGGGGGTTCCTCATGCCCATCCAGGGGAGAATGTTTCGGGCGCTGGGCAGTTATACCCAGGACAGGGCGCCAATCCATTGCTGGGCACACACTCACTCACACAGGCACACTCTATATGGGGCAATGTGGAGAATTCAATAGACCTTGATTCATGTTTTTGGACTGTGGGAGGAAACCGGAGAACCCAGAGGAAACCCACGCAGACACGGGGAGAACATGGAAACCCCTCCCAGATTGAGATTTGAACCAGGAATCCCTAGCGCTAAGAGGAGAACATGCTAACCACTAAGCCACCTTGCCACCCCTTTGTTCATTTCCATCCATCCATTGAGGGGCAGTTCCTCATGCCCATCCAGGGGAGAACATTTCAGGCGCTGGGCAGATACACTCAGAACAGGATGCCAATCTATTGCTGGGCACACACAAACATACACTCTATATGGGGCAATTTGGAGAATTCAATTGACCTTGAATCGATGTTTGTAGACTGTGGGAGGAAACCGGAGAACCCAGAGGAAACCCATGTGGACACGGGGAGACCATGGAAACTCCACCCAGATTGGGATTTGAACTGGGAATGCCTAGCACTGAGAGGAGAACATGCTAACCACTAAGCCACCGTGCCGCCCACCGCCATTTTAAAGGGGAAATTCCGCCGTGCGTTTGTGACTTCCATCTCTGGAGGTTCATGGTGTTTGTTCAGCCACGGTTTTTGTTCTCTCACTTCAGTCAGACTGTGAAAAGTCAACGAGGAAACCAACAAGCGTTGGGTTTAGAGTACGTTTACGAAGTGAAAGTGACTGCTTAGTTTCCTTTAATGATTTTCACAGTGTAGTAAAGTGGTGGCAACATAATGGCAGGGGGATGTTTGTTGTCTGCTTTCTGCTAAAAGGAAG
The DNA here is from genome assembly GCA_019802505.1 of Corydoras sp. C115. Classification (NCBI taxonomy): domain Eukaryota; kingdom Metazoa; phylum Chordata; class Actinopteri; order Siluriformes; family Callichthyidae; genus Corydoras; species Corydoras sp. C115. The sequence continues at coordinate 534,882 of JAFMOC010000318.1, read as the reverse complement.
CTGGTCAGAGACGTGAAGGAAGGCAAAGAACAAGTGCAATCCACAAAGAAAACGTGTTTAAGTCTGGATTACACTTTGAACCAGGATCAAATAAACTAGAGTCAATAATAAGATGGATCCGGGAGGCACGGTGGCTTAGTGCTTAGCACATTCACCTCTCAGTGCTGGGATTTCCAGGTTTGAATCCCAATCTGGCTGGAGTTTCCATGTTCCATGTTCCTTTGGGTTCTCCGGTTTCCTCGCACAGTCCAAAAATATGGATTGGGGTAAACTGAATGCTCCAAATTGCCCCATATAGGGTGTGTGAGTAAGTGTGCCCAGTGATAGATCGGCACCCTGTGCTAGGTGTATCTGCCCAGCGCCTGAAATGTTCTCCCTTGGATGGGCATGGGGAATCCCCCCCGCGACCCTAATAGAGGATAAATTTGAAATGCAAATGATGAAGTCTCCTTAAATGCACACACTAGTGAAGTGAGCACATGTGCCTTGTATAATGGTGAGCACCCTGGGAGCAATTGGGGTTAGGTGTCTTTAGCCATGGTACTTGGTAGGACTGGAAATCGAACCGGGGACCTTCAGGTCACGAGGCTGGTTCCTTAACCACAAGCCTACGACGGCCCCAATTTAGAACGTCTCAGTGTGTCATGACATCATTGATGTGAGGCCAAAATGCAGACGTGTCATTCGTTATGTTGACAATTCACTGACATGATGGCACGTCTGACTGTTGACGTCAACGGTCTTTTCAATCGGTGCTGTTTTCCATCGCCAAGATAGTAACACTTCAGAAAGGTACCTGAACACATATCGCGGTAGCTTAGTGGTCAGGTCGTTGGGCGATCAATCTGAAGGTTGGCGGTTCAAATCCCAGATCCACTGAAGTTACCATTGTGGGTCCTTGAGCAAGACCCTTAACCCTCATTGCTCAAGGAATGTTGTGATTAACCCTATGCTCACCTTGTAAGTCGCTTTGGATAAAAGAGTCTGCTAAATGAACAAACGTCAAATATCCACCACTCAGCACTGGGGATCCAGGTTGGAATCCCAATCTGGATGGCGTTACCATGTTTTCCCCATGTTCATGTGGGGGTTCTCTGGGTTCTCTGGTTTCCTTCTACAGTCCAAAACATGTATTCAGGGTGAATTGGCTGAATCTAAATTGCCCCATCCAAATTGCTTCAATATATTTTGCGTGAGTGTGAGTGTTTGCCCGGCGATAGATTGCCACCCTGTCCTGGGTTAGAGATTCCTGGTTCGAATCCCAATCTGGGTGGAGTTCCCATGTTCTCCCCGTGTCCACGTGGGTTTCCTCCGGGTTCTCCATTTTCCACCCACAGTCCAAAAACATGGCTCAAGGTCATTTGAATTCTCCAAATTGCCCCATATAGAGTGTTTGTGTCTGTGTGAGTGAGTGTGTGCCCAGTGATAGATTGGCGCCCTGTCCTGGGTGTATCTGCCCAGCGCCCGAGACGTTCTCCCCTGGATGGGCATGGGGAACCCCCCTCCCCCCTTGACTCTTGTAGAGGATTAAGCCGAAGATAATGGGAGGCAGGGGGCAGGGTTTGACAGTCTCCCAGCATGCTTTGTGGCTGTGTGTTCTGTGCGAAGTTCTCCTAATGAAGACAAGTTGGCTAAAATAGCTACGCGACTCAGTGTTCCTTCTTCGCTGAGGTTGGCGAGGTCTAAGGGGTAATATACGGCCCAAAATGTGTGTATATTTCAAAGATTGTCTTCTCTTTATACATTTACAGCTGAATAAGGGTGAAAATAATAATTTCATGTAAGTGGCGTTAGGGGAATGGTAAGAAAAAAAATGTAGCTTTCAGTGAAACAAGTTTCGTGACAGAAACCAGAGCCGAGCAATTATTTTCCCAAGGTGCCACATGGGAAACGGGTCTGCAGTGGACGGCTGAACTAATACGCTAAATAAAGTTCGAAACAAAAGCAATGCAGCCGTAATGTGTGCATGAAATACAGTCCACGTCATGCACACAGTACAATTGCACTGCCTTTAAAAGCTATATATTTTTTTATTATTTTTTTTTAATTACTATTACAGAACCAGTCAAATGTTTGGACATGCCCCCTTCTTGCTCCACTGTCTATTTCTTCCACTTATCATATACGTAGATGGACTTTGTAGTTTTGTTATTACAGACTGTTGTCCATCTGTGTTCTTTGTTTTTTGTTTTGTTAGTCTCCTGTTGGTGATATTCGGTCACATGACGTGATATTTGGTCATTTAGCAGACCCTTTTAGCCCAACTCAGTTGGGGTCAGAAGGGTTGAGACCCACATTGGTAACTTCAGTGGTTCTAGGATTTGAACCCCCAACCTTCAGATTGATAGCCCAACACTCTAACCACTGAGCTACCACACCCACTCTTACTGTTCTCTATTGGTCAGGACCATCACAGAACAGGTATCATTTTGGGTGGTGGATTGTTTGTCAGTTCTGCAGTGACACTGAGGTAGTGAGGGGGTCTGTAGTTTCATTTAAACACCTCAGTGACACTGCTGGGATAGGAATAATGCACCCACCAAATCATACCTACTATGTGGTGGTACTATTGGGGTCCTGAGCATTAGAACAGAGTAAAGGGGACGTACACAGTATATACTGTAGAACACAAACAGATCACTCCATTACTCCTCTCTCTCCATTGGCTCCCTGTAGCTGCTCGCATTCAGTACAAGTCACTGACTCTGGCCTACAGAACCATTTCTGGATCTTCACCCTCCTACCTTCACTCTATCATTTCAAAATACACTCCGACTCGTTCACTTTGCTCCAGTGATGATCGCCGCCTGGTGGTTCGACCTCACCGAGGAGCTAATTCTCACTCCGTGGCGTTCACCACTGCAAAATGGTGGAACGTTCTTCCCAACTCTGTCCGTAAAGCAGAATCACTAAACAGTTTTAAGAAACTACTGAAGACGCATCTCTTTAACAAATATCTGTTGTAGAAAAAAAAAGGGGGGGGGGGGCGCAGCATCAAATAACAATCAGATTTGATGAATTTACAGTGTAGTTGGTTTTCTGCATAACTTCTGACTTGTAATGTTCTCATTTGTAAGTCGCTTTGGATAAAAGCATCTGCTAAATGACTAAATGTAAATGAAAATGTAGATGGACTACAGTCTGGAATTGGAGAACTACGAAGTCCATCTTTCCAGGAAGTGGAACTGAGAACATGGACACTTACCACCTCAATAACTCAACCACCCCCGACTCTTGTCCACTGTTTTATTATCTGGCAGCTATTAATTTTCTGTAAAGGTGCAATGATGCCATTTCCCAAAACGTTCATGTATTTAACAGAAGGATTGTGGTGTCCCCACAGGAGTTCTGATGAACGTTAGTCTGACTTTTTAAACATGCGTGTCAACACTGTGTCCTCCTGAGAGCGTCCCACTTGATTTAGATGCCGATGAATAGGGCATGCTGACACGGGAGTTCTTTTTTTTTGTGTCCGTAGTTCAGCTTGAATTTGTTCGGAAGTGGATTCGAGTTCCTCAGTCGCCATTCTAACTCCTCAGTTGCAGTCTCCCATTCATTGTTTTCTTCCACCCACGTCCAGGGAGGTCAGTGGGAATGTCATGGACCATAAACTGCTAAATGACATTGAACACTGCGGACACCGAGAAATCCAGATCTTTAAAGATAGCCTTGCAGCTTTAAGATTGCCTTTACGTTCCCACAGAGTTGGTTCCCACGTTCCCAGACGATTATTATCTCTTCTTCACTTTGTCGTCAGTGTGATACACCGAGACCCAGATTACTTCACATTTTAATAATTTCAAAATGTGATTATTATCTGCAACTGTTATAAATACATTATAAATACATGTTTATAACAATCACATGATTTAAAGTGTAGGTTTTTAAGAACTGAATGATATCGGAGCTGTTCTTTAACTTTGCCTTTGTCATTCCGATGCAAACAAAGTGCATACTTTTAACTTCTATAACATTTGCATGATGCTTTATAACATTTGTCATAATGTGGAAATAAAATAAGGCATTAAAACATTAAACATTAACTTATTTCAACTTTTGATTCTTTGGATGTTTAGACATTCTCAAGATGATTACACTTTACTTTTAAAGTCTGTAAAGAGCATTAATAAGCTTTTATAAGTCATTATGTACTCCAATGTATGCAGTCTCTTACAAAGAGGTAATTCATGACAACACTTTACATTATCTGTAAGGAGAGCTTATAAGCAGTTATGAGCACTTATAAAGTCATTTTCAGGAAAACCGTTCATTAAACACAAGCATTATAAGGCGTTATGTTGCTGGCCTCTATAAAATTAAGTTAAAATATATAATGAATTGTGTTTTAAAACTTTATTAAATGCACTTGAATACCACATTCAAAGGAAGTGTTACAACATACATTTTATAATGCACTACATCGTTTTGTGTTATAAGTCCTTATAGCAAAGTCCTCTAAAAGTTTGAGTGTGGTTAGAATTATTTATATACAATAACGATGACTTCAGTGTTATAAAGTGTGTTAAAGTGTTATGTATACATAATAAATCTATATAAATATGTTTATAAAGCATTAGGGATACCAGAGTTATCAAAGTGTGAACTCTTATGTTCATTAAACCGCACTATTTGTGTCTTTTAACATATATGTATGTGTGTGAGCGTGTGTGTGTATATATACAGTATATACAGTATACAGAATACAGTGTACTATATATACTGTATATATAGTATATGTATATATTAATTCATTCATTCATTATCTTCAGCTTTTTCCTATATTAGGGTCACGGGGGGTTCCCCATGTCCATCCAGGGGAGAACGTTTAGGGCGCTGGGCAGATACACTCAGGACAGGGCGCCAATCCATCGCTGGGCACACA
>JAFMOC010000318.1:505000-527500 GCA_019802505.1 Corydoras sp. C115 | reverse complement strand
ATTGCCTTGGTAACACCTAAATCTGGTATTCATAATGCATTATAGACACATTTATAAAGTATCTATAATGCTTTATAATAATTGTCATTAGCATTTTTGTATTGTCCATAGAATGTACATACACACATTTAATAAAGTTTTATTATAACATGCTATAAGGCTTTATAACACATTAATATTGCATTGTAAATTATATATTTGAACTGTTCATCAACTCATTACAGAGACCAGTGATGTAAAGCCTTATAACCCTTGTGTTTACCGAGTGCTTTTCCTGAAAATGGCTTTATAAGTGCTTATAGCTGTTTATAAAAGCTTATAAGCTCTCTTTACAGGCAAAAAGTAAATTGTTGTCATTAATTGTCTCGGTAACACTTCACCTAAATCTGGTATTCATAATGCCTATAAACAAATTTATAAAGTATCTATAATGCTTTATAATAATTGTCATTAGCATTTTTGTATCGTCCGTAGATGTACATAAACACATTTTATATAGTTTTATTATAACATGATATAAGGCTTTATAACACATTAATATTGCATTGTAAATTATATATTTGAACGTGCTGCCACACACACATATATATATGTATATATACGCGTCGAACTGTTCATCAACTCATCAGCGACATAAAGCCTTATAACGTTTGTGTTTAACAAATTATTTTTCTGTAAATGAAATATATATTATATATATATTACTTATTATATTACATTATATTACTTACTGATTACACATTAAAGTCTGTAATGCCCATTTATAAGCTTTAATAAGTTATTATGTACTACTTTATTTGTACGTTTTCAATAAGGTAATTAATGACAACACTTTATACCTGTAAAGAGGGCTTTAATAAACAGTTATGAGCACTTATAAAGTCATTTTCAGAAAAAGAATTTGTTAAACACAAACGTTATAAGGCTTTATATAGTTGTGCAAAACAAAAGACAGTTATCAAGTAAGAGAGAGTGTGAGAGAACTGGAGTTCACAGGGAGAACATTTGCATGGCACATGGCTTGAACAAGGCTTAATATCGACAATAAAGTCTTGGAACTCTGGGGCTGAGCTTGACATCACTGCCTTTCAATCCATGACCTCAGGCTAACTTAAGTTCCAAGAGGAAATCTGCAGCACACTCCCTAATTTGCATTTCTCTCGTAGGTTCTGCTCACTGCTGCTTGAGGTCTGTAGACGTAGATCCTGGACGACTGCTCGGAACGCGTTCCAAGGTTTTTATCGGCGCTGAAAGATTCAGGATGGGATTTTTCAAGTTACTCTTGTTGCTCTGTGCAAGCGGCTGTCTCGCTCAAAAAGACTGTACGGGAGTGGATTGTCCCATACTCAACAACTGCATCGAGGAAATTTTGGAAAGCGGTGCCTGCTGTGCCACTTGTCTCCAAACGGGCTGCAAGTGTGAGGGCTACCAGTACTACGACTGCGTGAACGCCGGCTTTCGATCCGGTCAGGTACCGGAGGGTAAGTCTTACTTCGTGGATTTCGGAAGCACTGAGTGCTCCTGTCCGAATGGAGGTGGCAGGAGGAAAGACCCTTTTAGCAATTCCAAACATGGCTCTCAAGGAACACAATTAAATATCGCCAACAACGAAGACAGACTTTCTATATACCAAGGTGAAATGCAATCATCTGATTATAATAATGTCACAGAGGAGCCAAATTTTACCGAAGATCCCTTGTCCACAGTTCCACAAGAGGATATCCACAGAGAACGTGAGACTCCGTTCCCCCTTAAAGAATCGTACGAGGGTGAGATGTACGATTTGTATGAGGATACCACTTACAGTGAAACAGCTACAGACTCAGCGGCGACTGTAGCTACCAAGATGCCGCAAACTACACAAGAGACAGCCCCGCCAACAACAGCTACAGCTCATGACCTTTCATTGGGTACAAATCATTCATTCATATCAGAATCCACAGACCGTTACATGCCATCAAGGGTGGAGGAAACCCTTGTTCTACACGATCTTCTTGAATTACCCTTAGTTAATTTAACCTTCACCGATAATTATAATGAGACCAGTAGCAATGATGACGGACAGGACCAACGCCCTGTGATGTCAGGGGTGCGCAACGAAAGCATCCCCCCTTATGATGAAGTTTCACTACCACCCAGCATACCCCAAGGAGAACATGACACCAAACTGGCGATAACCCCAGCGGCTGATGCGTTTTCTACTTTGATATTCAACCCAACGAGTCAGTCACCCCTGACAGTGAAGCCAGGGGTTGGACAAAGCAAACAGGCGCAAGGTCTGTCTGAACACACGAGGGAGGTAATCGAGATAGAGGACGGAGGAAAAGACAACATCCCCGGCTCCTTCCCTAAAACCCAAGAAGGTGAGTAACTAAAGAACTTGTGGTAACACTTTCCCTAACTCTAGTGTTCATAATGCATCATTAACACATTTATAAGGCTCGTCACAAGCATTTGTTAATGTCTATAAAGTGTTATAAGAACATGCCATAAGGCTTTTATAACACAAAGTGTCATAATGCGTTATAAATTATATATTTAAACTGTTCATTAACTTATTATAGAGACCAGCGACATAAAGCCTTATAATGTTTGTATTTAACAAACGCTTTTCCTGAAGTGCTTATAACTGTTTATTAACTATTAAAGAACTGTTATTATTTAGACCAAACTACCTCCACTTGCTTCACTCTGCCGTGTAGTTACATGGACGATTTCTCAGACGTAGAAAATGTGTTGTTGGGTTAAAAGTCTCCTATTGGATAATTATCAGTTTGAAATATTTGTGTATACAAATAAGGGATTTAAACCAGACCTGAAGACTCCTGCTGGTAATCACATGTTTCATCCGAACACCGCCAATTACCTCTAGTGCTGTTTTGGAGGCTGAGGGATAACATATATTCCGTTGGACAGATGCCTTATTCACCTTGAATAAAAAAAGGAAAAATAATAAAAATAAATATATATATATTTATATATATATATATATATATATATATATATATATATATATATATATATATATATATATATATATATATACTTTACTTACTTTAAAGATGGACGCTGAATGGTGGCTTAGTGGTTAGCATGTTCTCCTCTTAGCACTAGGGATTCCTGGTTTGAATCCCAATCTGGGTGGAGTTTCCATGTTCTCTCCGTGTCCGCCTGGGTTTCCTCCAGGTTCTCTGGTTTCCTCCCACAGTCCAAAAACATGGATCAAGGTCAAATGAATTCTCCAACTTGCCCCATATAGAGTGTGTTTGTGTGAGTAAGTATGTGCCCAGAGATGGATTGGCACCATGTCATGGGTGTATCTGCCCCAAAACGTTCTCCCCTGTATGGGGAACCCCCCCCGCGACCTTAGTAGTGGATAAAGCGGAAGATGATGGATGGATGGACCTAAACACGCACAACCCACAAAACAACCCCGCCCTGATAACTGGACTGAGCGCTAATCACTTTAAAAGTGTCCTTATGTGCAATATAACTCATGTGCAATTGAATTCATTATGTGCAATAACTTATGTGCAATTTTAATGACATAATGACATTATGTGTGTGTGTGTGTGTATATATATATATATATATATATATATATATATATATATATATATATATATATATATATATATATATATATATATATATATATATATATATATATATAAAAATTTTTAACTTCTCATTCTTTTGTTTACATTGTTGTTTGCACCTAAGATTGCTGCTCCAATTTCGTTGCACATGTGCAATGACAATAAAAGGTATCTTATCTTATCTTATCTTATCTTATATAAAGATGGTCTTTGTAGTTCTCCAAATCCAGACTGTAGTCCAACTGTTTATGTTCTACAGTACATACTGTGTACGTCCCCTTTACTCTGTTCTAATGGTCAGAACCCCAATAGTACCACCACAGAGCAGGGGTTATTTGGTTGGTGCATTATTCCTATTCCAGCAGTGTCACTGAGGTGTTTAAATGAATCTCCAGCAGCACTGCTGCACTAAAACCCCCTCACCACATCAGTGTCACTGCAGAACTGACAATAAACAATCCACCACCCAAATTACACCTGTTTTGTGATGCTCCTGACCAATAGAGAACAGAGAACCAACAGGGGACTAACAACAACAAAGAACACAGATGGACTACAGTCTGTAATTGTAAAACTACAAACTCCATCTATATGATAAGTGGAGGAAATGGATAATGGAGCAAGAAGGGGGTGTGGCTTATATGAATTACTACGTATCACATACTAATTATACAGTATTTGGTGTTGATGTCATGCTGCATTGACTGTTTTGATGATAATTTTGCCATTGTGTCTTTTTTGTAACTGTGCAGCCATCTATCTCCTTGAACTGAAAAGGTCAACTAATTTAATACCGAGCTCCATGAGGAATGAAAGGAATATTATCTTCTCTTTGCATAGTGGACTTTAATATAATCCACCATGTTATAGGATCAACCTTATCCTTCTAATATATAATATAATATGAGTGATATTTGAAGGATGATATTGTTCTGGCTCAGCCACATTGAAGTGGGATTGGTTATATCTGGAGCTGTTCATAAACCATTGTCTTAGAATAGTAACACTTTGGCCTTTTGACTGGTAGCGTCTTCACTTATCATCTGTCAAACAGAGGAGGGAGAACCTTCTTCATGTAGATAACGTGCATTCCAATGCCGAGCCAGAGCGCTGGGGGCACATGTGGTTATTAATCTAGCTTTGAATTGAGTTTTATATGGTGAGGTAAGTCTGGTGTTTGCACATCTATTATCAATCATGAGAAAAATAAGAGATAAATGGGGCTTACACACAAAACTCTCAGTGGAATATTCTCAGTGGAAATAGATTGCTTAATTTGAGCGTTGCATGATATAAGAACAGTTAATGTTGTGGGTTTGTTTTTTAACTCTTCAACCCGTTACACTGCCAATGATTTTAATGCTTCACAGTCATACGGTCGAGGGCGTGACGCCAACTACAGGCAGGTTGAGGAAAGAAAATATTTCTTTATTTCTGGACACAAATCCATCAAGACATTCCATCCATTATATTCCACTTTATACTCTATTAGGGTCGCGGGGGGGTTCCCCCTGCCCATTCAGGGGAGAACATTCGGGCGCTGGGCAGACACACCCAGGACAGGACGTCAATCTATCACTGGGCACACTTACTCACTTACACACACTCGATATGGGGCAATTTGGAGAATTCAATTGACCTTGATCCACGTTTTTGGACTGTGGGAGGAAACCCGAGAACCCGGAGGAAACCCATGGGGACAACATGGAAACTCCACCCAGATTGGGATTCGAACCGGGAATCCCTAGCACCGAGGAGAACGTGCTAACCACTAAGCCACCGTGCCGCCCTGGACAAGTCATTCACTCAAAACAATAATCAGCCTTCCAATGACAACCATGCGGTTCTGGGCTTTTAAAGAACCTGATCAATCTCCCCGTCCAAACCCTCCATCCTTTACAGTGACCGTCCGTCTGTCCTTCTTACTGTTTTTAAAAGCACAAACACTGTAGGCTCCGCCAATCATACCCTCCCTCCACATTTACTTTCTATGAATCTGGTCTTCAGAATATTTTATAAACACATTCATGAAGCTTTATAGAGTTTTTGTTATGCTTTGTAACACTCGTCATAAGCGCCTGTAAACATAAATACATGTTCATAACCACACACAAAGTTTTTTAAGTATATCCCATAAGGCTTTATAACACTGTAACATAATTCACTTTGTGTTATAAAGCCTTAGGTCCAATTGTTATAACAACTAATGGCTATGATTATGAACATCTATGCACATTAACAAAAGCTTGGGACAAATTTTATAAAGCATTATGAACACTTTATAAAGCTTTATGAATGCATTTATAATGCATCATGAATACCAGATTCAGAGAATGTGTTACCGAACATCTATGCACATTTAACAGACTTGTACAAAGGTTATAAAGCTTTATGAATGCCCTTGTTTTATGAATACCAGATTAATAGAAAGTGTTAATGAACATCTATGTACATTAACAAAGACTTATAGAAATGTTATAAAGCTTTATGAAGGCCCTTGTTTTATGAAAACCAGATTCATAGAAAATGTAACTGAACATATAATTACATTAACAGAGACTTGTACAAATGTTATAAAGCTTTATGAAGGCCCTTGTTTTATGAATACCAGATTCATAGAAAGTGTTAATGAACATCTATGTACATTAACAAAGACTTGTAGAAATGTTATAAAGCTTTATGAAGGCCCTTGTTTTATGAAAACCAGATTCATAGAAAGTGTTACTGTACATCTATGTACATTAAGAGAGACTTATAGAAATCTTATAAAACTTCATGAAGGCCCTTGTTTTATGAATACCAGGTTTATAGAAGGTGTTAACATAATCTCTAGTATCTAACTTTGTTCTGTGAGTTTGGCGAATCAGTACTTTTCTTAATACCTGTCATTACAGTACATTCATCATTTGCAATCAGCCTTCCGATGCAGCTGCCGCTGCTTGCGCAGTCAGTTAGTTTAGCTCCCCATAGATTCATCAACCTAAAGAAAGCGAGACTGCAATACCTGGCTAATTATGAGGGCTGTCGTTCGGCGGAATCAGTGCTTTCAGCATTCGGGATTTGGTTGCGCTCACCATCGAACTGTGCTTTTGCCTCGTATCGACTTCGCTTCAGGAAATCAGGCCTCGCCGAGTGTCTGCTCCTAATAAAGCCATCAGTGCTCAGATGAGCAAACATGATCTCATGCTGTATGCAGGATGCACTTGAGGACATGTATAAAGAGAGAAGAATTCCCTCTCAGAGCTCTGAATGCTACAATGGCGGCGAAACAAGCCGTGAGGGCTTCAGTCTCCCTTCTGTATTCATCATCCACGTAGCATGGGATAATCTCGCTTGAAAAGACTGTGAGAAATGTATGTAGTGAGGACCTGCGGGTACTTCTTTCGCAAAAGAATTTAGTTTTGCTTATTTGGAAAGTGTCAGTAAGCTATTTGAGCTGTTAGCTTGACTTCTAGGGCGCGGTAGCTCAGTGGTTAGGGTGTTGGGCTATCAATCTGAAGGTGGTGGGTCCAATTCCCAGGTCCACTGAAGTTACCAATGTGGGTCCTTGAGCAAGACTCTTAACCCTCATTGCTCCAGGGATGCTGTGATTAACCCTGTGCTTGCTTTGTAAGTCAGAATCATCCGCTAAATGACCAAAAGTTAAAGTAATTTATTTATAGAGCACTTTTTACAATAGTACATTGTCACAAAGCCTTTAAACCCCCAAAAAGCCAATGCGACAGTGACAAGAAAAAACTCCGTTATGTTGTTATTTTAAGGAAGAAACCTTGAAAAGTGTGCCTTCCTTAGGCTCAAAAAGCGCAAATGCCATGTACTAATTCTCTTAATTATTCATAGGTGTGTTATGAATACCATGTATAACATGCGATAAACCAATGGGCGTTTCACTTGCCGTCCCCTTTAAGAACCAGGTGCGCTCCGACTTCAGCGGATTGCTTGGACGGTGTGGTACCCCAATGGTTAGGCTGTTGGGCTATCAATCTGAAGGTTGGGGGTTCAAATCCAAGTTGCACTGAAGTTACCAATGTGGGTCCTTGAGCAAGACCCTTAACTCTCATTGCTCCAGGGATGGGGGAAGGCGTGAAAATAGGCTGTTGGCGGGGTGTACCGGCGCCTTACGTAGGGTGTGATATAGGATCCATAAGCTTTGATTGGTTTCTCAGCATTATTTGTAGTAATGCCTTCCTGAAATGTATTTTCACTCCTCTTGTTGGACCTTGTCATGGTTTTGTGGACGTTTTTGCTCCAGTACAACAGTTTTCCTCTATTAAATATTGTAGCCAATGGCGATGCACCGTACAAAACGGAACTGCGGTAGTACATAAAGGTTCAAGTCAGGATTACAGGCAATATAGTGTTTACTTCTTCTTTTGGGATATCGAAATGTTCGGCCTTAGAATTCCTCGCAGACCTCGGACCTATCACATCCTGATGAAAATCTGAATTTTATTTTTGTGGACACCTGACCATCATACTAATGTTATGCATCCATCCATTATGTTCTGCTTTATCCTCTACTAGGGTCGTGGGGGTGTTCCCCATGCCCATCCAGGGGAGAATGTTTCGGGCGCTGGGCAGGTACACCCAGGACAGGGTGCCAATCTATTGCTGGGCACACACTGACATAGCCTTGTGACCTAAATGTCCCTGGTTCGATTCCCGATTCCACCAAATATTATGGGCAAATGGGGCAATCATAGCCTTGCGACCTGAATGTCCCCGGTTCGATTCCCGATTCCACCAAGTATTATGGGCAAATGGGGCAATCATAGCCTTGCGACCTGAATGTCCCTGGTTTGATTCCCGATTCCACCAAGTATTATGGGCAAATGGGGCAATCATAGCCTTGCGACCTGAATGTCCCTGGTTTGATTCCCGATTCCACCAAGTATTATGGGCAAATGGGGCAATCATAGCCTTGCGACCTGAATGTCCCTGATTCTCTGGTTCAATTCCCGATTCCACCAAGTATTATGGGCAAATGGGGCAATCATAGCCTTGCGACCTGAATGTCCCCCGTTTGATTCCCGATTCCAACAAGTACTATGGGCCAATTAAAGCAATTGTAGCCTGTCGCTCGTGTCGCTGTCGTTCGATTCCCTATTCGACCATGGTTGAAGCACCTATTGGGAAGAACAGCGAACACCAATTGCTTCCCAGGCACAGTATACTGTACAGGGCTGCCCACTGGACAGCTGGGAACCTTGTGCTCACTTCACAAGTGTGTGTATGTGTGTGTTTCACTGCACTGATGGGTTGTGGAGGACAAATTCCTTTAAGTAACATCCTGCAAAGTCCGAAAACACTGTCCGTTCGTTAATTCAGACTTTAAATGATTGCTTTGCTGCACCTTTTGAAATCCCTACTGTTCTGATCATCCCTCGAATTCATTTCCTTCCGGTTTCAAAGTCCCTGTTCTAAAACAATACCATTTTCCTCGACCGTACTATGAAGGGCCAACAATGGAAAATGGAACATCCGTGCTCTTGGCTCATGAAAATGTCAGTTCGCTCTCATCAGCATTTGGGACGAGGCCAAGAAAAATATGAAATATCTGACAGTAAATCTGGGTCCTGGCCAGAATGTCTTAGCATTTTACTGCCCACAGGAAATAGCAGAACAGCATCTGTATTAGATTTTTGCCTTGAAGGACCCTGCCTCTGGTTCCTATCTAATGTTCTGCTTTCTTTGTTTTGTGTTGCATGCTGGAATATGGTTCTGCACAATACTTTGCTTTAGAACTAAGACGTACTGACGTGCTTTAGAACTGAGATGTACTGTACGTTCAAGATTTAAAGGTTTTATTTGTCCTGGCAGTCAACAAATATAGTTTTATGATGTCCGTTCTGGGAACCCATTGTTAAAATGGATCAAATGGTGTATAATTTTCCATCCATCCATTATCTTCCACTTTATCCTCTACTAGGGTCACAGGGGGGTTCCCCATGCCCATCCAGCGGAGAACTTTTCGGGCACAAGGCTTATACACCCAGAACAGGGCGCCAATCTATCGCTGGGCACACACTCACTAACAAGCACTCTATATGGGGCAATTTGGAGAGTTCAATTGACCTTGATCCATGTTTTTGGACTGTGGGAGGAAACCAGAGAACCCGGAGGAAACCCACGCGGACAAGGGGAGAACATGGAAACTCCACCCAGATGGGGATTCGAACCGGGAATCCCTAACGCTGAGAGGAGAACATGCTAACCACTAAGCGACCGTGCCGCCTGTTTGTTTGTATTCAACAAATATAATAATAAATGTTCATCTTTTAAAATTGTAAAAAACATTATTCTTTGGAGTTGGCATATTGCGGGTTACAGGTTTATTGCACTTTCGGTGTCCCGGACATTTCTGGAATTGGAGTTTTGTAGTTAATGACCTCATTAGTCGACTTGTTTGGATCCGTTGGAAACTCGCAGCTTATCTTCTAACACCAGTAGGGTGACTGAGTGGGTTCGAGCCTTTCCTCCCTTTGTTTAGGCGCCATTAAGAGTTGCTTTTGCCATGCGACATGTTTACCTCTCACAACATTGGCTGAAAGAAAGTGTTTTTTTAAAGTGGCACGGGGAAACCATGTTGGGATTGATAAATCCTCGTAACTTTCTGCTTTCTGGTCTGGGGTGAGAAGCTCGATTTGCAAAGGCCTAATTGGAAGTCGTTCATCACGAGCCGTGTCTGCCAATAGAATGCACTTTTCCTTCGCTGGCAGGATGATAACAGACGAGGCAGCGCTGGTTTTGAGACCAATTATGATAAACATCTTTAACAAACATGTGGAACAATGGCCCAATCCATTTTATATCTAAAAAAAATAGAAATGGGTTCGGAATGGTATGCAAAATTGATTTAATTTAAGATACTGAATGCGTTTGTTGATGCAGGACTGCTTGAATATTTAGCAACATTTTCTTTAATGGAGTACATTTATAAAGCTTTATAAAGTATTTGTACAACTTCATACCATTTGTCATAAGTGTCTATTAATATCCATCAATGTTTAGAATCAGAATCAGGTTTATTTGTCATATACGTAGATATACATGGTACAGCCAGCAGTGAAATTCTTTCCTGACTTCTCCACGTAGTTAAAATTTGTTTAAGAAAGAAAAATAGAATAAAGATAAAATAAAAATTAAATTAAATTTAACTATGTATTTACACTGTGCAAATGAAATTTAAACATTTTAAAAATTAGAGAACTGTACAATTATGGCACTAACAGATATGAACTAAAATGTTAAAAGTTATAATCAATGTTTATGGTCATGAAGTATTATAACACAGTCTTTATACCACAACATGATGTAATGCATAATAATATATACTTCTGTAGACTGTGGACTCTTTCCGGTATTTATGTGTTATAAACACATAAAGCTTATAGAGTATGTATATTGCTTTATAACACGTTAGCCCTTGTTAATGTCTATAACTGTTCCTAACCACACTAATAAAGAATAACCATAAGACTCATTTAACATATTTTAACTTTTCGTTAACTTATTATAGTGACCAGTGTAATAAAGCTTTGTAATGCTTGTGTTTGACTAATTATGAAAAGGTTATAAATGCTTATTACCGACTTTATGTAAAGTGAAATCAACTTGTATGTAAGTAAGAATATCTGAAAATCGAACGGATGCAAGTTTATATTATGTATTATAACAATTAGTTATAAAGCCTTATGTCATATTGCTATAACACATTATGACTGTAATTCTGAACATGTATGTACATGAACAGATGCTTATGACATACTATTAAGCATTGTGAATACTTTATAAAGCTTACCAAATGCACTTATAATGCATTATGAATACCGGATTCATAGAAAGTGATACCACATTCTTATTTAATACAAAGTGATTTTACATCATTTAAGGTCTTTAAAGAGCATTTATGACCTTTCATAAGTCATCATGTACTAAAACTGATGCAGTCTCCTTAATAAAACTCACAAATGACAACACTATGCCTTATGGCTGTAAATGGAGCTTATAAACGTAAAGAGTAATGAACACTTATAAAGTCATTTTTTTGTGAAGGCATCTTTTTTAACACAAATGTTATAAAGCTTTATGACACTTATCCCTACAATACATTAATAAACACTTTACCTTATGCCTGTAAATGGCGCTTATAAACAGTAATGATCACTCGTAAAGTCATTTTCAGGGGAGGCATTCCTTTTATTAACAAATGTTATAAGGCTTTATGACGCTTCTCTCTACAATACATTAGTAAAAGTTTTATAACGCGTCATGTCACTTTGTCATGAAGCCATCCATTATCTTTCATTATCTTACACTTTATCCTCTACTACGGTCACGGGGGGTTCCCCGTGCCCATCCAGGGGAGACCGTGTCGGGTGCTGGGCAGATACACCCAGGACAGAGTGCCAATCTATCACTGGGCACACACTAACTCACACAAAATCACTCTATATGGGGCAATTGACCTTGATCCATGTTTTTGGACTGTGGGAGGAAACCCACACGGACACGGGGAGAACATGGAAACTCCACCCAGATTGGGATTCCATCCTATATCCCCAGCACTGAGAGGAGAACATGCTAACCACTAAGCCGCCATGCCGCCCCTGTCATAAAGCCATATAACATATGGCTGTATAACTATGGATATAAACATCTGACAAGTGTTGTGAAGCATTATGAATATGCTTTAAAGTTGTTTTTTTTAATGTGGTCATAATGCATTATAAATGTGTTAATGAATATTGTCTTAACGTTCTTAGCAGAGCCTTTACTAAACAATGAGAAACAGGCTTTTGATGAACTCACGGTTGTAACAGGCGATCAGTGCACCTCCAGCGAGCTGATTAATGATGTGTGTTTTTACGTTGTCGACGTCCTGACAGGAATCAACTTGACAAGAACCTGTGGGTTGTAGTCATTTTTTATGGCTCCATCTTTCCAGAATCTCTGTCTGCTTTGTAGCTGATTCCAAATGATTTCCCTTGGTGTTTTTCCAAAAAGGCCAGCCAATGGTTTCGCTTAATGCATCAGAACCAGACCGAGTGCAATGTTAAACTGTCATTCCTACGAAATGAAACAACATATGAAATGTTTCGGAACATTTGTCATGGAGTCGGAGCTGCCAAAAAAAAGGCCAATTAGGTCAATACAGAAGAGAGAGTAACTCCAACTATAAATCATTTTGCAGGTTTTGGAACGCAGTGCCTCACTTGAATATATATACACAGAATTTGCATTATAAGGGCATATGGGCCTTTTAGAGGCTATACGTGCTTATTCCCAAACTTACAACTTTCATTCATCATCCATACATCCATTATCTTCCACTTTATCCTCTGCAAGGGTCGCGGAGGGGGGTTCCCCATGCCCATCCAGGGGAGAACATTTTGGGCACTGGGCAGATACACCCAGGACAGGACGCCAATATATTGCTGTGTACACATTCACTCTCAGACACACTCTATATGGGGCAATTTGGAGAATTTAATTGACCTTGATCCATGTTTTTGGACTGTGGGAGGAAAGCGTACAACCTGGAGGAATCCCATGTGGACACGGGGAGAACATGGAAACTAATTCCATTCATTATCTTTCGCTTAATCATCTACTAGGGTCGCGGGGGGGTTCCCCATGCCCATCCAAGGGAGAACGTTTCGGGCGCTGGGCAGATACACCCAGGACAGGGCGCCACTGGACACACAGACAAATACAGACACATACGATATGGGGCAATTTAGAGCAGTCAATTTACCTTGAATCCATGTTTTTAACTGTGGGAGATAACCAGAGAACCCAAAAAGACACACACACTCCCAGGGAGAACATGAAAACTCCACCCAGATTGGGATTCTAACCTGAGGGGGTTTTCGTGTGGGTTTCCTCCAGGTTCTCCGGTTTCCTCACACAGTCCAAAAACATGGCTCAAGGTCAATAGAATTCTCAAAATTGCCCCATATAGTATGTTTGTGTGAGTGAGTGTGTGCCCCGCGATAAATTGGCGTCCTGTCCTGGGTGTATCTGCCCAACGTCCGAAACGTTTTCTCGTGGAAGAGCATAGGAACCCCCGTGCCAATCCAGGATAATAGGAGTTTCCATGATCTCCCCGTGTCCGTGTGGGCTTCCTCCGGGTTCTCCAGTTTCCTCCCACAGTCCAAAAACATTGCTTAAGGTCAATTGAATTCTCCAAATTGCCCCATATAGAGTGTTTGTGTGTGTATGTGAGTGAGTGTGTGCCCAGTGATAGATTGGCGCCCTGTCCTGGGTGTATCTGCCCAGCGCCCGAAACGTTCTCTCTTGTATGGGCTTGTGGAACTCCCCCGCGACCCTAATAGAGGATAAAGCGGAAGATAATGGATGGATGGATATTTGCTTTACTGAAATGGACATTTCTGATAAACATTCAGGACATAACTGTTAAGATTGTAGCTATTATTTACAATATCAAGTGTATCTACTGTAGCCTGTAAAACAACATACATCAATAAGTTTGAAGTGATTACTCACCCTTGAAATTGAACAAGTTATGCTTTTAGAAATGTAAAGTCAGAATGTTATTGGCTGTTTGAGAAATGTTCGTTTGTGGTAATTGGATCTGAGCCGACATCCATTTGTCAGTATTAGATTTGAGAGCAGACACCCTCTATGAGATGACATTTGCTATTAACCTCTAAGCATAAGACATTTTTTAATCAATGTGAATAATGTAATGGCTCGTTTTATCTGTTGTAGTGCGTTCGGGGTGACGTGTGGCTGGATGTTTGGACACGCCTCCTTCTTGCTCCATTATCTATTTCCTCCACTTATCATGTAGATGGACTTTGTAGTTTTACAATTCCAGACTGTAGTCCATCTGTGTTCTTTGTTGTTGTTAGTCCCCTGTTGGTTCTCTGTTCTCTGTTGGTCAGGAGCATCACAGAACAGGTCTATTTTGGGTGGTGGATTGTTTATTGTCAGTTCTGCAGTGACACTGATGTGGTGAGGGGGGTTTAGTGCAGCAGTGCTGCTGGAGTTTCATTTAAACACCTCAGTGACACTGTAGAACCCAAACAGATGGACTACAGTCTGGAATTGGAGAACTACAGAGTCCATCTATACTGTAAGTGGAACTGAGAACATGGACAATAATTGGAGCACAAAGGGGGCGTGTCCAAACTCTTGACTGCTGTTTGTGTCTTTAGTGTTCTAAGAAAGTGCTGCAGAACATTTGTAAAAGAAATATGCCATCACTGGGCAGACATACACTCACACACACACACACACAAACACACACACACATTATATAGGGGCAATTTAGTGGTTAGCATGTTCTCCTCTCAGCGCTAGGGATTCCCGGTTCAAATCCCAATGTGGGTGGAGTTTCCATGTTCTCCCTGTGTCCGTCTTGGTTTCCTCCGGGTTCTCCGGTTTCCTCCCACGGTCCAAAAACATGGATCAAAGTCAATTGAATTCTCCAAATTGCCCCATATAGAGTGTGTTTGTGTGAGTTAGTGTGTCCAGTGATAGATTGCTGTCCTGTTCTGGGTGTATCTGCCCAGCACCCAAAACGTTCTCCCCTGGATGGGCAGAATATCAAGTGTATCAAGTGTATCTACTGTAGCCTGTAAAACAACATACATCACGTATAAAACGTTCTCCCCTGGACCCCAGTAGAGGATAAAACAGAAGATCCCAGTAGAGGATAAAACAGAAGATAATGGATGGATGGAATGTAGAGCAGCCAATTCACCATTAACTCATGTTTTTAGACTGTGGAAGGAACCTGGAGAACCCAGAGACATCCCACGTGGACACCACCCAGGTTCCCTCCCATATTGACATCAGTGTGACTGCAGGACTTAAGGTGAATTGGCTGCTATAAATTGCCCCTGTTTGAATTGCCCCTATGTATTGTGAGTGTGTGGAGTGATGGATTGGTAGGTGGCTCTCGTCCCTCTGAAAGTCTAATCTTATGTTCTAATCTAAGGAACCCCCTTTTTTACATCGTTAGTTACACTAACGGTTAAAAACGAACCAAACAACTATGTACAGTATCAGTCAAAAGTTTGGACACACCTCCTTTTTCTTCACTTATTGTTCATGTTCTCAGTTCCACTTACTGTATCTAAGATCTACAGATCAAAAAGTTCTACAATTCCAGACTGTAGTCCATCTGTTTGTGAACATAAAGCTTGCCCTCTATTTTGAAAAGTAAGAGAGACCATCCATTCATCCATTATCTTCCGCTTTATCCTGTATTAGGGTCATGGGTGTTCCCCATGCCCATCCAGGGGAGAACGTTTCGGGCGCTGGGCAGATACACCCAGGACAGGATGCCAATCTATCACTGGGCACACACTCACTCACACAGACAAACTCTATATGGGGAAATTTGGAGAATTCAATTGACTTGATCCATGTTTTTGGACTGTGGGAGGAAAGCGGAGAACCCTGAGGAAACCCACGCTGACACGGGGAGAACATGGAAACTCCACCCAGATTGGGATTCGAACCGGGAATCCCTAGCGCTGAGAGGCGAACGTGCTAACCACTAAGCCACCGTGCCGAGACCATAACAACCTTTTATATACGGAACAGAATGCATGTGTTGGAGGTTGAAAGGCAGGAGGATCGACACATCAGCTTTTATTTTCCTCAGAGGAGGATGCCTCATAATCAGGGTCCACCTCAACATTATCTTCTTTTTCAGACCCAATCACCTTTATGTGCTTTTCTCTGTCAGGGGGCTGTGACAAAAACCCCTATTAGCAGAAAGCCTTTGCTTAAAGGTCACTTTCAATCGACCGAGAGCTGAAAGAGCACCCAAGGAAATGGTTGCTGTTCAAGCCGTTATGTGTTTGCTTTTTCTTTGTGTTGTTAGAACGTACAGTCTCATACTGCTGCATGTGGGTGGGAGTGGGGGGTAGAACTTTTCGGGAACTGGGTGGATACATCCAGGACAGGGCGCCAATCTATCGCTGGGCACACACTTACTCTATGGGGCAATTTGGAGAACTCAATTGACCTTGATCCATAGTTTTGGACTGTGGGAGGAAACCGGAGAATCTGAAGGAAAGCCATGAGGACACGGGGAGAACATGGAAACCCAGACTGGGAATCGAACCTGGAACCCCTAGCGCTAAGAGGAAAACATGCTTTATCCTCTACTAGGGTTAGGGATGGGGGTGGGGGAGAAGGTTTCGGGTGCTGGGCACAAACACAGAGGACAGGGCAACAATCTAATCGCTGGACACACACTCACTCACACAAACACACTCTAAATGGGGCAATTTAAAGAATTCAATTGACCTTAAATCCATGTCTTTGGACTGTGGGAGGAAACCGGAGAACGAGGAGGAAACCCACACGGACACGGGGAGAACATGGAAACTCCACCCAGATTGGGATTCGAACCGGGAATCCCTAGTGCTGAGAGGAGAACATGCAAACCACTAAGCCACCGTGCCGCCCCATTTTTGAAATTCCATCCATCCATTTCCTTCCGCTTTATCCTCTACTAGGGTTGTTGAAGGGGATGGGGGGAGAGAGAACGTTTCGGGCGCTGGGCAGATACACCCAGGACAGGGCGTCAATCTATCGCTGGACACTCACTCACTCACACAGACACACTCTATATGGGGCAATTTGGAGAACTCAATTGACTTGATCCATGTTTTTGGACTGTGGAAGGAAACCGGAGAACCCGGTGGAAACCCACACGGACACGGGGAGAACATGGAAACTCCACCCAGATTGGGATTCGAACCGGGAATCCCTAGCGCTGAGAGGCTAACGTGCTAACCACGAAGCCACCGTGCCACCCCAGCTGAAAACTATTAAAACATTTTAATGTGGTGTGAAGCTAAAGTGAAGGATCTGCTTGGATTTGCTCTACAAACTTTCGATTTCATTGGGTCCTCACGGTCATAAACCGTCTAGTCATCGATTTCAGCGTAACGTGTTCGGATCTGTCAGTAACAGGAGGCGAGGACCTCGTTCAGTCTGCTCCACGTCAACCATCTGCCTTCCAGATGAGTCGGGAAATGTGTCCGTTCACCCGTGTAACAGTTTAACACTGTTCCGTGTCTCTGAAGTGATGTCAAAGCATTCTAATATGTGCGAAAGACTAGAAAAAAATCCACGGGACGTTCAGGATCCCAGACATCTGTCAGAAAAGGAGCTCATTCAGCAGGAGGCTTTAAGGATATTAGTTTGGATAATTTGCTGAAAGACGTTTCGGCAATTGTCCCATTCCATTTCCACTCCTTGCCTCCACCTGTTTTCTGTGTGTGTTTTTAATAGTTTGAGTCGGTTCTTTATGCGAGTTGGTTCAGACCCAGAAATAAATCATGCCTGATTACAAGACTGTAACCTAAGGGTAAATAATCCATTCATCCATTATCTTCCACTTTATCCTCTACTAGGGTCATGGGGGGGTTCCCCATGCCCATCCAGGGGAGAACGTTTCGGGCGCTGGGCAGATGCACCCAGGACAGGATGCCAATCTATCGCTGGGCATACACTCACTCACACAGAGACACTCTATATGGGGCAATTTGGAGAATTCAATTGACCTTGATCCATGTTTTTCGACTGTGGGAGGAACCCGGAGAACCCGGAGGCAACCCACATGGACACGGGAAGAACATGGAAACTCCACCCAGATTGGGATTCGAACCGGGAATCCCTAGCGTTGAGAGGAGAACATGCTAACCACTAAGTTACAGTGTCGGGTAAATAATCCTACCACCTCTTATAACAACTTTCATTATATCACTTTTGGTGGCTTAGTGGTTAGCACGTTAACCTCTCAGCACTAGGGATTTCTGGTTCAGTGGAGTTTCCATGTTCTCCTTGTGTCCACAGGGTTTCCTTTCACAGTCCAAAAACATGATTTCAAGTTCAATTGTATGCTCTAAATTGCCCTATAGAGTGTGTCTGAGTGAGTGTGTGCCCAGTGATAAATTGGCACCTCCTCTGGATGGGCACCCCCCCCCCTGCGACCCTAGTAGAAGATAAAGTGGAAAATTATGAGAAAAAAAGGGGCGAGAGCCAGAAGCCAATACATCACTGGGCACACATACACTCACACATACACACAAACACACATTATATAGGGGCAATTTAGAGTAGGGGTGGCACAGTGGCTTAGTGGTTAGCATGTTCTCCTCTCAGCTCTGGGGATCCAGTTTCGAATCCCAATCTGGGTGGAGTTTCTATGTTCTCCCCGTGTCCGTGTGGGTTTCCTCGGGTTCTCCGTTTTCTTCCCACAGTCCAAAAACATGAGTCAATTGAATTCTCCAAATTGCCCCATATAGAGTGTGTTTGTTAGTGAGTGTGTGCCCAGCGATAGATTGGCGCCCTGTCCTGGGTGTATCTGCCCAGCGCCCGAGACGTTCTCCCCTGGATGGGCATGGGGAACCCCCCGTGACCCTAATAGAGGATTAAGTGGAAGATAATGGATGGATGGGGTTACCACACATTGTAATAAATTTAAGTGGATTTTGGGTGTCTTGGCTAAGACTTCGGAACCTCATGTCAACCCAGAACCAATTCAGATGGGACAAATGATACCTGGAAGGGGTTTAATGTGTGGGAAATTTGTTTAGGCAGACCTGGTAGCATACAACGCTAATCCATCATTGCTGAAACACACAAACAATGGTACGCGTTAAGAAAAGAGGAAGCGCAGAATGAGCCAGCGTCCTCGAAACATGTCATTAGGGAAGAAGCGCTGTGGGTTTGGGGAAAGAAAGTGA
The DNA here is from genome assembly GCA_019802505.1 of Corydoras sp. C115. Classification (NCBI taxonomy): domain Eukaryota; kingdom Metazoa; phylum Chordata; class Actinopteri; order Siluriformes; family Callichthyidae; genus Corydoras; species Corydoras sp. C115. The sequence goes on along the minus strand of JAFMOC010000318.1, from coordinate 508,161 downwards.
AGGCTTTTTGTTTAGTTAGCCCAGAATTTGCAGCCATGGGTTTGTTTACATCTGTGAGGCAGATCCACTCACCGACCGAAAATGTGATGCACGCAGACTGTGCATGTATAAAACATGAGGTAAAGTCAGACGAGCCCACGTGATGTCGCCGACAATTACCGCTTCGTCTAAACACATCGAACCCAACGGAACCCAGGACTGCGAAAGAAACACCTCAGAAAAAGAACTGAGTATTTGGAGTATTTGGTTTTTTCAGCTTTCCCTAATTGCAACCATTTTATTTACATATCACTGTCTTCCACTGGGGGGAGCACAGTGGCTTAGTGGTTAGCATGTTTTCCTCTCAGCGTTTTGAATCCCAATCTGGTTGGAGTTTCCATGTTCTCCCCATGTCCGTGTGGGTTTCCTCCGGGTTCTCCGGTTTCCTCCCACAGTCCAAAAACATGGATCAAGGTCAATTAAATGTTCCAAATTGCCCCATATAGTGTGTATTTGTGTGTTTGTGTGAGTGAGTGTGTGCCCAGTGATGGATTGCCGTCCTGTCCTGGGTGTATCTGCCCAGCGCCCGAAACGTCCTCCCCTGGATGGGCATGGGGAACCCTCCTGCGACCCTTATAGAGGATAAAGTAGAAGATAATGGATGGATGGATGGCTTCCACTGGAGCGGCACAGTGGCTTCATAGTTCTGAGGATCCAGGTTCGAATCCCCAATTAGGTGGCATTTCCGTGTTCTCCCCATGTTCTTCGGTTTCCTTCCACAGTCCAAAAACATGGGGTTTGTTTGTGGGGTGTGGTAGCTCAATTTTTAGAGTGTTGAGCTATCAATCAGAAGCTTGTGGGTTCAAACCCCATATCCACTGAAGTTATCAATGTGGGCCTTGAGCAAGACCCTTAACCCTTATTGCTCCATGGGTGCTGTATCAACCCTGTGCTCTGACCCCATCCAAGTTGGGATACTTGTAAGTTGCTTTAGATAAAAAAATCTGCTAAATGGGTTTCCATGTTAGCATGTCCCCTTTATCCTCTACTAGGGTCGTGGGGGGGGGGGGGTTCCCCATGCCCATTCTGGTAGAACGGTTCGGGTTTCAGGCATATACACCCAGGACAGGGCGCCAATCCATCATTGGGCACACTCACTCACACTCACACAGACACACTCTATATGGGGCAATTTGGAGAACTCAATTGACTTGATCCATGTTTTTGGACTGTGGGAGCAAACCGGAAAACCCGGAGGAAACCCAAGCGGACACGGGGAGAACATGGAAACTCCATTCAGATTGGGATTCGAACCTGGAATCCCTAACCCTGAGAGGAGAACGTGCTAACCACTAAGCTGCCGTGCCTCCCCAAAAGCAACGGGATACGATTAAATTACCATTTAATTTCACGTTTGTCTGAAACCTCATCACAATCCCGGACCGAGACGGGACCAGGGCTCATACCCAGCGGTGAGAAGGCAACTAACGTTGTTAAATGTTTCGATGCCTTCCGTGATAGCTGCTGACAGAAGCAGTTCTTACTTCTGCCCAGTAATTACACCCAATCACATCAATTCCATTTAGCAGATTTACATCATGTCCCCACTTGCAAAAGCCATGTTTTTACTCTCTACTGACAGAAGATATGTTTTTTTTTTCCTCCTCTGTCGCAGTTCAGCACAATTTTGTCGCTGTAATTAGATTCAATCCCTATTGCTCACACAGTGAGATAAATTATTTAAATTGTTATGCGAACGAATGTGACTCATTCAAAACTCTTGTCTCTTTTTAGAATGAACTTTACTTCATTAGTTGTACAAATTGAACTATATTGGTTCGACTGAGGGCGGCGCGGCTGCTTAGTGGTTAGCACGTTCGCCTCTCAGCACTAGAGATTCCGGGTTCGAATCCCAATCTGGGCGGAGTTTCCATGTTCTCCTCATGTCTGCGTGGGTTTCCTCCTCGTTCTCCCTGCCGGTTTCCTCCTACAGTCCAAAAACATGGCTCAAGGTCAATTGAATTGCCCCATATAGGAGTGTCTCTGTGTGAGTGAGTGTGTGCAAAGCGATAGATTGGCGTTCTGTCCTGGGTGTATCTAACCAGCGCCCGAAACGTTCTCCCCTGGATGGGCATGGGGAACCCCCCACCACCCTAGTAGAGGATAAAGCGGAAGATAATGGATGGATGGTTCGACTGAGGGTGGCACGGTGGCTTAGTGGTTAGCATGTTCTCCTTTCAGCGCTAGAGATTGCTGGTTTGAATCCCAATCTGGGTGGAGTTTCCAAGTTCTCCATGTGTCTGCTTGGGTTTCCTCCATGTTCTCCATGCCGGTTTCCGACCACAAAGCCAAAAACATGGATCAAGGTCAAGTGAATTCTCCAAATTGCCCCATATAGAGTGTGTTTGTGTAAGTGAGTGTGTGCCCAGCAATAGATTGGCACCCTGTCCTGGGTGTATCTGCCCAGCGCCTGAAACTTTCTCCTTTGGATGGGCATGGGGAACCCACCCGCGAACCTGGTAGACGATAAACCGGAAAATAATGGATGGATGGATGTTTCGATTGAGGGTGGCATGGCGGCTTAGTTGTTAGCATGTTCTCCTCTTAGCTATATTAGATTCCTGGTTCAAATCCCAATCTGGGTGGAGTTTCCATGTTCTCCCCGTGTCTGCGTGGGTTTCCTCCCACAGTCCAAAAACATGAATCAAGGTCAATTGAATTCTCCAAATTGCCCCATAAACACATATAGTGTGTTTGTGTGAGTGAGTGTGTGCCCAGCGATAGATTGGCGTCCTGTCCTGGGTGTATCTGCCTGAATTGACTGAATTGAAGCGTTCAATTCTCTTTGCTTTCTCGATTTAGAAAGCTTACATAAATATTTCGATGTTATTAACTATTTACTGAGATTCTCACTTAGAATGGCTGATGAGGCACATACAGGAGCTCCCGTTCCCGTTTACTTTTTTTTTTCACTTTTTTAACCTCGTTACCAAAAAAAAAAAAAAAAAAAATTATAGTCACCTTTATAGTAACTTAACTTCATAGTAAACTGAAATAATGATTATATTCAAAACTGTATTTGAACCCAATCGCATCAACTGTAAAAACCAAACCTTTGAAACATCCCATTGTCATTCCATCAGCACTCCGACTCATTTTCCTTCTCTACCATCTTAAAAGGG
>JAFMOC010000318.1:457500-500000 GCA_019802505.1 Corydoras sp. C115 | reverse complement strand
TATCCTATATTAGGGTCGCGGTGGGGTTCCCCATGCCCATCCAGGGGAGAACGTTTCGGGCGCTGGGCAGATACACCCAGGACAGGACGCCAATCTATCGCTGGGCACACACTCACTCACACACACACACACACACACACACACACTCTATATGGGGCAATTTGGAGAATTCAATTGACTCGATCCATGTTTTTTGGACTGTGGGAGGAAACCGGAGAACCTGGAGGAAACCCACGCAGACACGGGGAGAACATGGAAACTCCACCCAGTTTTCAACCTCCCGGTTTCGAACCAGGAATCCCTAGCGCTGAGAGGAGAACGTGGTAACCACTAACCCGCCGGGGTACAGACATGTCTCCAAATTTCAAATCTGTCTTAGTGCAACTGCGTTTGTTCTCACAGGAATGCTGCAGTTGCTGCGCACTTGGCTTACGTCTCGGGCAAGAAGGAGGAGGATGTGATGCGCATCGGCACCTCAGCTACCCGTGTGGTCACATTTTCCTCAGCTGTTGTGAAAACAAAGACCACGAAGACAGCATACCTGCTTTGACGAGAAAGGAAAGACCCACGCCCACCATCCAGCCTGAAAGAGGTGCAGTAACATGCACATTAACACCAAATCAACACACATTAACACACACATTAACACACTTATTAACCTGCTATTAATGAATTTAATGATTTTTTAAATTCATAATACAGCAGCTTCTCAGCCTCCCAGTGAAAACCCAGTTAATTTTTGCTGCTAAAACTTCACATTTCATATTCTAAGCTGTTAATTTAATATTTTATATGTTATAAAGTTAAAGTAAAGTAGGGCCGCACGGTGGCTTAGTGGTTAGCAGGTTCTCCTCTCAGCACTAGGGATTCCCGGTTCGAATCCTAATCTGGGTGGAGTTTCCATGTTCTCCCCGTGTCCATGTGGGTCTCCTCCGGGTTCTCTGGTTTCCTCCCACAGTCCAAAAACATGGTTTAAGGTCAATTGAATTCTCCAAATTGCCCCATATAGAGTGTGTCTGTGTGAATGAGTGTGTGCCTAGCGATAGATTGGCGTCCTGTCCTGGGTGTATCTGCCCAGCGCCCGAGACGTTCTCTCCTGGATGGGCATGGGGAACCCCCCCGCGACCCTAATAGAGGATAAAGCGGAAGATAATGGATGGTGGAAGAACAAAGATGTATCTAAGGGCGGGGCAGCATGGTGGCATATTGGTTGGCATGTCCAGGTTCGAATCCCGATTTGGGTGGAGTTTCCATGTTCTCCCCATGTCCGTGTGGGTTTTAGGGTCTCTTCGGTTTCCTTCCGGGAAGAACATGGGAACTCCACCCAGATTGGGATTCGAACCTGAATCCCTAGCATTGTGAGGAGAACATGCTAAACACTAAGCCACCATGCCGCCCTTAGTCGATCCAGCCATCCATTATCTTCTGCTTTGTCCTCTACTAGGATCACGGGTGGTTCCACATGCCCATCCAGGGTGAACATTTCGAGCGCTGGGCAGATACACCCAGAACGGGGCGCCAATCTATCACCGGGCACACACAAAGACACAGTCTGTATATGGGGCAATTTGGAGAATTCAATTGACCTTGATCCATGTTTTTTTGGACTGTGGGAGGAAACCGGAGAACGTGGAGGAAACCCACACAGACACGGGGAGAACATGGAAACTCCACCCAGATTGGGATTCGCACTGGGAATCCCCAGCGCTGAGAGGAGAACATGCTAACCACTAAGCCACCGTGCCACCCCCATCTTTGTTCTTAAGTTGACAAATATTCAGTGTTCTATTTCTTTCTAAACTGGTGAAACCAATAAAATGGATGATGGATAGCTAAAAGTTAAAGGTCTAAAGATGGCTTTCGCACGGCCCAAAACGCTTCGCATAACAATGCCAGATGTCGAGGCGGTGGCAGATGGAGGCGCAGGCTGTTTTCTCATACACACCATAAAGTCGTCATGTCCCAGCGACGTTCTGCTGCTTTCTGTTAGTTTCTTTGTTTGTTTCCATCAAATCCGTTTCAGCCGACTCGATAGAACCTTCGAATGCTGGGGCGTTCGCGCAGACTGGACACTTGTGATATATGGACTCAGGACGAGGACTCTGGATTCTGTCAGGAGGTTGTTTTGACTGACTGCTCTCCAGAGCGTCGATTTGCTTTGACCCCACCTCTCAGTTCTCGAGATTGAATTATACAGCGAGACCGTTCTGGCTGGCTGAGTGTCGGGCTGCGCCGATGAGACATGCTGCTTTTCTGTCGGCTGCAGGTCTGACCCACTTTCTGCACCCATCGCGGGTGACTGTCAGAGAACCGGCAGCAGTGGAATGAAAGAGAGAACATGGGCTAGAACCTTCATGCAGCACATTCGTTGCGGAATTTTTGGCTGACAACCTACGACCGAACGGGTGGTGCGGTGGCTTAGTGGTTAGAACGTCAGGGATTCCTGGTTCCATGTTCTCCTCATGTCCACATGGGTTGCTCCAGGTTCACTAGTTTCCTCCTACAGTCCAAACATAGGGATTCATGATAAATTAGTTGGTCTAAATTGCCCCTACGGTGGCTTAGTGGTTAGCTCGTTCGTCTCTCAGTGCTGGGACACCAGGTTCGAATCCCAATCTGGGTGGAGTTTCCATGTTCCGTGTCCATATGGGATTTCTCCAGGTCCTTCGGTTTCCTCCCACAGTCCAAAAACAGGGACTCGAGGTGAAAGGTCTCTAAATAGCCGCTTTATAGTTTGTACAGGGCGGCACAGTGGTTTAGTGGTTAGCATGTTCTCCTCTCAGCGCTAGGGATTCCCGGTTCGAATCTCAATCTGGGTGGAGTTTCCATGTTCTCCCTGTGTTCACATGGGTTTCCTCTGGGTTCTCCGTTTTCTTCCCACAGTCCAAACATATGGATTGATAGTAAACTAGCTGCTCTAAATTGTCCTCGTCTAAATTGCCCCTACAGTGGCTTAATGGTTAGGTAGGTCACCTCTCAGCACTAGGGATTCCAATTCCAAATCCTGATCTGGGTGGAGTTTCCATGTTCTCCCCGTGTCCATATGGGTTTTCTCCAGGTTCTCCGGTTTCCTCCCACAGTCCAACAACATGGATCAAGTTCAATTGAATTCTCCAAATTGCCCCATATAGAGTGTGTCTGTGTGAGTGACTGTGTGCCCAGTGATAGATCGGTGTCCTGTCCTGGGTGTATCTGCCCAGCGCCCGAAACTTCTCCACTGGATGGGCATGGGGAACCCCCCCCTCCCCCCGCGACCCTAATAGAGGATAAAGCGGAAGATAATGATGGATGGATTTTGACGTTCCACCATTACTAATCTTCAGAAACAAGCTTATAAAAATGGCCCTTATTTGAGTAAGCCTGGCTTGAGTTAGCCAAACTAAAAAAAAATCCACTAACGAAATCCAGACGCCAACTTTTCTCAATAAGTCAAGACAATAGATAATAAATGATAATAAAAAAATTGCCCCTACAGTGGCTTAATGGTTAGGTAGGTCACCTCTCAGCACTAGGGATTCCAATTCCGAATCCTAAACTGGGTGGAATTTCCATGTTCTCCCCGTGTCCATATGGGTTTTCTCCAAGTTTTCCGGTTTTCTCTCATAGTCCAAAAACATGGATCAAGTTCAACTGAATTCTCTAAATTGCCCCATATAGAGTGTGTTTGTGTGAGTGAGTGTGTGCCCAGTGATAGATTGGTGTCCTGTCCTGGGTGTTTCTGCCCAGCACCCGAAACTTCTCCACTGGATGGGCATGGGATAAAGCGGAAGATAATGATGGATGGATTTTGACGTTCCACCTTTACCAATCTTCAGAAGCGAGCTTATAAAAACGGCCCTTATTTGAGTAAGCCTGGCTTGAGTTAGCCAAACTAAAAAAAATTCCACTAACGGAAATCCAGACGCCAACTTTTCTCAATAAGTCAAGACAATAGATAATAAATGATAATATTTAGATAATAAATGAGAAAAGTTGGCATCTGGATTTTGTTAGATGATTTTTTTTTGTCTTAAGAATAAGATAATAAATGAATGAATAACTGTTCTCTCACTCGCTCTCCTTATCCTGTAGGAACATCTCGTTAAAATGAGCAATTAACCTAAAGCTACACCATGAAGTGGATTTTTTGCCCTCTCGTCTGCATTAGTCGCACCTTTTTCCTCCACATTAGAGCCTGAAGAAGTCATTATATTAAAAAGAAATGACTTCTCAGCCCCTGCCTCCTAACTTCAAGCAAATGAAGATTCATTCCTCGCATCGACGTTCAGGCAATGACCGAATAATATTTTCCGACGGTCCGTGCGATGTTTGCCATTCGTTAATTGTGGCTTGGCTGGTGTTAATGGGGCGAACAGCGCATCGCTCGTGACATCTGATGATGTTGTCATTAGGACTCTGCTAATGTCCGTGCGGAGCCGGCACACGGTAGGCCGCAGACAGCGGGGGGTGGGGGGGTGTGGCATTGGCAGGTGTTGCAGGCGGGGCTGCAGATGTTTAGTGGCAAGGTTGAGTCTAATGGGTGTCTGGCACATGCAATCACACTAATTAGCACTGCCCTAAAGCAGCTGATGGGTTCCGCTGTGTCCTTGAGAAAACAGAGATTGTGTTCATTAGTGAGATTTTTCGAGAACCCAGGCAACATACCAACAAAGTCTGCGCTGACCAAACGTCCATCAAAACGCCGGCCAAGCGTCCAACTCTAAATGAATCTCATGTCTTTTGGTCCTTCTTTCAAAACCCAAACCAAACCACTATTATTGTTTACTATGGATTTTTCATCCTTATCCATATCGTTGGGTGGCTTAGTGGTTGGCATGTTCTCCTCTCAGTGCTAGGGATTCTCGGTTCGAATCCCAATCTGGGTGGAGTTTCCATGTTCTCCCCGTGTCCTACTTACAGACTTGGACGTTGATTTAAATCCAATTAAAAAGATTGTTGTGTAGTGGGCCACTTTCCTTATTTGACATTTTCAAGGTTTGAGATTCAAGATACTTTGCCGTCCACCCTGGAGAAGTAAGAAAAAAAAATTATATAATAATAATAATAATAGGGCGGCACGGTGGCTTAGTGGTTAGCACGTTTGCCTCTCAGCACTAGGGATTCCCAGTTCGAATCCCCATCTGGGTGGAGTTTCCATGTTCTCCCCGTGTCTGCATGGGTTTCCTCCGGGATCTCCGGTTTCCTCCCACAGTTCAAAAACATGGATCAAGTCAATTGAATTCTCCAAATTGCCCCATATAGAGTGTGTCTGTGTGTGAGTGAGTGCCCAGTGATAGATTGGTGTCCTGTCCTGGGTGTATCTGCCCAGCGCCCGAAACGTTCTCCCCTGGATGGGCATGGGGAACCCCCCCCCCGCGACTCTAATATAGGATAAAGCGGAAGATAATGAATGAATGTAAGGAATGAATAATAATAATAATACAAATATATAAAAGGGCACCACAGTGGCTTAATGGTTAGCATGTTCTCCTCTCAGCGCTAGGGATTCCCGGTTCGAATCCCAATCTGGGTGGAGTTTCCATATTCTCCCCGTGTCTGTGTGGGTTTCCTCCGGGTTCTCCGTTTTCTTCCCACAGTCCAAAAACATGGATCAAGTCAATTGAATTCTCCAAATTGCCCCATATAGAGTGTGTCTGTGTGAGTGAGTGTGTGCCCAGCGATAGATTGGTGTCCTGTCCTGGGTGTATCTGTCCAGTGCCCTAAACGTCCTCCCCTGGATGGGCATGGGGAACCCCCCCCCCCCCCCCCCCCCCCCCCCCCCCCCCCCCCGCAACCCTAATAGAGGATAAAGCGGAAGATAATGGATGGATGGCTGCATGTCATTCAGTGTAACAAACTCGTACAATTTTCAAACAGACCTTGAACCGCTTCAATTTAACAGACAGCATTTACAGATGTACTGTCTCGTTGAATAGTCTACATCTAATACGAATCTAAATTCTTACAGACTAAAATGTTTCACTTTCAAAAGGCTCTGTGTTCGGATCCAACAATCTTTTCTTTAAACTGAGCAGTTTTTCAGTCTTTATTGAAATACTTCTCCAACTTCTCAATACAGTGCTTTATTTCTCAGGCTGCAAATGTGTTATTGAGCAATATAGCATTAGATCAGAGACCTATTTTATTTATTCACAGTCTCCAAGGTCCATTTTAATAACAACTTCTCATCTCTCTCTCTCGCTCTCTCTTTATATCCATCCATCCATCATCTTCCGCTTCCTCCTATGTCAGGGTCGCGCGGGGGGGGTTCCCCATGCCCATCCAGGGGACAACGTTTCAGGCGCTGGGCAGATACACCCAGGACAGGACGCCAATCTGTCACTGGACACACACTCACTCACACAAACACACTCTATATGGCGCAATTTGGAGAACTCAATTAACCTTGATCCATGTTTTTGGACTGTGGGAGGAAACTGGAGAACCTGGAGGAAACCCACACAGACACGGGGAGAACATGGAAACTCCACACAGATTGGGATTCGAACTGGGAATCCCTAGCGCTGAGAGGAGAACATGCTAACCATTAAACCACCGTGCCACCTTCTCTCTTTTTATATATATATATGGAGGCATGGTGGCTTAGTGGTTAGCATGTTCGTCCAAAAAAAACATGGCTCAAGGTCAAGTGAATTCTCCAAATTGCCCCATATACAGACTGTGTCTTTGTGTGTGCCCGGTGATAGATTGGCGCCCTGTTCTGGGTGTATCTGCCCAGCGCCCGAAATGTTCCCCCCTGGATGAGCATGGGGAACCACCCGTGATCCTAGTAGAGGACAAAGCAGAAGATAATGGATGGCTGGATCGACTGAGTGCGGCATGGTGGCTTAGTGTTTAGCATGTTCTCCTCTCAGTGCTAGGGATTCAGGTTCGAATCCCAATCTGGGTGGAGTTCCCATGTTCTTCCCGTGTCCATGTGGGTTTCCTCCACGTTCTCCGGTTTCCTCCCACAGTCCAAAAACATGAATCAAGGTCCATTGAATTCTCCAAATTGCCCCATATAGAGTGTGTGTGTGTGAGTGAGTCTGTGTCCAGTGATAGTTTGGCATCCTGTCCTGGGTGTATCTGCCCAGTGCCCAAAACTTTCTCCTCTGGATGGGCATGGGGAACCCCCCCCCCCACGACCCTAATAGAGGATAAAGCGGAAGATAATGAATGGATGGATAAAGTGTCCAGTGAGAAAAAAATTGGTTTTAAGTTTCCAGTGAACAGAAAACTAAAGAAACCATCTATGATTACATCATAAGTTATGGATCTTATTATAAGCTTATTTATAACCTTATTTATAAGCTGACTGTGTATAAATAGAATGACATGAAACAAATAACTCCATACAATCTGAACTGTGAAAGATTAATAAGAAATGAAGTATCTATTGTTTATTTAGGCGAAGGCCAGTTGAATGTGTCTGTGATTCTAACTCGGTTAGGGATCCAACCACATACGAATAATTAATGCAGAGTTCAAATGTTTAATTGTTTATAATAACATTTATCGCTTTTCATTTCAGTCGCTGACGGACAATTTTCCAAACAGCCGTTCTCCATTGAGGATGCCGAGCGTGCTTCGAACTCTGTGGAGAAGTTGGACATGGATGAGTGTGAGAAGTATAAGGGGCAGCTCTGCCATCACACCTGTATCAACACACCGAGTTCCTACAGGTGTGAATGCCATCCTGGGTACAAACTGATGCAGGATGGAAGCACGTGCACGCCCGGTATGTGGCTTAAAATATCTAACGTAGTGTAAAAATATGTATTAGAATTAAAACCTAAAGGTTTTCATTGGGGGCACTGTGGCTTAGTGGTTAGCATGTTCTCCTCTCAGCGCTAGGGATTCCAGGTTTAAATCCCAATCTGGGTGGAGTTTCCATGTTCTCCCCGTGTCTACATGGGTTTCCTCTGGGTTCTCTGGTTTCCTCCCACAGTCCAAAAACATGGATCAAGGTCAATGGAATTCTCCAAATTGCCCCATATAGAGTGTGTTTGTGTGTGTGTCTATGTGTGTGTGCCCAGTGATAGATTGTCGCCCTGTGCTGGGTGTATCTGCCCAGTGCCCGAAATGTTCTCCCCTAGATGGGCATGTCCCCCCCCAATGACCCTAGAGAATAAAGCTGAAGATAATTGATGGATGGAAGGTTGTCATTTGTAGCTGCAGATATGAAAACAATTCTATACTAGGGACATGGTAGGGGGTGTTCTCCATGCCCACCCAAAGGGTTCGTTTCGAGTGCTGGTCAGATACACCCAGGACATGGCGCCAATGTGGCACTGATGCTGGGCACACTCACTCACTCAGACACTCACACACACTATTTGGGGCTATTTAGACCATTTAATTTGCCTAAAATCCATGTTTTGGACTGAGAAACCGGAGAACCTGGAGAAAACCCACACGGACACAAGGAGAAGATGGAAACTCCACCAAGATGGGGATTCGAACCTGAAAACATGTTAGAACATGAACACTGCAGTATAATCAAACCTGATCATTTATTAAGTGTTTATGAAATAGCTGTGTTTTAAGATGTTCCTTAAAGATGCTAAGTCATTCCTTTAGTGATTCCCTATGCCTGACTGACAGAGTTGGGACCAGTGGGATGGGGAATTGTACCGGGAACCTTCAGGTCACAAAGCTGGTTCCTCCACCACGAGCCTACGAATGCCTTCTAAAGGCATTATTGCGTTTTAATGCTGCTAGACTTCACAACTCCACCTTTTTTAACTTTTGTTCTCTTAGAGAACTTAGAAGAAGACAACAGAGTGACTGAAGATGAAGGTCCATTCACTCCAGCCGCACCACTGCAAGAAACTACGCAGACTTCTCCCATACAGAACCCTTGTAAAGGTATGATCATGGCTTTATTTTGTATTTGGTCACAACATTTAATTGCAATTAAAAAAAAACTAAATAACTTACCTGCCAGTCCTTGGGAGGCGCTGTGGTGCAGCAGTCAGCACTACTGTCGATGTTCTCCCATTGTGGTAATTACTGGTCCACCAACAGTGATGGACTAGTCTGTAATTGTAGAACTGGAACTGATGACGTGGACAACAAGTGGAGCGAAATTTAGACTGGTCCTGTATAACATTGCTAAAATATAATTTAATATAATATATATAATGACATAAGAGATGCATTATAAGAGCTAATAAGTTATGTTTTCCAGGGAACAGGAAAGTTATGTTTTCTATGCATTCATAATGTTTTATAAAGTATTCATAACGCTTTATTATTTGTCATTAGCTCTATGTTTATAACCATCATAAAGTGTTTTAAATAATATCCTAAAAGATTTTATTACAGCTAGGGATTCCCAGTTCGAATCCCCATCTGGGTGGAGTTTCCATGTTGTCCCTGTGTCCGCGTGGGTTTCCTCCGGGTTCTCCGGTTTCCTCCCACAGTCCAAAAACAAGAATTAAGTCAATTGAGTTCTCCAAATTGCCCCGTATAGAGTGTGTTTGTGGGACCGAGTGTGTGCCCAGCGCCCAAAATGTTCTCCCCTGGATGGGCATGGGGAACCCCACTGTGACTCTCCATCCATTTTTCATTATCTCATGCTTTATCCTCTAGTAGGGTCACAGTGGGGTTCCCCATTAGTTAGGATTAACTAATTAGTGGCAATTAATTAATTTTGTTTTTTATGCCAATTTTCTACAAAATTTTATACTTAACAATTAATTTAGGATAAGGCCATTTAACACAATATAGGGGCAAAAAAAAAAAAAAAAAAAAAAAAAAAAAAAAAAAAAAAAATATATATATATATATATATATATATATATATATATATATATATATATATATATATATATATATATATATATATATATATATCCATTATCATCTGCTTTGCACATGCCCATCCAGGGGAAAACATTTCAGGCGCTGGGCAGATACACCCAGGACAGGACACCAATCTATCGCTGGGCACACACTCACTCAGACAGACACACTCTATATGGGGCAATTTGGAGAATTCAATTGAACTTGATCCATGTTTTTGGACTGTGGGAGGAAACCGGAGAACCCGGAGGAAACCCACGTGGACACGGGGAGAACATGGAAACTCCACCCAGATTGGGATTTGAACCGGGAATTCCTATTGCTGAGAGGAGAATGTGCTAACCACTAAGCCACCGTGCCGCCCCTATAAATATATATATATATACATCTCAAAATAATATTTTGCTTGTTTTCCTGTATGGACAAAGTAAATAAAAGTGTGCTGTCAGGTAAACTTGCAAGTGAAATTTTCGTTCCATGCGAGTTGTGGAACTAACCAATTAATTAACTAATTAGTGGCAATTCATTAGTTTGGTTTTCTATAGATAAATTGCCCATTTTCTACTAAATTGTATACTTCACAAGCAGAATTAATTTAAGATAAAGTCATTTAACACGATATAGAGGTGGTTTTAATTTTTTTTTTAATATTTTTATATTCTGCTTGTTATAAGTATGTTATTAATGCATTATGAATACCAGATTTAGGTAAAGTGTGACCGATTATTTTTTCTTTCTGTATTCAGTCTGTAATGTTCTCTTGTATAAAGTCCACTTTGCTATTACAGCCCACACAAAGCAACTTAAGTGTAACAGGCTTGAACATAGCCGGTATATCATACAATGAAAGCTCCCCAGTGATTTTCCTTTTCCTGACCCAAAACACATTCTTGAAGTCTAGGCCAGCCTCTTTTAAACTTCCTCTAATGAGAACAGCAGTTATGCAGTGTGAGCTCCCAACATCAACAAGAGCCATCTGTAATCACTGTATTTCACAGCGCCACTTACAGTTCTAACTGTAAGCAAACACACGAGTACAAAGTGTGTCTGTGTTAAGATATCAGTTTATATCAGTAGATTCTCTGAACAGTCCCTGCATGGCCACTTCAAACTGATTTGTTTGTATATATATATATCCATATCCATCCATTATCTTCCACTTTATCCTCTACTAGCGTTGCGGGAGGGGGGGGGGGGGGTTCCCCATGCCCATCCAGGGGAGAACGTTTCGGGTGCTGGGCACAGACACAGACTCACACACAATCACACTCTATATGGGGCAATTTGGAGAATTCATTTGACCTTTATCCATGTTTTTGGAGTGTGGGAGGAAACTGGAGAACCCGGAGGAAACCCACGCAGACACGGGGAGAACATGGAAACTCCACCCAGATTGGGATTCGAACCGGGAATCCCTATATATATATATATATATATATATATATATATATATATATATATATATATATATATATATATATATATATATATATATATATACATAGATATAGATATAGATATAGATATAGATATATATACCCAGGAGAGGGTGGCTCGCTGGGCACACACTCACTCACACAGACACACTCTATAGGGGCAATTTGGAGAACTCAATTGACTTGGTTCATGTTTTTGGACTGTGGGAGGAAACCGGAGAACCCGGAGGAAACCCACGGGGAGAACATGGAAACTCCACCCAGATGGCGATTTGAATCGGGAATCCCTAGCGAGAGGAGAACATGCTAACCACTAAGTCACCATGCCACCGCGATGGAAACAACAGTAAAAAAAAAAAATCAATAACATTGAAATGGAATAGCTATGAACTTTCAAGCAGCGCAGATTTATTTCTAACCATGACATTTAAATTACACTGCAATCAGATGTTCAGAAGCTTAGTGGAATTATCCCTCCTCTTTCAAAATAAGAAGATTAGCCTCTTTTAAGGAACTGCATGGCAATTACCTACATCTAATTACTGCTTTAACCATTTGCTTTGGTATTAAGCTGCTATTATGTTCGGAATATATTACCACACCGACTTTCTAAACAGCCAATAGTTCTGACCATGCTTTAATTACTTACGCAGTGAAATGAGAAAAAAAAAAAGCTCTGGCTCCATCCCCAAGATCTATCGTTTCATTTAGATAAGTATCTTCCTGTATTCCAGGTGCAGGGATGTTCGCTAAGCTGGATAATGAAAAATATTACCGCACTGAGGATTGAGTGTTTGATGGTGCAGTCTGTAATGTCTGTGGCTGCACGGGGTCTTCAGAGATCGACTGTCTAACTTCTCTTACCTTCTTTCTAAACTGCATCTGGCCGACTCATCATCGTTCCAACTTCCAGCCTATTTAATTCATTTTGAAGTTCTCCAAGAGACTAATAAAATACGGTACCAGTCAAAAGTTTGGACACAATCCCCTTTCTCCACTTACCATATAGATGGACTTTGTAGTTTTATAATTACGGACTGTAGTCCATCTGTGTTCTTTGGTTTTGTTAGCCCCCTGTTGGTTTTCTGTTCTCTATTGGTCAGGAGCATCACAGAACAGGTCTAATTTGGGTGGAGGATTGTTTATTGGCAGTTCTGCCATTTTAGCCTGAGTTAGTTAGTATTATCAGTTCCAGTTCTACAATTACGGTCTGTAGTCCATTTGTGTTCTTTGGTTTTGTTAGTCCCCTGTTGGTTCTCTGTTCTCTATTGGTCAGGAGCATCACAAAACAGGTCTAATTTGGGTGGTGGATTGTTTATTGGCAGTTCTGCCGTTTTATCCTTAGTTAGTTAGTATTATCAGCTCCATTTCTACAATTACAGACTGTAGTTCATCTGTTAATGGACTATTATAGTGTAACTGGGTGTAAACAAACAAATAGGATCAGAGACAGTGTCACACTCGTCTACCTTGGGCTAAGCGCGGCTGCGCAAATGAATCGAAGAGCCGCAGCGCTCTAACACGCAGAAGGGAGCCAGGCACGCAGGTAGCAGGAATACAGAATTTATTGTGGTGTAGTGACACCAAACACAAACGGTAGTACATAGAACGAGTGGACATGAAAATTAAGACGCGCAACGAGGACGGGAAAACACAGGAAATAAATACACAAACACATCCGACCACGTGCACCAAAACAACCAATAACAAGAAGGAGTTCATTAACTAAACTAAATACAAATGAACGTTCATTAACTCAAAAGAACGAAAGGAAACGCAGAACAGGTGACAGGTGCCCTAGGCACCTGTTACAGACAGGATTACTCACCAAATGGAAACAAAACAGGTTGCTACCTTTGATTCTTTGGCTGTGCTCATTCTTACTGTTTGCACTTTACTTAAAGTCTGTAATGAGCATTTATAAGCTTTTATAATTAATGTATATACTGTACTCCACTCTATAAAAAAAAAAAAAAAGGCTCTATAAGCTGTTTGCAGGTCCATGATGATTGTTTTATTGCCCTAAAACACTTTGTTTCCTCTCATTATATTAAATGTGATTTTTAATATATATATATATTTTTTACTTATTCAAAACTTTAATATGTGCTGTGAGGTAACGGACTGTGTATTGTTTGTAGGTAATGGTCCATGTTCTCAGCACTGCTCTGTGGTGAAAGGTCAGGCTGACTGCTCGTGCTTCCCTGGGTTCTCTCTGAAGCCTGATGGACAGACGTGTGAAGGTAAAGTGATAGATTTGGGCTACAGTGCTGACACAGAGGAATTCCTTCTCCGCTTTTGAGCCAGTCATGCAGTAACACCCCCCCCACACACACACACACATACATACACACATACACTGGTGAAGTGTACACTTGTACCCAGAGCGGTGGCAGCCCTGTATACAGCGCCGGAAAACAATTGGGGTAAAGTGCCATACCCTAGGGCAGGGACGTTTTTAGGGTTTTGAAACATCAGGAGCTTTAGCCCAGATCCCTTATTCCTCTTTAAAAATTGCCCTTTCATGAGTGTATTTATCCATTTTTCAAACTGTTGTTACATTCATTTTGTTTGATCATTCATTAGTTATATTGGATAAAATTAAATTAAATATGAAATATGTCCGTCAGCAGTGGAGAGCACATCCAGTTCTAATAAATGATGATTTTGGCTGAAAATGGATGAATAAATGAACCTGAGCTTCGGCAGAAAAGCATGAATCTGTTTTACGAGTCGGTCGCAGATGAGACAGTTTTAACTGGTTTTGCTTTAAATACCGTAACGCTGCGACAGTTTGCGCCTTCGGAAAAAATCTCGACGGTTTCTGAAAGCTGAGAAACTGCTCTTTACAGCCAACATACAGTTATTACGGTAACTTTACTCCCGATACTGTCGAAAAAAAACTGTCTCCCTCAAACACACAGAGCTTAGAAGCACAAACAGCTGACAGTGACTCCATCGTTCAGTCCCGCTGCTGGAGGAGAGGCTGCAGAGAAAGATGCTCTCATTTGATCCGGGGCTATAGCCCCGAAAGCCCAGGTCTAACAATGCCCCTGCCCTAGGGCACTTTAGTCATAGTATAGAATTTTGCAACCTTCAGGTTGCAAGGCTGGTTACTTAACCACAAGCCCACGACTGAAAAATGTGTCCACTTACTGCATCAGTGGTTCCCGACCTTTTTCAACCGTGCTCCCCTTTTGTACATAAGAATATTTTAGTGCTAGATGGTCATAATCATAGTCATAAAGTGTTATAACAATTTGACACAAGGCATTATAACACAAAGTGACATAAAGCATTATAATATGAACTGATTTCAAACTTTGATTCTTTGGCTGTGCTCATTCTTACTGATTGCTCTTTACTCAAAGTCTGTAACGAGCATTTATAAGCTTTTATAAGTCATTATGTACTACTACATATGCAGTCTCTTTCAAGGAGGTAATTAATGACAAGACTTTATGCCTGTAAAGAGAGATTCAAGGATTCCAAGGATTCAAGGAGACTTTATTGTCATTTACATAACAATTAACAATTACAATTACAAAACAATTTTTTTTTTATTTAAATATACACTAAACAAAAGAAATATACATTCATTATCTTCCGCTTTATCCTTTATTAGGGCTGTGGGGGGGTAGGGGGGGTTCCCCATGCCCATCCAGGGGAGAACGTTTCGGGCGCTGGGCAGATACACCCAGGACAGGGTGCCAATCCATCGCCGGACACACACTCACTCACACACACGGACACACTTTATATGGGGCAATTTGACTAGCGCTGTGAGGCGAATGTTCTAACCACTAAGCCACGGTGCCGCCCTCATTCAAACCCTCCATCCATTATCTTCCACTTTATCTTCTATTAGGGTCGGTGGGGGGTTCCCCATGCCCATTAAGGGTAAAACGTTTCAGGTGCTGGGCAGATACACCCAGGACAGGACGCCAATCTATCACTGGGCACACACTCATACACACACACACACACACACACACACACTCTATATGGGGCAATTTGGAGAATTCAGTTGACCTTGATCCATGTTTTTGGACTGTGGGTGGAAACCAGAGAACCCGGAGGAAACCCACGCGGACACGGGGAGAACATGGAAACACCACCCAGATTGGGATTCGAACCGGGAATCCGTAGTGCTGAGAGGAGAACATGCTAACCACTAAGCCTCCGTGCTGGCCTAAAAAGAAATATAATAAAATGAATTAAAAAAATGTTAAATATAGCAGCGCTATAATAAAAATGTAATATAAAAATATAGTCACACACACAAACACACACACACACACACACACACACACACACACCTGCTCTCCAGCAGTTAACTTTGTACCATCCCCGAAAATGCCCCAAAAGCCGGCATAATGTGTTCTATTAGACCAGTGGTGAGTCACATCTCCGGGGCTGCATCCTTATTGGACGCAGTCAATCATGAAGAAACAGAGCTCAGCATTCAAATGCAGAAGTGTTTCATAACCTGAACACATTCTCAACATTCTCATCTGCCAGGTTCAGCTTCACTGATCCATAACTTAACTTGTGCTTCGACTTCAGTAATAAACCCACCCCCCCCCCCACCCCCCGACAAGAACTGTTCCCTCCAGCGAGTCTCCCCACATGTTTAATTTAAATTTAATTCATATTAAGCCCTTAACATTTTTGGATGAAACCATGAGAGGGGTAAAAACACAGTAGGTGATACATTCACATTGAGCAGCCCTGCCATATTCAAATAAAAAATATATTAAGCTAGGTAACTAAAGCGGGGTGGCACGGTGGCTTAGTGGTTAGCATGTTCTCCTCTCAGTGCTGGGGATTCCCGGTTCAAATCCCAATCTGGGTGGAGTTTCCATGTTCTCCCCGTGTCCACATGGGTTTCCTCTGGGTTCTCCGGTTTCCTCTCACAGTGCAAAAACACATATCAAGGTCAATTGAGTTCTCCAAATTGCCCCATGGCGGCACGGTGGCTTAGTGGTTAGCACGTTCGCCTCTCAGTGCTAGGGATTCCCGGTTCGAATCCCCATCTGGGTGGAGTTTCCATGTTCTTCCCGTGTCTGCGTGGGTTTCCTCTGGGTTCTCCGGTTTCCTCCCACAGTCCAAAAACATGGATCAAGTCAATTGAATTCTCAAAATTGCCCCATATAGTGTGTGTGAGTGAGTGTGTGCCCAGCGATGGATTGGCACCCTGTCCTGGGTCTATCTGCCCAGTGCCCGAGATGTTCTCCCCTGGATGGGCATGGGGAACCCCACCGCGACCCTAATAGAGGATAAAGCGGGAGATAATGAATGAATGAATGAAAAATTGCCCCATATAGAGTGTGTTTGTATGTGTGAGTGAGTGTGTGTCCAATAATAGTTTGGCACCCTGTGCTGGGTGTATCTGCCCAGCGCCCGAAACGTTCTCCCCTGGATGGGCATGGGGAATCCCCCCCCCCACCCACACCCCCCCTGAGACCCTAGTAGAGGATTAATCGTAAGATAATGGATGGATGGATGGATAGGTCATTAAAGCATAAATGCAAAAAATATTTGGACAATGAAAATATTTTCATAATCTGGGTGGAGTTTCCATGTTCTCCCCGAGTCCGCGTGGGTTTCCTCCGGGTTCTCCGGTTTCCTCCCACAGTCAAAAAACATGGATCAAGTCAATTTAGTTCTCCAAATTGCCCCATATAGAGTGTGTATGTCTGTGTGAGTGTGTGCCACCCAGCGATAGATTGGCACCCTGTCCTGGGTGGATCTGCCTAGTGCCCGATACGTTCTCCCCTGGATGTCCATGGGGAACCCGCCCGCGACCCTAATATAGAATAAAGCGGAAGATAATGGATGGATGGATGGATGGATGGATATGTTACAATGAGATATAAGAACATGCAAAACATCGCAAAATGTCTGCCTTCTACGGCATACAGGGTCTCACACGATGTGCATGTGAGAACAGATCGCAGTTTGTCTGCAAGTCTACAGTAGACTGTACACGTCCAAAGATCAAGTGTGTTTGATGAGGGCATTTTGGTTCTTTGGTTCTTTCATTCTTGTTCTTTCTTTTTTCTCGTCATGCTCTGTGTCCAAATCGTTCCCATATGTTTGAGTGTGTGTGTGGGCTCAGGGCTTGATTATCATCCGGATTAAAACAAACAGCACGTTTATATATTCCGAATATATATTCCGTCCGGCCGAATGAAAGGGCGCTGTGGTCGCCAGGCTCATGTATCAGGTTTATAGTCAGGTGTGAGTCGCGGAAACTTGAGATCTGGGAAGGAAACACAATGAGATGTCCGATCTGTATCCGATTGTTTCCCGGCTCGGGCATCTGTTTCGTTTTAAGGGCATGTTCATTTGGCACGGGATCGAAATTTGAACCAATCAGAGTAAACATTGCTGCAGTGGTGATCTGTTTAATGACTGATTGGACACAGCTCTGATTCGTTTACATTGGAAAATGTGAGCTAAAGTTCACCTTAAAAAAACATTGCTACAAAAGTGATTATTCAGCAATTTGCTTTGCTTAGGATCCCAGTTTAAATCCCGATCCGGGAGGGGTTTCCATGTTTTCCCCGTGTTTGCATGGGTTTCTCCTGGTTTTTTGGTTTCCAGTCCATAAACACAGATTCAAGGTGAATTGGAAGCTCTAAATTGCCCCTATATAGCGTTTTTAAAGTGATTAAGTGCGCTATTTTGCCTTTTTTATTTCATTTATTACTTTTATTATATTTAACCCAGGGCGGGACGGTGGACTAGGTGTTAGCATGTTCTCCTCTCAGCACTAGGGATTCCCGGCTCGAATCCCAATCTGGGTGGAGTTTCCATGTTCTCCCCGTGTCGACGTGGGTTTCTTCCGGGTTCTCTGGTTTCCTTCCACAGTCCAAAAACATGGATCAAGGTCAATTAAGTGCTCCAAATTGCCCCATATAGAGTGTGTTTGTACAGATTGTGTGATGATCAGGTGACCTGTATTAAACACTTGGGGTCCATTGAGGGCGCGACCAATAAAAATCCAGGTTCCATCCATAGTCGTAGCCTCAATGTTTCGGCAGAGCCATGTATGAAGAGCACCCTGTCCTGGGTGTATCTGCCCAGTGCCCAAAACGTTCTCCCCGGATGGGCATGGGGAACCGCCCCGCGACCCTAGTAGCGGATTAAGCAGGAGATGAGAAGTCTATCATTTCATTTTCCTGCTTTCCCATGAAATAGTGGGCCATCTTTAACATCTTTTACAGTATAAGGCATCTGGAATTATTAAAAACATGGTCTTTGGGCATTTAAAGACTGTACTTGTGAGGTTTTTGGCTGACGAAATGTATCATTCCTGTGGTATTCTGTTTATTTCTTATTTAAGACGTATTAGCCAATAGGATGGTTAGCATTTTTCTAGAAGACAAAGAATTCTAAGGAATAAAAATGTTGGCGCCACTTAGTTAACTGGAAACTCCTTTTGTGTTTTCAGACTCTTATGTAATTAGGGAATGCCATAAACATTAAAATCGATCTATTTTTCTTTTTCATTGTGTTCTAATTACCTTCAACATGGCCTCGGTTCCATCTACCCCTTCCCATATAGTGTCCACTAGTCCATTCTGCTGCCGTGAAGCACTTTTAAACTACAAAAACCAACCAGGAGCATCTAAACGTTTGTAGAACACAATGTGTTTGTTCCTGAATTAGTGTGTCTGTTAATTTTGTAAGCCAACTGATGTCCAGATACGTCCAGGACAGAAAAACAAACAATATGGGGCAATTTTATCCATTTATTACCTTCCGCTTTATCCTCTACTAGGGTCATGAGGGAGTTCCCCATGCCCATCCAGGGGAGAACGTTTAGGGCGCTGGACAGATACACCGAAGAGAGGGTGCCCCAATCCATCCACACACTCACTCACCCAGACACACTCTATATGGGGCAATTTGGAGAGTTCAATTGACCTTGATCCATGTTTTTGGACTGGGGGATGAAACCGGAGAACCCGGAAGAACCAACGCAGACACGGGGAGAACATGGAAACTCATCCAGATTGGGATTCGAACTGGGAATCCCTAGTACTGAGAGGCGAACGTGCTAACCACTACGCCACCGTGCCACCCGGGGCAATTTTAGAGCATTAAAATCACCTTGAATCCATATTTTTAGACTGTGATAGAAAAACGGAGAACCTGAAGGAAACCCACACGGACACGGGGAGAACATGGAAACTCCACCCAGATTGGGATTCAAACCGGGAATCCCTAGTGCTGAGAGGAGAACATGCTAACCACGATGCCGGGGCAATTTTAGAGCATTCAAATCACCTTGAATCCATGTTTTTGGACTGGGATTGAAAAACAGAGAACCAGGGGAAGGAAACCCACTTGGACACAGGGAGAACATGGAAACTCCACCCAGATTGGGATTTGAACCTGCTAACCACTACCTCAGTGGCTATTAAATCATTAAAGAACCCCAGAATGGGTCTTTGAAATAATACGATCTTTGGTTTAAATTGGTAGCTATTTATTACAAATCCTGCTGGCCAACCAGAACGTGTAGCTTCCATCACCCGGTTGGTTGTGCGTTTGCCGTGCGCGGCGTCATGCATCCGACACGAAACGTTCACAGCCCATAGTCTTCGTTTCGCGCTCTTCAGTCATGCCAATTCAGCCTAACAGGCTTTCATCCCTCTGCTGGCTTGCATTATTCATGGCATGCATGCCTACCGTTGCATGTCAGCCCAGCAGCTGTAGTTTATTAGCATCGCCGGTTATCATACTCAAGCAAATGGAGAAATCCTGCAGAACTGTTCCGCTGACATGTTCAAGCATATCACAGAACACTGTTTACATCGGACCCAGACTTCAAAAACCTGCCACCTTAGTGAAAACTGGCCATGTTTTCCAAAATAAGGGAGGCTTTCGGGGAAATTGGTGCGATTTCAAGCACTTGTGAGGGACTTAAGTTCTTTGTTGAAACAAGGTTAAAGGGGATAAGATGTGTTAACCCCAGCGTTTCCTCATTTTTATGAGTCATCAGGAAGAACGGCGGTCCCCAGTGCCCAACAGTCTGCTGCATCACTCCAGCAACCGGAGAAAACACAGATGTCCATCTAGAGCGATCACATAGAAACTTCTCTGTAGTCCTGTGGAGGGGCCAACTTTCAGGCTTTTGGCATGAAATCAGCCCCATATAGATGTCAAATCTTTATTTATTGGAATTAAAACATATTTCTGCCCTAAAAAGTAATAGTCATGTCACTTTTCACTTATTATTTATTCTAACCGGACGGCACATGGTGTAGTGGCTAGCACGTCTGCTTTTTAGTGCTGGGGATCCAGGTTTAAATACAGATCTGGGTGGTTTCCTTGTTGTCCCTGTGTCTGCATGGGTTTTCTCTGGGTTCTTAGAGTCCACAGTGTAAAAACCTGGATTTAAGGTGAATTGGCTCGGTAAATTGCCCCTAATTTGTATCCCGATCTGGGTGTTTCCATGTTCCCTTTTGTGTCTACTTGGGTTTTTTCGAGGTTCTTGGTCTCTGAGCAGCTTTGTCAATAATGCACAGACAGTAGGGGTACCCTCTGTCCACTCCGAGTGAGCACCACTGGTTAGAACTGTTACTTAGCTGCAAAAGCAGCGGGATGCGAAGGCAAATTAATATGCTTTTCCAATTGGCAGCCAATTTACCTTGAATCCAGGTTTTTGGACTGTGGGAGGAAACCGGAGAACCTGGAAGAAATCACGCAGACACGGGTAGAACATGGAAACTCCACCCAGATTGGCATTCGAACCTGGATCCCCAGCAGTGGGAGGCGAATGCGCTAAACATTAAGATTCATCTATCCATTCATCCATTATCTTCCGCTTTATCCTCTATTAGGCTCGTGGGGGGGGGGGGGGTCCTTATGCCTATCCAGGGGAAAATGTCTCGGGCGCTGGGCAGAAAAACCCAGGACAGGACGCCAATCTATTGCTGGTCTAATGGAACTCCAGGTTCCATCCAGTAATCGTCATGGCCGCAGTGTTTCAGGAGAACCATGGATGAACATCTGATGACACTTCCAGGAAATTAGCAACAGCTCAAAATAAACAAACAAGAAAAGCAGTTAGAGCTGATAAAGCCCAGCATTTAAGTAATAACCAGAGTTTGATTGACACACAATGTAATCTAGTCTGGTTTAGTGCTCATCAGGAAATGTCACATTTATATTAATCTTTATTTTATGAAAGGGCGGCACGGTGGCTAAGTGGTTAGCATGTTCGCCTCTCAGCGCTGGGTTTCCTCCGGGTTCTCTGGTTTCCTCCCACAGTCCAAAAACATGGATCAAGGTTAATTGAGTTCTCCAAATTGCCCCATATACAGTGTGTTTGTGTGAGTGAGTGTGTGCCCAGCGATAGATTGGCGCCCTGTCCTGGGTGTATCTGCCCAGCGCCCGAAACATTCTCCCCTGGATGGGCATGGGGAACCCCCCCCCCCAACCCTAGTAGAGGATAAAACGTAAGATAATGAATGGATGGATGTATTTTATTATATATAAATGTATTGTTATGCACGCCTTGATACAACTGTGAAGCAGTCAGAGGTGTGTGTTGTCAATAATGTGGACAAACAGCTGGACAGCCAATCAGATTTAAAGGCCAGAACTTTACGGTTTATAATGAACAGGGATGTCAGGATCATCGCCCTGTTTTCATGTTTGAAGCCACATTTAGACAAAACCATGCTCTGGTACAGTAACCCATGCTCCCTGCAAGCCCAACCTCAGGGGTGGTGCTTCGCAGCCTTTACCTAATGACAGCCATGGCAGGCGATTTAAGCTTCTTCACACTAGTTTCATCCGCCGCTGTGATTCAGCCCTCTGGCGTTTGGATCCTCATGTTGGAAATCGATGTGTTTCTTGTGCCAGTGTTTACCCATTGTTGTGCCACACTGATAAGGTGCCTTATGCGTTCTCGCCCTGCAGCACTCATGACTAAGAGACAGCACGAACACTGTCAGCAAGCCCCAATCTATTCCCCACCCAGAACAGAACTACCAAATTATTTGGCCTGGCAATAACATGACAGTAAATCCTGCTTTTGGCTCACAAAGCTATAATTGTCCTAGTAATTAACACCCCCCTCCCCCTCCCCCCCCATCCTCTTGTCTCTCTTACTCTATGGTCTATACCCTGCGTCTAGCTTTTTAAACTTGTTAATTAGCACCCTGTCTGTGGTTGTTGTCATATTAATTCATTTGCACAGATGCTCCTGCTCTTAGTTGTGACGGAACGTACACACAGTGGATCTCAGGCCTCTCAAACAGACGTCAACTACTAATTCAGAACTCTGCGGCCTGACTTGTGTTCAACCACTCAAGTGAACTGATGTCACTCCACTACCCATTTCTATCCATTGGCTCCCTGTGGCTGCTGAATTCAGTACAAGTCACTGACTGATCTACAGGACGATCTCTGGATCTGCCCCTCTTACCTTCATGCTATCTTTTCAAAATACACTCCGACTCGTTCACTTCGCTCTAGTGATGATTGCCGCCTGGTGATTCGACCTCACCGAGGAGCTAATTCTCACTCCATTGTGTTCCAACTCCAACCATCATCCCAACTCTGTCCGTAAGGCAGTCACTAGACATTTTTAAGAAACCACTGAAGACACATGTTTTAACAAACACCTGTTGTGTCTGTGTGTGTGTATGTATATATATCCATCCACTATCTTGGATCGGGGGGGTTCCCCATGCCCGTCCAGGGGAGAACGTTTTGGGCGCTGGGCAGATACACCCAGGACAGGGCGCTGATCTTTTGCTGGGAACACACACATACACACTCTATATGGGGCAATTTGGAGGATTTAATTGACCTTGAGCCATGTTTTTGAACCGTGGGAGGAAACCGGAGAACCCGGAGGAAACCCACATGGACACGGGGAGAACATGGAAACTCCACCCAGATTGGGATTCGAACCGGGAATCCCTAGCGCTGAGAGGAGAACATGCTAACATGCTAACCACTAAGCCACAGTGCCACCTATATATATATATATATATATATATATATATATATATATATATATATATATATATATATATATATATATATATATAAAATGGGACAAATAAAGGTCTATCTTATCTTATCTTGTAGAGAAAAAAAAAGGGGGGGGAGTGTGGAGGATCAGATAACGATCAGATTTGATAATTCTACAGTGTCATTTGGTCATTTATTGGACATTTGGTCATTTATTGGACGCTTTTATCCAAAGCGACTTACAAGGTGAGCACAGGGTTAATCACAACATCCCTGGAGCAATGAGGGTTAAGGGTCTTGCTCAAGGACCCACACTGGTAACTTCAGTGGACCTGGGATTTGAACCCCCAACCTTCAGATTGATAACCCAATGCCCTGACCACTGACCACTGAGCTACCATGCCCAGTGTAGCTGGTTTTCTTCATAACTTCTGACTTGTGATGTTCTCTTTGTAAGTCGCTTTGTATGAAAGTGTCTGCTAAATGATAAATTAAAATATAAACGTATAACGTAAACCACGCCAGAGCCACACAGTGCATCTGTCCACTAAACATCTAAACATCGCACCATCCAGCCCCCTCCATGTCCCTTGCAGGCGTGTGGGTCTGAGGATAAGTATGTGATTGTGTCTTTTCCATCTGCTTGCAGCTCCCCGCACTTTGTCACGATGTCTGTCGAGCTGCCAAAGGGCCCGTCGTTTCCCCGAGCTGCCTGTCTGGCTCTGTCTCCGAAAGTGCGCCAGGCTGGATACTTCAGCGTCACAATACTGAGTAACATGTGCTCCTTTCTCCTTTTTAGATGAGAACGAGTGTGTGACAAACACACACACCTGCCTGGCCAACGAGCGCTGTGTGAACACAGTGGGGGCATTCGCGTGCGAGAGGCAGATTTCTTGTCAGAGTGGCTACCAACTGAGGAACGGAGTGTGTGAAGGTAGATATTTCCTACGCATGCTTCTTGCCTTTTCTTTCTCGGCTACTGACTCCATTTTCTCAAGTTTGCCCACTTTCAGAATTCAAAGGAGTCGGCTTAATCTCACACCCACCCTGAGCTTAACGGCAGAAAAAAAAGCCATCCGGATGTGCGAGATGAATGTGGATTGGTTTTAATATTTACCAGTTAAGCATTTCAAAGGAATTGTGGTGCCGAGGTCAGCAAAACAAGTTGGCTGTCCTATTTAAAAAGTACTGAAAAGTACCGGTCAGCTTGCTGTATTATTGATTTGCAATGTGAAATTAGATTCTTTAACGGGAAACATAAACTCAATACAATAAGAATAAATTGTGCCTTGAATAATAGAACTATTATTATTATCATTATTATTATTATCCATTCACTTTATCCTCTATTAGGGTGGGTCGTGGTTCCCCATGGCCATCCAGGGGAGAAAGTTTCGGGCGCTGGGCAGATACACCCAGGACAGGGTGCCAATCTATTGCTGGGCACACACACACACACACACAGACACACTCTATATGGGGCAATTTGAATTCAATTGAATTGATCCATGTTTTTGGACTGTGGGAGGAAAGTTCTCCAGTTTCTTCATTTTTCAATTACAGTCCAAAAATATGGATTCAAGGAATGCTCTAAAATTGCCCCGGGTGGCACGGAGGCTTAGTGGTTAGCATGTTCGCCTCTCAACACTAGGGATTCCCGGTTCGAATCCCAATCTGGGTGGAGTTTGCATGTTCTCCCCGTGTCTGCGTTGGTTCCTCCGGGTTCTCTGGTTTCCTCCCACAGTCCAAAAAAAAAAAAAACATTGATCAAGGTAAATTTAATTTTCTAAGTCGCCCCATATACAGTGTGTCTGTGTGAGTTAGTGAGTGTGTGCCCAGCAATAGATTGGCGACCTGTCCTGGGTGTATCTACCCAGTGCCCAAAACTTTCTCCCCTCCCCTGGATGGTCATGGGGAACCCCACCCCCACCCCCACGACCCTAGTAGAGGATAAAGTGGAAGATAATGGATGGAGAGATATATTATATTGTGGCACGGTGGCATAGTGGTTAGCACGTTCACCTCTCAGCACTAGGGATTCCCGGTTCGAATGCCCATCTGGGTGGAGTTTCCATGTTCTCTCCGTGTCCGCGTGGGTTTCCTCCAGGTTCTGCGGGTTCCTCCCACAGTCCAAAAACATGGATCAAGTCAATTGAGTTCTCCAAATTGCCCCATATAGAGTGTGTATGTGCGCATGAGTGTGTGAGTGAGTGTGTGCCCTGCGATAGATTGGCGCCCTGTCCTGGGTGTATCTGCCCAGCGCCTGAAACGTTCTCCCCTGGATGGGCATGGGGAACCCCCCGTGACCCTAATATAGGATAAAGCGGAAATAATGATATATATAATATATATATATATATTCAATGTTTTTTTTCTAATGTAATATTTCAATGAATATGTATTCTACCACTTGGGGTAAATTGGGTCCATGAAATGGAATTTTGTTTACATTGCATGTACCACATGTTGCTTAAATGACAATAAAGTCTCCTTGAATCCTTGAACAAAATGAGCAAATCATTCAACAGTCAAGCACCAGCCTCCCTGAATTGTTTAGTGAGGTTACAAAACAAGACCCCTCTTATTATGCTATAATAAATGCCATGGCGGCATTCCAGCTTCCCATTATGCAAAACCAGACCAGTCAGCCTTTGTACATTTGAGCACTCAGGAACCGATTTTGCAGGCCCTCGTCATGTGGATTTTATAAACTGATGCAGAGAAGAGCTTCTGCACCTGAACAAGTTTTACAGCTCAATAAATGCTAATTGCACGTCAACAATAATTTAACATAGTTAATAAATATTGCATTCATAGGGCAGTCATAGACTTGTGGTTAAGGAACTAGCCTAACTAACCTTGAAGGTCCCTGGTTCTATTTCCGGTCCTGCCAAGTGTCCTTGGGCAAGGCACCTAACCCCAATTGCTCCCCAGGCCAACACCAACAGCCAATAAACCACAACATGACTCGCTTTGGGAATTTTTTTGGGAATCGCTTTGAAGGTCTTCGGTTCAATTTCCAGTCACACCAAGAACTATGGGTGAAGTGCACTTGGGCAAGGCAACCAACCCCAATTGCTCTCGGGGCGCCTGCCTACACCAACAGCCAATAAAACCGCAAGACCACTTGCTTTAGGAATTGAAGTTACGTAATGTTCTGTGGGTTACAGTCGTTGACAATCTCTCGCGGTTCATAATTCATAATTAACACACATCGGATGGATGGATGGATGGATGGATTCAACCTCACTGTGGTACTAACTCTGACTCCGTATCGTTCGCCACTGCTAAATGGTGGAACAATTGTTTCGACTTTGTGCATAACGCTGAGTCATTTATCACTTTTTATAAAAAGCACACTTCCATCCATCCATTAACTTCCGCTTTTTCTACTAGGGTCAGGGGGGGTTCCACATGCCCATCCAGGGGAGAATGTTTCGGGCGCTGGGCAGATACACCCAGGACAGGACACCAATCTATCACTGGGCACACTCATTCACTCACACACCCACACTCAATTTGGAGAACTCAACTGACTTGATCGATGTTTTTGCGCTGTGGGAGGAAACCAGAGAACGTGGAGGAAACCCACGTGGACACGGGGAGAACACGAAAACTCCACCCAGATTGGAATCCGAACCGGGAATCCCTAGCGCTGAGAGGAGAACATGCCAACCACTAAGCCACCATGCCGCCCAGTAAGCACACTTACTTTAAAAAATGTAAAAAAAAAATGTAAATGTAAAAATGTAAAAAAATGTAAAAAAAAAATAAATAAATAAAAAATCGGATAATGATCAGGATTGATAATACTACAATGTAGCTGTTTTTTTCTTAACTACTGCCTCGTGTTGCTATGTTGGATGAAAGCGTCTGCTAAATGGTTAAATATAATGTAAATAGTGGTGAGCACTTGAATGTGCAGGTTTGAGTGTATGTAGTTTTTACTTTGTGAGGTTTCTTGTGTGCATTGTACATGTCATTATTGTATTTGCATGTACAATGCCATTAAAAAATCCCTCTGAGGATATAAAATGTCCAACTTACTGTGGTGGGAGCAGAGTTGAAGTGTTTGATTCATGTCAGTACTCAGATGTGGGCTGGTGCTGTAAGGGTGCGTGGATAATTAAGATAATAATTGGCAAAGAGGTTAATGCAGCAGTAAACTAATTATATGCATAAAAAACAAGCTGCAAATTTCCAGCCCTGGCCCACAAAAAAAAACAAAAAAAAAAAACCCTCCAATTAAAATCACAGTTGATATGAAGAAAGAAAGATGTTTCTCGGCTGGGCTGCACCCATGCAGTAAACACAATAATGTTTCCCGTTTTCTCTATAGATCCAAACAAGCATTAAACAAGGGTTGGAAATCCAACTTAAATCCTGCCTGTTCATTCAATCCCCATCCCTAAACCACAGTGCCACCTACTGGCTGGCCTGAGATTACGGCTGAGAAGATATGCTTCTTAATTGCTTTCCTCGAATCCAGCACCTCTCCATCAAAGGGAAATCATCAGTCAACTCCGATAGCACCGGCTATTAATGTCAAAATCTAGACACATCGGTTTACTTTAATGACGGAAGCCGGCTGAGAGGTTTCGATACCTGTAGATCTCCAGACCACTTAACACCTGGTCTGTTCTGTCACTTTTCAGACATTGATGAGTGTGTGGTGAGGAGTCAGAGCTGCGAGCCGGGTTTCCAATGCCAGAACACACTCGGATCGTTTCGCTGCAGCCCCAAGCAGCAGCGCTGCCTCGCTGGCTTCTCCCAGGACCCCCACGGCAACTGTGTCGGTAAGAGACTGATGGAGAGAGCGAGCCATTGATTCGATATGAGAGACAGTGAGAAAGTGAGTCAAACTGTACTTGTGAAAGGTTTTCAAAGGGACGGTGAGTATCTCCCAGACGTAAAGAGAATTTTCAAGAATTCCTGCTCTGTTGTGTCTCCCAGTCTGTTTTCTGCTTCGAACCAGAGCGCAATTGTTATCTGCAAACAGGGGCGTGTAAATGTATGTCCATCCATCCATTATCATCCACTTTATCCTATATTAGGGTCGCAGGGGGTTCCCCATGCCCATCCAGGGGAGAACGTTTCGGGCGCTGGGCAGATACACCCAGGACAGGACGCCAATCTGTCGCTGGACACACACTCACTCACACAAACACACTATATGGGGAAATTTGGAGAATTCAATCGACCTTGATCCATCTTTTTGGACTGTGGGAGGAAACCGGAGAACCCGGAGGAAACCCATGCAGACACAGGGAGAACATGGAAACTCCACCCAGATTGGGATTCGAACCGGGAATCCCTAGTGCTGAGAGGAGAACATGCTAACCACTAAGCTACTTGTAAATCACTTCAAATGTATTATTTTGGTGCCAAACACCCAAACACCTTTTCGGGGACCTAGTGGAGTCCATGCCTCCACAGGTCAGGGCTGTTCTGTCAGCAAGTAGGGGACCAACAAAATAATTATAGGCTGGTAATTATAATGTCTTGCCTCAATGATGTAAGTTTCAGTTTATCAGATGATAAAAGGGCAGCTGTAGGCTTGTGGTTAAGAAACCAGCATTGCAATCTGAAGGTCCCCACTTTGTTTCCTGGTGTTACTAAGTACTATGGCTAAAGTACCCTTGAGCAAAGTGTGTATATGCGTGTGTATATATGTATATGTATATATATATATATATATATATATATATATATATATATATATATATATGTATATGTATGTGTGTGTGTATATATATGTGTGTGTGTGTGTGTGTGTGTGTGTGTGTGTGTGTATATACAGTATATGTGTGTGTATATATATATATATATATATATATATATATATATATATATATATATATATATATATACATATATATATATATATATATATATATATATATATATATATAGCGATAGGTTGGCGCCCTGTCCTGGGTGTGTCTGCCCAGTGCCCGAAACGTTCTCCCCTGGATGGGCATGGGGAAGCGGAAGATAATGAATGAATGAATATATATATATATATATATATATATATATATATATATATATATATATATATATATATATATATATGTGTGTGTGTGCGTGTGTGTGTGTGTGTGTGTGTGTGTATTTATATATATATACTGTATATAAATATGTCTGTGTGTGTGTGTCGTGTATAGATTATACATTTTGGTTATAAATAATTTTCTGCATTGCAATGTTTTTTTTTTTTTGGACTTATATTCTGATGTCTATTTTTCAGATATTGATGAATGCAGCGCCGTGAGAGAACCGTGTACTTCAGGCTTTACCTGCATTAACACTGTGGGTTCTTATACATGTCAGCGCAAGATGTTGTCCTGCAATCGTGGATATCACTCCAGCTCTGACGGAACTCGATGTGTTGGTAAGAGCGCATACAGAAAGTCCCATCACATGTGACTGAAAGTAAAATAGTCAGTGAATACACTTGGATTAAGTAGTGGGTTCATTTGGCAACCAGAAGCATGGTGATGAAGGCCTGAGGGTCGAAACGTTCATGGTTGTGTCTGTGAGTCAGTAATAATAATAAAAATAAATATAAAAATATATATATCAGTGCTAAGGATTCCCGGTTCGAATCCCATTCTGGATGGAGTTTCCATGTTCTCCCCATGTGTGGGTTTCCACCGGATTCTTCGGTTTCCTCCCACAGTCCAAAAACGTGGATCAAGGTGAATTGAATTCTCCAAATTGCCCCATATAGAGTGTGTTTGTGTGAGTGAGTGTGTGCCCAGTGATAGATTGGCGCCCTGTCCTGGGTGTATCTGCCCAGCGCCCGGAACGTTCACCCCTGGATTTGCATGGGGAACCTCACCACGACCCTAGTAGAGGATAAAGTAGAAGACAATGGATATATATATATAGTTTCTACCATGTGCCTTGCATTGTGACATTACAAATAGCCAGCTGTTTTAATCGGGGTGTTATGTCTCCTGTGGCATACTTTAAGATGACAAAACTTCCAAGCGCAATTCCAGGTGACAACATAGTTAAGAAACCAATGTAAAAAAAAAAACCTGGGGTCACCTTCTTAATCTCCAGATTTGAATAACATAAAAAACCTCTTGTCAAATTTGAAAGAGGTCGTTTGAAAACTAGTCTTTATACCTCAATTTGCACAAAAAGAATGAGTGAAGGTTTTACAAGAGAGGTGTCAGAGGCGGTACATGTCAGCACTTACTGAGATCATTTAATCGAGGTTAATAGAACAAAAGAATGTTTCCCCATGTGCTAAGGCTGGAAGTGGAACAATCGTACCCGTGGACATTTGACAAGAGAACTAGATGATCCTGTCAAGAGAGAAACCACACAAGTTTAAAAAGCGTGAATGATTTCTGCACATTTTAATGTATAGTGTCCATTCATTCATTATCTTCCACTTAATCCACTACTTGGGTTTTGGGCGGTTCTCCTTCTCTCCTATTTTGCGGTGCTGGGCAGATACACCCAGGACAGGGCGCCAATCCATCGCAGGGCACTCACTCACACTAACACACTCTATAAGGGGCAATTTAGAGGGGCAAGCGTTCAATATCTTTTGCTTAATCCTCTACTAGGGTCATGGGGGATTCCCCATCCCCATACAGTGGAGTGTTTTGAGTGCTGGGCAGACACCCAGGACAGGGCGTCAATGTATTGCTGGGCACACACTCACTTTCACATACACACATTATAAGGGGCAATTTAGAGCATACACATTACCTTAAATCCATGTTTTTGCAGTGTGTGTATATATTGTATGTCACATATTGATACAAATGTGAAGCGGTCAGAGGTGTGCTGTCAATATTGTCACGGCTGCCCAAACTGCTCAGCCAATCAGATTTCGAGACCGCACTACTTGTTTTATAAAAGTGTTTTATACTCTGTGCAGATGTTGATGAGTGCACAACAGGGACTCACCGTTGTACTGAAGCGCAGGTCTGTCACAACCTGCCTGGTAGTCATCGATGTGAATGCCAGATGGGTTACCAATATGATGCCATCCGCAGGGTTTGTGTCGGTAGGTCTCTCTATCTCTCTCACTCACACAAACACACAAACACAAACACACACACACACATAATATGTGTATATATATATATATATATTCATTCATTCATTCATTCATTATCTCCTGCTTTATCCTCTATTAGGGTCGCGGTGGGGTTCCCCATGCCCATCCAGGGGAGAACGTCTCGGGCGCTGGGCAGATAGACCCAGGACAGGGCGCCAATCCATCGCTGGGCACACACTCACTCACACAGACACACTCAATATGGGGCAATTTGGAGAATTCAATTAACTTGATCCATGTTTTTGGACTGTGGGAGGAAACCGGAGAACCCGGAGGAAACCCACGCAGACACGGGGAGAACATGGAAACTCCACCCAGATGGGGATTCGAACCGGGAATCACTAGCGCTGAAAGGCGAACGTGCTAACCACTAAGCCACCCCATCTGGGTGGAGTTTCCATGTTGTCCCCATGTCTGCGTGGGTTTCTTCCGGTTATCTCCCACAGCCCAGCGCCCGAAAAGTTCTCCCCTGGATGGGCATGGGGAACCCCACCACAACCCTAATATAGGATAAAGCGAAAGATAATGAATGAATGATTATATATATATACACACACACATACAGTATACATACATACATCTTTCTCTCTCTCTCTCTCTCTGCATTGTGGGGAATTTATATAGACTTCTATTTATGTTTTTAACGGAAATCATAACCATAAATTCTGAAACCTTACTTATAACCAACTTTAACTTTTAGTTTCATTTATTATTTATATAGAGCTTTTTGTAATAGTTCAGTGATTCTCAATCTTTTCAAACCAAGTACCACCCATCAAACCAAAAGGTCCAAGCACCATCTCGGTTTTTCGTCACGGAAAGACATATTGATCCCAGGTTCTAAAACGACTATGTGCTGACCACCCCGGTGTTTTTGGATTGATTTAGGTTTGTATAGATCCAAAATGAACATGGGCTCAGTCTGATCATTTCTTGCAGATGTGAATGAATGTTGGCGTTACCCAGGACGACTGTGCGCACAGACATGTGACAACACTGTGGGCTCCTACCGGTGCTCCTGCACCACGGGCTTCGCACTGGCATTTGATGGCAAAAACTGTGAAGGTATGTACAGGTTTATTTTGTCCTAAACTGCACATTTTAATGATTTATTTATAAGGTAGGACAATCATAATACATCAAATCATCAATCATGGTTCCCACCATGCCTATCTAGGGGTTGTTTCGGGCACTGGCAGATACACCCAGGACAGGGCGCCAATATATCACTGGGCACACACTCACTCACACACAGACACTCACACACAATATAGGAACAATTTAGAGCACGCAATCTACCTTGAATCCATGTTTTTGGACTGTGGGAGGAAACCCGAGAACCCAGAGGAAACTCATATATGTGTGTGTGTGTATATAGTGTGTGTGTGTATATATATAAAATTAATTAAATTAATTAATTAATTGATTGTTTTATGTATTTATTGGAACCCTGGTGTTCTGAAGCAGATATGTTTGCTAGAAAGAAAAATATGTATTATTATTGGAATCTTAATAATAATTGGATTTATTGGCACGGTGGCGTAGTGGTTAGCACATTCGCCTCTCAGAGCTGGGGATCTGGGTTCGAATACCAATCTGGGTGTTTTCCCCGTGTCCGTGTGGGTTCTCCGGTTCCCTCCAGCAGTCAAAAACATGGATTTAAGGTTTAGATTGCCCCTGTATACTGTGTGTGTGTCTGTGTGAGTGAGTATGTGCCCAGTGATGGTTTGGCACCCTGTCCTGGGTGTATCTGCCCAGCGCTCGAACCGTTCTTTCATGGACGGGCATGAGGAACCCCCCATGACCCTAGTAGAAGGTTAAGCGGAAGATAATAAATGAATAATTACAATGGCATCACGGTGGCTTAGTGGTTAGCACCTCTGCCCCTCAGCGCTAAGGAACCAGGTTTGAATGCAAATCTGGGTGGAGTTTCCATGTTCTCCCCGTGTTTCCGTGTGGGTTTCCTCCTGGTTCTCCGTTTTCCTTCCTGTAGGGAATCAGGTTGTCTGACCTCCCAGCCATCCATCCACTATCTTCTGCTTTATCCTATATTATATTATATCCTGGGGAGAATGTCTCGGGCGCTGGGCAGATACACCCAGGACAGGGCGCCAATCCATCGCTGCGCACACACTCACTCACACAGACACACTCTACTGTATATGGGGCAATTTGGAGAACTCAATTGACTTGATCCATGTTTTTGGACTGTGAGAGGAAACTGGAGAACCCGGAGCAAACCCACGCGGACACGGGGAGAACATGGAAACTCCACCTAGATGGGGATTCGAACCTGAGAGGCGAACGTGCTAACCACTAAGCCACCGTGCCGCCCTTGTGTGACCACAAAAGCTATAAATAAGAGAAATACGAAAGAAATGACAATAAAACATCAAACAAATGACAGTGTCCTCATATGACCAGCAGACGACAGCAGACTGTGGAACGATGTTGAGAACGTGAGCGAGTGCTGATTGCACTGAAACTGAGTGAGTGAGTGAGTCGGGATGCATATGTATCGGTGTTGATGGGGCCAGTTTGTAGAGCTATTTAGGGAACTTAATCAAGCATGCTGGCTTCCTGAGTCACGCAGAAGGCAATGACATTCATTTTGTAGAAGTTGATTTCAAGGACTTGGCTGGGCAGTTCTGGCCTGCGGTGCTATTCAGGATGTG
Organism: Corydoras sp. C115; assembly: GCA_019802505.1. Taxonomy (NCBI): domain Eukaryota; kingdom Metazoa; phylum Chordata; class Actinopteri; order Siluriformes; family Callichthyidae; genus Corydoras; species Corydoras sp. C115. The sequence continues at coordinate 466,014 of JAFMOC010000318.1, read as the reverse complement.
ACTTTTGGCTTAGCTTCACAATAATGGGGGGGGGGGGGGGAATTAATAGCTCCCCGGCTATAAAAAGAACGAATCAGTGCCGTTGTTGCACCGCTACAATGCTCGGCCTGACACCAATGCTTGTTTTGACCGACGAACAGAGCTGAGCCATGGCCACCTGAAGTTTTTTTGTTCTCGTTTTGGATATAATGAGGTCACTGATATTATCCCTGTTGCCTGGAGACCCTGGTTTACTACTACAATTGTTAACTGTGCATGTAAAACAAACAAGGGACTGTTTTATTTGGTTTTTAACTATGTGGGCAGCAGTATACTGCTACATATTAAGGTATATAATGATATGCAGGATCACCAGCATCACTGTGCACTGACACTGCCATTGAATGTCATCAAGTTGGGGTGTGGCTTGCTTCCAGCTTGTGGTTATAAGAGAATGGGCTTTAAATGTATTAATAGTTATTAAGAAATACATATCTGCACGCCTTCTTCTCGCTCCATTGTGTGTCTCCTCCACTTATCATATAGATGGACTTTGTGGTTTTACAATTACAGACTGTAGTCCATCTGTGTTCTTTGTTGTTGTTAGTCCCCTGTTGGTTCTCTGTTCTCTATTGGTCAGGAGCATCACAGAACAGGCCTAATTTGGGTGGTGGATTGTGTATTATTTATTATTATCTGCAGTGACACTGATGTGGTGAGGGGGTTTTAGTGTAGCAGTGCTTCTGGAGTTTCATTTAAACACCTCAGTGACACTGCTGGGATAGGAATAATACACCAAGCAAATAACCCCTGCTCTGTGGTGGTACTATTGAGGTTCTGACCATTCCCATTTTTATGGGAATAATTATAATAATAAAAATAACAATTCCAATAGTCTGCCATAATAATATCATATTGGTTCATCTCATACACAGATATAAATGAATGCAATGAGAATAATCCCTGCAGTCAAGAGTGTGCCAACATATATGGTTCCTACCAGTGTTACTGCCGTGTTGGGTACTACCTGAAAGAGGATGGCCACACTTGTGAAGGTAGGACAATCACAATACATCAAATCATAAATCATGGTTCCCACTATGCCCATCCAGGGGATCGTTTCATGCGCTGGCAGATACACCCAGTAGAGGGCACCAATATATCGCTGGGCACACTTACTGACACATACACACAAACACAATGTAGGAACAATTTAGAGCCCTCAATTTACCTTGAATCCATGTTTTTGGACTGTGGGAGGACACCGGAGAACACGGAAGAACATGGGAACTCCACCCAGATTGGAATTGTGATTCAAACCTGGATTTATATAATTTTTCTTTTTTGTTAAATTAATTACGATATAAAATTGTATTATTTGAACTGAACTGACAATCTGACAAACTGACAATAGGCTCCAGCACTGACAACCCCAATTATGCAAAATCACTTTAATAAATATATTTAATAATAAAAAAATAAATACATAAAAAAGGTATTAATTAATTAAAAAATACATACTGTATATTTACATATTTTATATGCATAAATTAGTTATAAATGTTATCTAGTAAGAGGTATGTATATAAGCCATAATTGTTTTAGAGTTTTAAACAGTATTTTAAAATCATGGCCCAGGGCAGGAATAACACAATAACAAAGTAGTTTGAAGCAGGGCATGCATGCACACACACACACACACACACACACACACACACACACACACACACACACACACAGTGCTTGTGCCTTCACATGTGCAAATCCCTATCAATGTTGACATAAAGAACATAATGACTCAGGGATTAAAAGGTATTAATAAATCAATGGAAGTAACATATTACAAGTGCTCTCAGTAAAGACACACCAGCAGACATTTGCTTTTTGTTTATTGATTAAAGCCTATGATTCTTTGAGTGTCATTAAAAATAAAAGGCATCAGCTTACTATCAGGTTATGACTGATAACATTGTTTTCAATAAAAGACTGCATACCTGTTTCTCTCTCTTCTCTCCCTTTCTCTCTCTCTCACACACACACACACACACACACAAACACATTTATACTTCACTGAAACAGTTTCACCTTTCTTTTCTCTATTAACCCGATACCGAAATCTAATTTCCACTTTTGTCTTGTAGATATTGATGAATGTTCACAGAGCATCGGAAACATGTGTGCATTCCAGTGTGTTAATGTTCAAGGAAGCTACAAATGTGCCTGCCCACCGCAGGGTTACTCTATGTCACCCAACGGACACTCATGTCAAGGTCAGGCTTTATATTATTACTATTATTATTATTATTATTATTATTATTATTATTATTATTATTATTGTTACTTTAAAAGTTTGGTTAGCACTTAACAAAATCCAGTATCCATAATGCATTGTTAACACATGTATAAAGCTTTAAAAAGTGTTCAGAATGCTTTATGATACTTGTCACAAGCCTTTGTTAATGTACATAGTTGTACATAACCACACTTATAAAATGTTATAAGAACATGCCCTAAGGCTTTATAACACAGAATGGAATAATGCATTATAAATTATATATTTTATTAACTTATTTTAGAGACCAGCAACATAAAGCCTTAATAAATCCTTAATATTTAGCCTTAATATAGTCATAAATTACCAAAATTAATGAGACTGGCATTTACAGCAATACATAATTGTATTACTTTTAAGATAAATTTAATTGCTTATAAGATAAGACAAGATAGACCTTTATTTGTCCCACAATAGGGAAATTCACAATAATAAAAGTTTATAAATGCTCTTTACAGACTTTAAGTAAAGTGTAATCACCTTTTTTAATTAATAATGTCTAAACATCCAAAGAATTAAAAGTTAAAATAAGTTCATGTTATAATGCATTATGTCACTTTGTGTTATAAAGCCTTATGTCAAATTGTTATAACAATTTATGACCATGGTTATGAACATCTATGTACATTAACAAATGCTTGTAATAAATGTTATAAAGCATTATGAATACTTTATAAAGCGTTATAAATTCACTTATCATGCATTATTTTCCAGATTCATAAAAAGTGTTAGCAATTTTGAAGACTAAATCCATTTAGGTAGCATCCCGTTATTGACAAATGGTGCTACAAATTGCCATAATTATTGGTAATTATTGGTGATTTTTTTATATGCTTATATTTTTTTTACTAATTAAATCTCACATATATGCAACATCTAGTTATTGTGTGCTTTATGATTTGTTTTTTATGACCGAACAACTGCGCACCCAAGCAAAAGAGCAGTAAAAATATTTTCAAGGTTTTCAAGCAGAACAGCAATAGACTTTTTGTCTGAGGAATGGATCTGGACAAATGTGCAGTGCCAGCTTGTAATTATCCCAAAGTACCTTAATGGTTTAGACAAGAGGCTGATTGCTTCCAGTGTTTGAAAAAGATCGTTGTTACATTGTAGTTCTTGCTCTGTGCCAAGACGCTGAGAAAGGTAGTAATGTGGACAGTACAGTGCAACCGCGGCAGGAACGAAGGTCCTGCTGTAACGCTCACACACTTAGCATGATGCAGTCGGTCACTAAAGGAGTTGTTCAGTGTTTCTAGAGTCTCAGGTCGGCACTCTGACTTAGTGGTTAGCACGTTCGCCTCTCAGACTTAATTTACTACTGGGGTCGCGGGGGGTTCCCCATGCCCATCCAGGGGAGAACGTTTTGGGTGCTGGGCAGATACACCCAGGACAGGGCGCCAATCCATCGCTGGGCACACACTCACTCACACAGACACACTCTATATGGGGCAATTTGGATAATTCAATAGACTTGATCCATGTTTTTGCACTGTGGGAGGAAACCGGAGAACCCTGAGGAAACCCACGCGGACACGGGGAGAACATGGAAACTCCACCCAGATTGGGATTCGAACCGGGAATCCGCGAGGCGATTCCGCGAGGCCGCCTATATATATATATATATATATATATATATATATATATATATATATATATATATATATATATATATATATATATATGTGTGTGTGTGTGTGTGTGTGTGTGTATATATATATATTATATATATATATATATATATATATATATATATATATATATATATATATATATATATGAGACCTAATTTGCATTGTTTGTGTTGGTGGGTGTGGCCTTAACATGGCCTATACAGGCCTATAAAACTGTATTGCTGCTTTGTGACAATGTGCTATTGTAAACTTGTTTTTTCTTAACTACTGACTTGTGGTGTTCTCATCTGCAAATTGCTTTGGCTAAAAGCGTCTTCTAAATGTCTAAATGTAATGTAATGTATGTTTGGTATACAGGTCTCTATCTCGGATAACACACCTCATTATGTTGAAAATTGGAGTTTGTACTTTTCCAATTTAAAGAATTGACCGAGCACTTAAACGTTTAATAATTGAGCGTGTAAATTAAAACTGGTGAGCTGTAACAACTGCTCTTTCCGTCGAATGAGATGCATAACTATTTGCAGAACCCATATCCACAGTGTGGTGTACTAAGTCCTCTTTGATTCTGTCATTTCTGCTTTGTGTTATTTCAGACGTTGACGAGTGTGTGACTGGAACGCACAACTGCTCGGCGACTCAGACGTGCTACAACATCCAAGGTGGCTTTCGGTGTCTGTCCTTCACATGTCCTGAGAATTACAAGAAGGCGTCTGACACGTGAGTCATGCCATTTTTACATGTAGTGATCATGATAATGGGTGGTACGGTGGCTTAGTGATTAACATGTTCTTCTCTCAGCACTGGGGATCCAGTTTTGAATCCTAATCTGGGTGGAGTTTCCATGTTCTCCTCGTGTCCGCGTGGGTTTCCTCCGGGTTCTCCGGATTCCTCCCACAGTCCAAAAACATGGATCAAGTCATTTGAGTTCTCCAAATTGCCCCATATAGAGTGTGTCTGTGTGAGTGAGTGTGTGCCCAGTGATAGATTGGCGCCCTGTCCTGGGTGTATTTACCCAGCGCCCGAAACGTTCTCCTCTGGATGGACATCCATGGAACCCTCCCCTCCCTGCGACCCTAGGACCCCCAGCACTGAGATGTTGCAAAGAGGAGCTAACCACTTTACCCCGCACTGCCCCTGACTAAACCTTTTTTTTAATAATGTTATTTTGATGTAACAAATTGTGGCACAGTGGTTAGCACTTTCGCCTCTCAACGTTGGGGATTCAGGTTCGAATCCCAATCTGGGTGGAGTTTCCATGTTCTCCCCGTGTCCACGTGGGTTTCCTCCAGGTTCTCCAATTTCCTCCCACAGTCCAAAAACATGGATCAAGGTCAATTGAATTCTCCAAATTGCCCCATATCCCCATATAGAGTGTGTTTGTGTGACTGAGTGTGTGTCCAGCGATAGATTGGCACCCTGTCCTGGGTGTATCTGCCCAGCGCCCGAAACTTTCTCCCTTGGATGGGCATGGGGAACCCCCCCGCTACCCTAATAGGATAAGGCGGAAGATAATGGATGGATGGAGGGTTTGAATGAGGGTGGCACGGTGGCTTAGTGGTTAGAACATCTGCCTCTCAGCGCTATAGATTCCTGGTTCGATTCCTTGTGAAATTGCCCTATACGAGTGTTTGTCTGTGTAAATGAGTGTGTGTCCGGCGATAGATTGGCGCCCTGTCCTGGGTGTTCCTGCCCAGCGCCTGAAACCTTCTACCCTGGATGGGCATGGGGAACCCCCCCCCCCGGCGACTTAAAAAAGTATAAAGTGGGAGATAATGGATGATGTATCAAATTTGACACATCATAATTCCCTTCCTCTAAATCCAGTGTGTTGTTATTAGCTGTAACGGGCAAAGTAGCAGCAGTTCATTACACTATGAAGTGTAGATATAGCTGCCATGTCTGAACCTCAGAGAAACACTTGCCGCTCCACCCCCTCCTTCCATGTGTGCGAGCAATGACCTTGTTGCATAAGGAAATCCATGCTGGCTGCAGGCTTATTAAGACTGAACCTTGGCTGAGCACGATTTTCATCAGGCTGCAAGATGATGGCGACGCCATCTGATCATCCAGGTTTTATTTTACACACGTGTGTTTGATATTAAGCACTCGTTTTGCTGGAGGTGCAGAACTTGGATACTGATGTTGCAAAAATCTGTTGCACGTATTGTAGACATCTGGTATTATATATAAAAATACAAGGATTATAAAGAATACATGAATATATATACATACATACATACAAATCCAATAACAGATTATAATGTGTGTGTGTGTGTGTGTGTGTGTGTGTGTGAATACACCATACAGTTTGGGACTTATACTCCTTATATTATTAAAGAATCCCCACAAATAATACATGTATTAAATCTGAAAATATATTATAGTGTAATATTATAATTAAAATATATTAAATAGGGTGGCATGGTGGCTTAGTGGTTAGCATGTTCTCCTCTCAGCGTAAGGGATTCCCCTTAAGTGGAAGATAATGAGTAAATGAATGAATAATAATTCTTGGGTGGCATACTGTTTAGCATGTTCTCCTCTCAGCGCTGGGGATCCAGGTTCAAATCCCAATCTGGGTGGAGTTTTCATGTTCTCCCCGTGTCCGCGTGGGTTTCCTCCGGGTTCTCCGGTTTCCTCCCATAGTCCAAAAACATGGATTAAGGTCAATTGAATTCTCCAAATTGCCCAAATATAGAGGGTGTTTGTGTGTGTGAGTGAGTGTCCAGTGATAGATTGGCATCCTGTCCTGGGTGTATCTGCCCAGCGCCCGAAACGTTCTCCCCTGGATGGGCATGGGGAACCCCCCACGACCCTAATAGAGAATAAAGAGGAAGATAATGGATGGATGGATATATAATTTTAAGCCTGTCAATGTCGAGTGTTATGTTCTCTTGATTTCTGTGAAACTAACAAAATCCCAAATTGAGGTTGATTTATTCTGTATGCATTAACGTGTGTGTGGATGTCGCCCTGAAATCACCTGTTGATTTTGCTACCCTTCTGGAGTGAGTGATGGGATAGGTTCTGGCAGCTAATTAGCTCATTAAAATTAAACTAATTAGCACAAGCTGTTTAGTTGGTGGATGAAAAGGGTATAATTATGCATCTTATAAATAAGGGTGAAAGTGTGTGTGTGTGTGAGAGATCTCATCTAATTATCTTGACCTCTTAATTCTATACTAGGGTCCCCCTGGAGTATGGGGGGGTTCTTCCCATCCTGGGGAGAACGTTTTGGGCCGATACACTAATCCATCGCTGGGTGCACTTACTCACGCATGCATGCACAGATTATATAAGGGCAATTTAAAGCCTCTAATTCACCTCAAATCCATATTTTTGGACCGTGGGAGGAAACCGGAGAACCCGGAAAACCCACGCGGACACGGGGAGAACATGGAAACTCCACCCAGATTGGGATTCGAACCGGAAATCCCTAGCACTGAGAGGAGAACATGCTAACCACTACGCCATCCATCTTGCCACCCAGTTATTATTATTATTATTATTATTATTATTATTATTCATTCATTCATTATCTTCTGCTTAATTCTCCACTAGGGTTGCAAAGGGAGGGGTTCCACATGCCCATCCAGGGTAAACGTTTTTGGCACTGGGCGGGACACCCAGGACAGGGAGCCAATCTATTGCTGGGCTCACACACACACACACACACACACACACACACACACACACACACACACTGTTAAGCGGCAATTTAAAGCAGTGAGTTTACCTTGAAGCCATGTTTTTGGACTGTGGGAGGAAACTGGAGAACCCAGAGGAAACCCACACGGACACGGGGAGAATATGGAAACTCCACCCAGATTGGGATTCGAACCTAGATCCCCAGCACTGAGAGGCAGACACGAGAACCTCTACACCACCATGCCACCCAGTTTGTTATTATTCATTATTCATTATTATTGGAGCGGCACGGTGGCTTAGTGGTTAGCATGTTCTCCTCTCAGCGCTAGGGATTCCCGGTTCGAATCCCAATCTGGGTGGAGTTTCCATGTTCTCCCCGTGTCCGCATGGGTTTCCTCCGGGTTCTCCGGTTTCCTCCCACAGTCCAAAAACATGGATCAAGTCAATTGAATTCTCCAAATTGCCCCATATAGAGTGTGTCTGTGTGAGTGAGTGTGTGCCCAGTGATGGATTGGCGCCCTGTCCTGGGTGTGTCTGCCCAGTGCCCGAAACGTTCTCCCCTGGATGGGCATGGGGAACCCCCCCCCATGATCCTAGTAGAGGATAAAGCCGAAGATAATGAATGAATTATTACTATTGGCAATTAATATTGTTGTTGTCACTGTTGTTTCATTCTTAGTCGCTGTGAGCGTATAAAATGCATCGGCACCCAAGACTGCCAGAACACGCCGATCCGCATCACCTACTACCAGCTCAGCTTCCAGACCAACATCATCATCCCGGCGCAGATCTTCCGAATCGCGCCGTCCCCGGCCTACACGGGGGACAACATCATCATTAGCATCCTGCGAGGCAACGAGGAAGGCTACTTCAGCACCCGCCGGCTGAACAGCTTCACGGGGGCCGTGTACCTGCACAGGG